>JAKELL010000622.1:0-20655 GCA_021524915.1 Lactarius akahatsu | reverse complement strand
CCTTTGACACTACTATATGGCTACACGCCTGACTTCACCATTCCCGCTGGTAGGCCTACCGGTATCCCAACGCTCGACAAGCGTCTACAGCACTTAGTTTCCACAAGAAAGGATGCAGAGGCAGCTCTACGCCTAAGTAAAAGGCGAATGCAAACAGACGTTGAACAAAGACACAAGCCATATGTCTTCAACGTCGGGGATAAAGTCTGGTTGCAAGCAAAGCAAATAAAAATACACCAGCAGTCGTCCAAACTGGGCCCTAAACAGTTAGGCCCATTTGAAGTCACTGAAGTTAAAAGTGACGTCGACTACAAACTTGCACTCCCCCCTGCATTACGGATCCATGATGTATTTCATGTAGACCGCCTCTCCCCTTATAAGGGAAACGAAGTCAATGGGCTTATGCCACCTCCACCTGAACCCATCACAGTCGAAGGGGAAGAGGAGTACAAAGTTGACCACATCAGAGACTCGAAACTCTTCGGTCGTACTCTTAAGTACCTAGTTCGCTGGAAGGGCTACGGTGAAGGCGAGGACACTTGGGAGCCAGCTAAGAACCTAGCGCATGCCCCGGACAAAGTCAAGGAGTTCCACTCCTTAAATCCGGGTGCACCTAGAAAAATAGCAGCACTCATCTACGCGTCCTTGCCTTGGCAAGCATCTCATATGTACACAGAGGCCAACGCGGACGTCGACCCTTAAGAAGGGGGGTGATGTCATGGACGCGTATATTATTTTCCCTATTTTTCTGTATTTTTACGGAATTATCTGGGGAAGATATAAAGGGCCGAAGTACGAGATATCGTTAGTCACATGCTGCCATCATGTGCACCTTTGAGCACGTGACCCTGGGATAGTTGTACCCTTAATGGGACAACCTAATCCGGTCACATTCTATTTATGTACGGACTCACACGATTGGTAGATAAGGAAGGAACCTTCTAGATAGTTCTAGACTTCGCTTAGTAGTTTACGCTTACTCGCTGTATTAGGTTTTACTCAGCAAGATAAGGCATCGCGTCAGCGCCATGACTAGTGCATCAGTCAGCACAATAGATGGCGCTATTATTAGACACGACGCGTCAGCTCCTGAGTCATGGAGTCTTACTGTACACTTAGTAATAGTGTTTAGACTCAGCTCAAGCTCAGCCACAGTAGCGTATATAAACCCTCCTGTAGCGTCCTGAGTGGAACCAACTTGTCCTCTTGGTTCTCCACTCAGGTGCGTATCTCCCTTGTATTCCTTACTCTCCAATCTGAACTTGTCCTCTGGTTCTCCACTCAGCGTACCACAGCGTGATCACTGACGTCTTGAGTTCTTGCATAAAGACTCTGAGATATTCGTCCACTCCGCTGTGACTGTGCGTTAGCGCGTGATTTATCTCCGCGCCGAGCTTGGGTGTGCTCACCAGACGGTTCACTTACAGTTTACACTTGAGCTTGACGTAGCGAGGTTGTCATACCGCTACATTTTACTATGGCCAGGAGCTCAAGGTCGTAGATGTCGTAATTGCGCTCCGCTTCACTGAGTGTGGCTGAGTAGTATCCTAGCAGGTGTCGCTTTCTGTCAGTTTTCTTTTGGAGTAGGACAGCTCTCACCACGTAGCCCAATGCGTCTACTTCCAGTTCGAATTGGTCTGTCAGCGTGGGGTGTGCTAGTACTGGTTCTGACATGACAAGGTCTTTGAGTCTTTGGAAGGCCTTTTCTTTGTCTTGTCCCCAGGTCCATTCCATGTCTTTGCATGTGAGTTTGTTGAGCGCTCGTGCGTGTGTTGCAAAACCCCGGATGAAAAGACAGTAAAAATTGCAGAAGCCTAAGAATGAACAAACGTCACGTACTTTGGTGGGTCATGGCCAGTCGCGAATGCCTGCGATTTTTACTGGGTCCATGCGTGTCACCCCCTTTTCAAGGATGACCCCCAGGTAATCCATGCGTGGTTGGTGGAAAATACATTTGGATGGTTTGAAATAGAGGTCGTGGTCCATTGCTACTTGGAGGACTGTGCAGACTGATGATATCTTGTACTTTGGCCCTTTATATCTCCCTTAAATAATTCCGTAAAAATACAGAAAAATAAGGAAAATAATATATGCGTCCATGACATCACCCCCCTTCTTAAGGGTCGACGTCCGCGTTGGCCTCTGTGTACATATGAGATGCTTGCCAAGGCAAGGACGCGTAGATGAGAGCCACTATTTTTCTAGGTGCGCCTGGGTTGGAGGAGTGGAACTCCTTAACTTTATCCGGGGCGTGCGCTAGATTTTTGGCTGGTTCCCAGGTGTCCTCGCCTTCACCATAGCCTTTCCAGCGAACAAGGTATTTAAGAGTACGACCGAAGAGTTTGGAGTCTCTTATGTGGTCAACTTCGTACTCTTCTTCTCCTTCGACTGTGATGGGTTCAGGTGGAGGTGGCATAAGCCCGTTAACTTCGTTTCCCTTATAAGGGGAGAGGCGGTCTACATGAAATACATCATGGATCCGTAATGCAGGGGGGAGTGCAAGCTTGTAGTCGACGTCACTTTTGACTTCAGTGACTTCAAATGGGCCTAGTTGTTTAGGGCCCAGTTTGGGCGACTGTTGATGTATCTTTATTTGCTTAGCTTGCAGCCAGACTTTATCCCTGATGTTAAAGACGTATGGCTTGTGTCTTTGTTCAACGTCTGTTTGCATTCGCCTTTTACTTAGGCGTAGAGCTGCCTCTGCGTCCCTTCTTGAGGAAACTAAGTGTTGTAGACACTTATCGAGCGTTGGGATACCGGTAGGCCTACCAGCAGGAATGGTGAAGTCAGGCGTATAGCCATATAGTAGCTCAAAGGGAGTGTGTCCCGTGGCTGAGTTGAGTCTACTATTGACTACGAATTCCGCTGTAGGGAGCAGGTCGGCCCAATCATCCTGTCTCTTACTAATGAACAAGTGCAAGTAGACTTCTACTTCTTGATTTTTGCGCTCCACCTGTCCATTAGCTTGAGGGTGATAGGTGGTAGTGAGACCTGCGTCTATCCCTAGTCATTTATACAGTGCCCGCATGCTCCTTGCAGCAAACTGGGGTCCCCTATCGCTGATAATTTTCTTGGGGATCCCGTGCAAGGGGAAGACTTGCTCAAAGTAGATGGATGCTACCCCATCAGCCGTGATTTGAGAGGTCACTGGAAATAGATGGATCTGTTTTGTGTAATGATCCACTATGTTAAGGATCATATCCTTTCCATGTGACATGGGCAGGGGGCCGATTAGATCGACTCCGACTATCTGCCATGGTCCCTCAGGTACTTCTTGCGGCTGAATTATAGCCTTGGGGTGCAGATCTTTGTGGTAACGTTGGCATCAATCACATCCTTCTATGTATGAGGCAATGAAGCCTGCCATGCGTGGCCACCAGTAGTATCGACTAACTAGCTCGATGGTGCCATTCTTACCAGGGTGACCAGTGGTGACAGAGTCGTGGCATGACTTAACCACGTCTCGTCTTGGTGTTCGGTCATTGGGAACATACAATTTCCCCCTATGGTAAACCAGGCTGTCATCTTCCTCCCACATCGCTACTCCATCCATGAGAGCTTTTGGAGCGGTCTTTTGTAGACTTTTAAGACCCTCTATGACTTCTGCTTCTCGAATGGATGCGAGCCTTATACGATTTCCCAGGGAGTCCACTTCTGGGCGGAAGTGTGCTTGGGCGGCATTGAGGAAATGCTTAGGTTGTAAAACCTGAACCTGGCGGTTATCCTTGTTGTCTCTGATGTGGTCTTTTGAGAATCTACTTAATGCGTCAGCTTGCATAGAGTCTCCTTTCTTATAAGTGATTTTGAAGGCGAAGCGACTTAAATACAGAGCCCAGCGGGCCTGTCGTCTGTTTAAGTCTTTCATGCTTGCCCACCATTCCATGTTCTTATGGTCGGTGATCACTTCAAAGGAGATGCCTTCGAGGAAATGTCTCCAGTCCTCTAGGGCGCAGATTAAGCCAAGCATTTCTCTGTCATAGATTTCGTAGTTGCATTCCTCCTTGCTCATAAACTGTGAGCGATACGCAACGGGGTGCCAGAGACCATCAGGATACTTTTGAGTGAGTATACCGCCAGTAGCAAATCCTGAGGCATCGGTTTTGACTCTTGTTGGAAGCTGTGGGTCGTACACTTTGAGAATGGGTTCTTGTACGAAGCTTTCCTTCAAGTGGTCGAAAGCCTTTTGCTGTTCAGAATGCCATTGCCATGGAGTGTCCTTCTTCGTGAGGTCATGCAAGGGTCAGGCGATAGCCGCGAAGTCCTTGATGAATCGACGATAGAAGTTGGCGAACCCAATAAACGCTCTGACTTCCCTGAGCGTTGTGGGTGTAGGCCACTCCCTTACTGCAGCGACCTTGCCAGGGTCCATCTGCACTTCTCCGGGACGAATTATCATCCCAAGGTACTCCATTTCTTGCCTTTCAAAGTCGCATTTCTCAGGTTTGAGGTAGAGGTCGTGTTCTTGCAATCTCTTTAGCACCTCGGGTACGATTTTGCGGTGGTGTTCCAGAGAGTTGCTATAGATGAGGATGTCATCCATGTACACTGTGACCTCTCCTGCTGTGATTAGATTGGCAAAGACAGCGTTCATGAGGGCTTGGAAGGTGGCTGGGCTGTTGGTCATACCGAAGTACATGACCTTGGGTTCATATAGCCTGTGGTTGGTGATTATAGCACCTTTCCATTCATCTCCGGGTTTGATCCGGATGTTGTGGTAGCCCCATCTTACGTCGAATTTAGTGAATACCTTTGCTCCTTTCAACCGGTTTATGATGTCGGCGGCGAGTGGTAGTGGATATCGATTCTTAATGGTGATTTTATTAAGACGACGGTAATCCTGCACTAGACAGAGTTTGCCATCCTTCTTTTTAATAAAGAATACTGGTGAGGCCATTGGTGACTTAGATGGGACCAGGTATCCTTTTGAGATGTGCTCTTGCAGGAATTTGTCAAGTTCCACTTGCTCGCTTGGTGACATAGGATACGTTTTGACCCTCCAGTGTTTAACAGCATCTGGTTCGAGGTCTATTGCGTGATCCCACAGTTGGTGCTCAGGGAGCCTCTGGGATTCCTCCTCAGAGAAAACTTTCGCGAAGTCTCTGTAGTGCTCTTTTGGTACCATTTCTTCGAAGGTTTTCTTAGGTTTGGAGGTGGTGGCTTTCTCGGCGATCTGTTGAGAGTATGTGAAGCCTGCCAAACAGAAAACTTCGTCTTGGACCATGTCGAGCACTTTCTCCGCAAGGAGACGGCGGCGTTCCATGCGGTTTGCCATGATGCGCGTCACCTCTACCTCCAACTCTGGTGGCGCTATTTCAGCGGTCGAGTTGAGGCGCATAGTGCCTTCCTGCCAATCTATTTGCGGGTTCCTCTGCCTTAACCATGGTAGACCCAAAATGACGTTCTCTGGGCCTAGTGAAGTGACTAAGAAGTCGTGACTTTCTTCACTAGGGCCGACTTTCAGAGTAAGTCTGACTTTGTGGGTGATACTACCGGCTTCGTTGAGAGTCCCATCTATGTTGTATAGAGTGATGGGACTTGCAAGAGGAACCTGCAACATCTTGTGGCGGTCAGCGTACCTTTTGTCCAGGAACAATGAGGTTGCCCCAGAGTCTACCATTGCTGCTACTTTTACAGTACGATGACGTCCTTTTAAATACACAGAAATATGAAAATGTGATTTTTTATCTTTTGTTTCGGGAATAATAGTAGAAGACAGTGCTGCATCAGAAATCATCACGTGCGGCATTGCTTCTGAAGAAAGTGGAGCAAACGGAACACTACTATTGTTCATCTCCGAGGCAGATGTAGATGTAATAGAATCAGGAAAACAAGAAGCCGAACTAACACTACTATCTAACTTACAGGCATGAGTCGTATGAATTACAGAAGGTGAGTCCGAAACAAGGCGAGAGCGTAAACATATATTACAACTACATGAAGCCGAGTCATCTACTGTAGAGGGGCCGGTCGCAGCTATATGCGACCCCTGATCTAAAAGCCGCTTTGAACGCATCCAGCTGTTCTTGCTGCTTTTCCAACATTCCCAACAACTTCACCACGTCTGCCTGGGACGTCTGGGCGGGGGAAGTGCTAGTGGCGGCTGCTGCCGCAGTATTGGACAACGATGGTGGACTAGGGGATTCCATTGTTGCTGCAGCTTTCGCTTTAGCTGGTTTCCCCATTCTTTTATTCTGGCAGGTGTTTGCTCGGTGCCCTGCTCTTTGGCACCAGTTACAGACGTCTCGTTCATGATTTCCATCTTTCTTCGTGTGTTCCTTCGAACCACACCCATAGCATTTTCCTCTCATCCATGCTTGAAACTCACCCCGAGTTTTGAAGATCTCCTCCTTTGGTTTGTTGCCTTGCTGACGCGTAGCGTCGACTTGCATGGCATCTGGGTTGGAGGTCATGTGTGGTGATGACGATGAAGATTTTCCTTTCTTCTCGCTCTGGCGTTGGCACAGTCGTTGATCAATGACTTGCGTGCTTTGCTTGAGCTCGTCATATGTGTTATGGGGTTTGTCTGTGATGGCTAGGAGGTCCTTGATCTTGTCTGTGAGACCATCATAGAAGCAGGTGCAGAGGTCGATGATGGACCACCCGGTTTGTCCAGAGTACTGCTCAAATATGGATGCATATTCGGCAACTGTCTTTTTACCCTGTCTTGTTTTCTTTAGCTCTTCTCGAGCTATGTCTTGGACGTCTAGGGGGCTAAACCTGTGGTTGAACTCCTTGACGAAGTCTGACCAATTTCCTCCGAAGGGAATAGTCCCTTGGTTGGCAGACTCCAGATATGGGAGTGCCCAGGTTTTAGCATCCCCTTCCATCAGATTGAGGGTGGCGGCGATCCATCTGTGCTCATCCGCGTACCATTTACTGTCCACTGCATGCCATGTGTTCATGGCGTCCCCTAGTGATCCTGCCCAGTTGTGGAAGGCGGCAAGGAAATGACGGGCATCCGAGGAGGAGCCTTTCCCATCCCAGGCTTTGGGGCAGGCCACTATTTCCTTGTTTTTTCCATTTCCTGGGTGAGTGGTGGTTGCTGAGGCCACCTGTGCAGTCAGGGCTGTGACTTGCTGTGCGAGGTTGCCGACGGCTATGCCGAGGTGATTTATGAGGTCCAGGCAGTCCTGGACTGTGGGAGGGGGGAGTGGTGTAGGTGGTGCTGCGGGAGGGAGGGTGCTTCTGCTTGGCTGTGACATCTCGTCTAATTTCTTCTGTCTCTCTTTTCACTCTGCCTCTTCTTGTGCCCGACGGAATTCTTCTAAGAGAAGGAGTTGTTCATCTGGTGAGATCTCGTCCCAGTCTTGGATGCGAGATATGAACTCCTTTTCTTTCTTAGTTGGAGGAGGGAGGGCGAATTTCGAGCGAGCTCCGCTGGGATATTGAGCTTGTGCTAGACGAGCTGTCTGTTTCCCTTTCTTGGGAGCCACGTTCTTTGTCTTCCCCTACGTGGGAGATAAGAGGGTGAGGGGGCGATTCGAGATGAGGGATGAGATCTGCAGCGAATGCTATCAGCTGCGGGACTGTGAAGTTTGTTCCGAGGACGGGGATTTCTAGGCCGTAAAGGTCTAGTAGTCCGTATCAGATTTCTTGGTCATGGTAGATTGCCTGCATGTATTGCTTGGCGAGGTTACGAGGGGGTAGTTCTAACTGGAACCCCTGGTAACGGATGTTGACACCATCTTCGTCTATGAAACTTTCGCCTGACTGGGCAAGTGTGGCTTGGGAGGAGGAGTGGGCAGAGTGGAAAGAGTTTACTGAAGCTGTTGGTGATGGTGATGCGTACACTGGGGAGGGGATCCGGTCTTGTTCAGACTGGGTATCCAGGTGTATGTGCAGCGATGCCGAAGCAGAGGCTGTAGTTTGCGGTGGTGTGATGAAGCCTGTCTCCTCCTAAAGAGATGATGAAGTCGGGTTCGAACGTTCGCAAATATGCGAGGCAGTTTGGGAATTTGTGAGGTGGATTTGAACAACGGGATACAACAAGCGTGAAGCGCTAACTCAAGGATGACTGGAATGCCCTATCAAGCGAGACCGATACACAGTGATTGTTTCACACTGCACGAGGCTGCGGCGATAAAGGGACACTCGGGAATGGTGTAAGGAGATGTGTAGAGCTACAAGGCTGTCTGCCTCAGTCTTCTCGACCTATTGGCTGCCTCTCACGCCGAAGCGCTCTCAAACTTTTCTGGTTGGTACGCGTACAGCTGTCGCAGGCTAGGCCTGGCTGGCTCAATGTCTAACTGCAGCTTATCTGGTGTGGTGACCAGTTCTGCAGCCAGTACCCAGAGGCGTCTACTGATGACCAGATAGACCCAATAAAGGCAAGCACAATGTATGCCGGTTTTACGGACACTACAGTTGTACCACAAATGCACAGATTCTGCTTACGGACTTCCCCAGGCAAAGAGTGAGGTAGATAACACAAAGGACTGATGGTCATCAACCACCTAAAGGGTAATGAGGATGCTGGTGAGTGAAGAGGGCTCAGGAGTATGAAAGGAACTTGTCCTAATGTAGCGGTATGACACCTCGCTACGCTAAGCTCAAGTGAAAAGGATTTGAAGTGAACTGTCTGGCCTTCAGGACTCAAGCCTAGCACAGAGATAAATCACGCGCCAAACTTACAGTCAGCATGGAGCGTGCGAGGTCAAGGTGGTCCTTATACAGGAGTGCGACTTGCGATGTCACATGATGGTAAGCTGAGTGGAGAACCAAGAGGACAAGTTGGTTCCACTCAGGACGCTACAGGGGAGTTTATATACGCTACTGGAGCTGAGCTTAAACTGAGTCTAAACACTATTACTAAGTGTACAGTAAGACTCCATGACTCAGGAGCTGACGCGTCGTGTCTAATAATAGCGCTATCTATTGTGCTGACTGATGCACTTGTCACAGCGCTGATGCGATGCCTTATCTTGCTGAGTAAAACCTAATACAGCGAGTAAGCGTAAACTACTAAGCGAGTTCTAGAACTATCTAGAATGTTCCTTCCTTATCTACCAATTGCAAGAGTCCGTACGTAGATGGAATGTGACTGGATTAGGTTGTCCCATTAAGGGTGCAACTATCCCAGGGTCACGTGCTTGTAGGTGCACATGGTGGCAGCATGTGACTGACGATATCTTGTACTTTGGCCCTTTATATCTCCCTTAAATAATTCCGTAAAAATACAGAAAAATAAGGAAAATAATATATGCGTCCATGACAGTTCTCAAAAACCGGGGGTCTTCAAATTTGACTTGGAACTCGAGGCCGTCGCAGAAATCTCGGATGATGCATATGTAATCTTCCAACTCTTCCTTGCACGTTTTCTCAGAGTCACCTTTCTCCCAGGTATCAATTAGTCCGTCTGAGTCGTTGTCTTCAGATCCAGGACCCGTGTCCTCAAATTTGTTTCTGGCTGTGTTCAAGCAATGATATGCCTCCACATTGACATTATGGCCACCATTGCTGTTTGTGGCCATTGCTTGGTCCACCTCAATTCTCTCCGCGGCTATCAAAAGGGGCTCGAGGGAAGGATGGGCCCAGAAAGGTACAGAACAATTTCACATCACCTCGAGGAAGAATTGTGGGTTGACCGGGTGAAATTGTTGGACCAGGTGCTTGCATACCAAAAATTGACTGACGATGAACTGCAGGCAGGTGCAGACAAATTGTCTGACATCTGGTCGGTATTTGTTGTTCAATGGCATTGTTATTGGCGTTCTCATCGCTTTCTTCCATGCAGCTTTGAAGTCTTTCCTCCACTTAGGGAGTTCTCGATGACAGCCAATGTTGTTCAACATCACATCAAGCTTTTGGTAATACGTCAGCGCGAGCTTCGTAATCAAGACCCATGCGAGCAGGTCCAGGCACGGCAAGCTGAAATGATGGAGGTAGTCCTCCTTTACGTGCCGCCAACTATGAGAGATGGTGAGTCGCAATTCCCTTCTGTTTATGAGGCACTTTGCAGTGCCCCTAGGGATGGAGTTTGGAGGAGAGACAAAGGGTCAAAGGGTTGATGTGAGATTGGAAGACGGGTGTTATAAGGACCTGACAGACACATTTAGCATGTCTTTCCAGGTGGAGTCATATACAGCAGCTTTTGAATATATGAATGTAGCTTTCATGATGATCTGCAGGTCTTCCCTCTGATCATCCTGTCTGCAGTTAATAGTCATGTGACCTAAGAGTGTAACACAGTGTATAATTTCTATCATGTAGTACTGTAATTTTTAAGTTGAAGAGCTGTACTGTACAGCCACTCACTTGCGTTGCTCGCTCCTGGCTGTACAGTACAGCTCTTCAACTTAAAAATTACAGTACTACATGATAGAAATTATACACTGTGTTACACTCTTAGGTCACATGACTATTAACTGCAGACAGGATGATCAGAGGGAAGACCTGCAGATCATCATGAAAGCTACATTCATATATTCAAAAGCTGCTGTATATGACTCCACCTTGGGTGCATTTCCCAATATGAGCCATATAAACCCTAAATTATGGTTTATAAATGACAAAATATAAACCCTAAGATAGGGTTAATAGATAAGGAAGTGCTTGTGAGATATGCACAATGCAACAATGATGCAGCACCGGCACACCAGGCCGTGGTGAGGGTG
This sequence comes from Lactarius akahatsu, assembly GCA_021524915.1. Classification (NCBI taxonomy): domain Eukaryota; kingdom Fungi; phylum Basidiomycota; class Agaricomycetes; order Russulales; family Russulaceae; genus Lactarius; species Lactarius akahatsu. The sequence goes on along the minus strand of JAKELL010000622.1, from coordinate 10,042 downwards.
GTGTGTGTGAGGGCATCCTGGATGACCCATTCAGTGTGACCCTCAAATTTGGTCTATTTGGATGAGTATGCAGGCACACATATGCAAAACATGGTATTTGATGCACGCATGCATGAAATCTAATCTTATCTATAAGATATTTGAATATCACATTCATATAGGAGTGTCCAGGATGCTTTGTCATGAAGAGAGTGTATAGTCACAGAGTGTATAGTCACATGGTTATGCCACAGTGCTGTGTGCACATGTTATGTATATTATGTGACGCAGCACTGGCACACCGGGCCGTGGCAAGGGCAGTGTGTGTGAGGGCGTCCTGGACACCCATACTCAGTGACCCATAGATTTGTAATATGGCGTCAGCACACCAGGCCGTGGTGAGGGCAGTGTGTGTGAGGGCGTCCTGGATGCCCATACTCAGTGTGACTCTGTTGCATTTGGTTTTATTTGGAGAAGTGTGAAGGCATGCTTCTTAACATATAAACAGTAGATAGAGGTGTACATGCATAGGATATGTAGGGTACATAGCAGCTAGGTCACTGTGTACAGTGCACTGTAAATTAACCCTAAGTTAGGGGTTGTTGAGTGGGTTTACTAGGGTTTGGAGAAATGCTGGGTCAACCTTGGGTACAACCCTACCTCGCTACCCCTGTGTGCACTACTGAGTGTCTGCTCACTCTGAGATTCATCCTAAACCCAGCTGCTAAGTGACATGAACACCCGTCTTCCAATCTCACATCAACCCTTCGACCCTTTGTCTCTCCTCCAAACTTCATCCCTAGGGGCACTGCAAAGTGCCTCATAACACCCGTCTTCCAATCTCACATCAACCCTTTGACCCTTTGTCTCTCCTCCAAACTTCATCCCTAGGGGCACTGCAAAGTGCCTCATAACCAGGCAGCACACAAATTGGGAGGTGTGCCCCAGTGCCCCACCCTCCACTGTGTGCAAAGCAGAGTTTTCCAACCAATAAAACCCTTAGAAAACCCTAAAAAAACCCTTGATAAGTGGTTATGTTTAACACTCCATAGGGTTTTCTATGGGTTTTATTGGTCTGAAAACCCTGCTTTGCACACAGTGCTCCACTTTGCACACAGGGGTGGCATGCATACATGTGCCACCCTTGTGTGCAAAGCGGAAAGAGCACAGAGGGACGATGAGTGGGGGGCAACATGGAATGGCACTGGATGGAAAATACACTTTTACCATTGACAAAATTTAGGCATAGCCAATAACAAAAGGTATTTTTTATCCACAATTTTTCATACATAAAATGTTGATAAGGTAACTAAGTATTGTCAATGCAATCTCAAGCACAATATGTAGACAATATAATTTTCCTTTTCCATAATATTGTCAGAATATTATTGAGGTTATATTATATATCTTGTTAAAATATTTCACATGGTAATATCTTTATAAAATGCAACAGTGGCTCAGTTCAGAGGGTTCAGGCAAGGTTCAGGGTTCAACCACAAAAACATTTTATCAAGATATTACCATGTGAAATATTTCAACAAGATATATAGTATAACCTCTATAATATTCTGACAATATTATGGAAAAGGAAAATTATATTGTCTACATATTGTGCTTTGAAATTGCATTGACAATATTTAGTTACCTTATTAACATTTTATGTATGAAAAATTGTGGATAAACAATACCTTTTGTTATTGGATATGCCTAAATTTTGTCAATGGTAAAAGTGTGTTTTCCATCCAGTGGGGGCATGCAGCCCCCTTTTTGCCCACATCCCTCTTGACTTAGACAAAAAAAAGTACATAAGTTATGTAATATTTATTAACTAATAAACATATTTTTCCTTTGATTAAAAAAGACAAATGACAAAGGCTTAATTTGCTTTTGTTTGTTCTATATTTACACTACACAAATAAAACAAAAATAAAAAGTATGTGATTATGTCGTATTTATGTTTGTAATAAGTTATATAATTTTCGAGCCAAACTTTATTTTTGGTTCCGAGTTTTTGGATTTGTGGTCACGTGATGTCATGTGACGTGTTAGGGGTGGGGGTGAGCAAGGGGAGCTTGGTCATGCCGGTCATGGGGCATGGGGCCATCGGACGATGTAAGCATGCAATCCGTCGCTCGCACCAAGCCTCATCTGAGTCATTCTGTCACATCTTACTTTTTTCTCATCTTCTCATCTTGTCGTCATATCTTGCATGCCCGATGTTTGAGTTCAAGAGTCTTGCCAAATCGCTAATCGTGCCCCGCCACATCCGGGCTCTATGTCGACGCCTGGTTCACACTACTTACTTAGGCCCTAGGTCAGTCTCGGTTCTGGCTCCAGAGTCCAGTCTCCAGCCTCTGAGAAGACCCAGGATCTCCTCCTCCTTGATGTCGCCCCACTGTCCCCCAGGTAAGTTGGTGTATTTATATGTCCCGGCTTGAAATAACCGTCGCTCTAGTATCGAGACTGCGGGTGATGTCATGACCGCGCTTATCAAGCGCAACACGACAGTCCCGACGAAGAAGTCCGAGATCTTCTCCACGTATTTGGACAACCAGCCCGATGTGCTCATCCAAATCTACGAGGGCGAGCGTGCACGGACGAAGGACAACAACCTGCTCGGAAGTCCGAGCTCTCTGGTATCCTGCCAGCTCCCCGGCGGAGTCCTCGCACCATCCCTCGTAGCACCAAAGCCCGTCGCGCGACACCTCGTCATCGCTGCCCGCCCCGCCGAGCCCACACGGGGCGGCGTGGCCTCGGACCCCAGTGTCCCCTTCTCTGCAGGGGTTGACTGCCACTGTCGCGGCCTCCCAGGCTCCCACACACTTGACGACACCAACGATGACATCGCTGCAGCCGACCGCCACCTCATTCGACTTTAGGTAGCCCCTGTACTTGCCCCTGATAGCCCTGGGTCTGTTCAATATCATCGTTTCCTTGTATCTCTAGTCTGCGTGAACTAAGTCAACATCTTTGCCCATTCTTCCTGACCTCCAAGTTCCAACCCGTACAACGCCCGTAAATTGCCGTCAACTAACGGGTCTGGACGGGTGATGCCCGTCCCGTACCCGTACCACACACCCTACATAATGAATAGCAAACGGAACGGGTACGGGCCCCGTACTACGGGTCCCGTACACCCGTAAGTCTACGGGTACGGTGTACAGCCCTAGTTCGACATCCCGCCACCGCGGGAGAAGCTAGTCTGACGTTGAAAACCGACGACCCTAATCCCGAAGCCGGATAGCATTGTATGCCACAGTGTTGTGTGGCTGAAGCCGTTGCATCACTGCCGTCATCGCTTCTACTGAAACGATCCAGAGCCCAGGTTTCCATGCATCGAAATAGGCACTGCCTCCGCCGCCGCCGTTGCGTAAGCTCTTCTCTATGAGCGAGTGTGGACTCACTCACTGCTAGAAGTACGATGATCCTGCCAGTGGCTCTTGATCAAATCGCTACCATGCCGTACACGCTATTGTTGGCTATGACGTTGGTCATGGCGGTGAGGCCACTTCTTGCATCGGGCATGAGGCCTCTGAGATTTGGCGGAGGTGGGCAGGGCGTTACCGACTCCAGTTTGAGGCAATCTTGGGCATTGACCAAAGGTAACGCGACGGTTTTGGCGATATTCTCTGAGAGAAAGGTAAGACGGGGTGGAGTCAAATTTAAGCAAGCGATTGGCGGTTTGGGTCGTTACAAGAAAAGCGTGGGATGAAAGGGAACCCAAAGGGAAGTATGGAGGGCCCTCCGAATTTCAAGTATAAACAAACGTCACTCCACACGGATCGTCCACATATAAACAGCTCGAATTTGAAATACGGTCTGTACAAACACGCAGTATTTTTCTTCCACGAGCAAGGTCGACGCCTAGTTCGAGAGAGGAAAAGGGAAGAAACGACGTCATATGCGTAACACTGATACTAATGCACTATGATTGGTATTTTGGACCGAAGGTACGACGCGAAATCCGTTTCCCCATTCAGGCGCAAAGTCCCTTCTGTTTCAGCATCCCTTTCAACACTCTCAATGTACTCAGCAGCTCCGCAGAGGTGCAGGACTTTAGCGAAGGCGGCGTGAATCTTGAGGCAGATGGGGTTGGGGGGCTCAACAGACGACACCTCCAGCGTTGGAAACTCGACATCCGAGTCAACCGATCCATTACTCAAAGTGCCGCCTTGTCGGGCCATACGCACTTTGTATTTATTAGGAATATCCGGGTACTAAAAAGTATTAGCCCCCAAACTCAACGAGAAAGCCATGAAAGCGACCAACCGCTTCCTTTTCCAGGTAAAACTCGAAACGTCCGAACATGGAATGTTCACTGGTAGTCATGTATATGGCATTCATGGGAGAGTTGATATTCGACCCTACGAGTGTCTTCAAGTCGATTCGGGTCCAGGATTGAAGCATATCCCAGGTGCGAGCAGCGTTTGTCTGTTTACGAAGATGTGTGAGACGTGACAACGAAAGATCAATCACGCACGATCTCAGGGCTACTAGTGGCTTTGTCATTGAATTTGTTGAGCGAAAACGGAACGATATGCGCGGCTGCCATATCACTCTTTGCCCCAGGAGGGATTTCGCCAAAGCGTTGTTCCCTTTGGAGTTTCCGTACACGAGCGAGGTCGAATACCTTTGTGATCGCACAACGATACTTTTCTCGCTGAGCGACCTTAGATCGATTAGTAGACAAAAACGAGAAGACGAGGGCATGATGCATACTTGAGTTCTGAGAAGGCGTTGGTCATTTCGAGAGGCGGACTCTATGTGCTGCATTGTTATGTCGATGGTGGGAGTTTGGCTACTGGCGGGCTCTGTTTTCATAGCCTTGTAGATTGCCAACACTGAACCATGAGGAGTTAGTAGATGTAAACAAAAGAGAAAGAGAAACGAACGGACTGGGGAGAAGTAGGTTATCTGACCATGCTTGCGCAGCATTGACTACCCCATCTGCACCCTTTTCATGTGCAATGTGGAGACAAATTGCGACGTATCGTTGTCCCTCCGGGTTTGGCGCGTGCAGTAACATGGCAGATAAAAGGTCGTCGAGGCGATATCGATGCTCGGCTTCGCGTAGTCTTGAGCGGTTTTTGCCAATGATATTGCGTGCTTCATCAATAAGTACATCCGTCTTGATGGAATCATTTTCATAGACTGTATCGAATTCCTCGGAAGTGACTGTCAGGACGGAGCAAATCGATTCGAGAGAATCTGAAGACATAATGGGCGGAAGAAATCGTGCACCGGGCTCTAATCGTCTTTTCCGTCCATTATGTACTGTATCTTCCGCACTCCGATTCAACTGGCGCTCGTACAATCAGAGTTGGGTTGGCTACTTTTCGCATCGGTCTCACGGACCGGTCCGCTCTGGACCGGCCTTAAAGTTAAATCACCGCTCCCAACATCCATTTTAATTGCTTACTCGAGCAAACATGTTTTTGAGTATTAACTACAGTAATAAAGAACCTCATATTACTGTAATGAGTTATCTTTTTTTGTTTTCCAAACATATGTATTAGGTAACTAAACTTACATAAACGTGGAACACTTTTTTTGTCTAAGTCAATCTACAGTAGAGTATCCTTCCCATTCCCTCACGCCCGCCCACCCCATTCCGTGTGGCCCCCATTAGTGTATCGCCCCTGCACGACCTGGGGGGGACTGCCGCTTCCGGATTTGCGCATGGCATTGGGACCACATCCCCCCCCCCCCCCGCACAGGCCTGGGCAGGGGCATGGCATCCCCCATTCCTGTGTAGCCCCCAGAGGCGGTTGGCCTCGTGTGCCCCTTCCCGCGCAAACGGGGCGGCTTGCCCTTGCGTGCCCCCGGTCCGCGCGTACGGCGCGGCGCAGCCAAGGGGAAGGGGGGCGTTGTGCACATTGTGCGCGCCCCTTCCGCACGAATGGGAAGGGTGGGGCCCGGGATGGCATGCCTTCACGCGCCCCTTTCCCACACATACAGGGCGGCGCGGTCTAAGGGGGAAGGGAGGTACCGGGGGCGACGTGCCCTCATGCACCCCCTTCCGCACAAATGGGAAGGGTGTGGGCAGGGGTGGCGTACCCTTGCGTGCCCCTTTCCCATGCGTACAAGGCGGCGCAGTCGAAGGGGGAAGGGGAGGGGCCAGTGGCGACGGGGTGCCCCTCGAGCCCCTTCCCATGCATACGGGGCGGCATGGCGTGCCTTTGTCCCCCCTTCTGCGCGAATGGAGAAGGGTCGCGTCAGGGGTCACGTGCCCCTGTGTGCCTCTTTCCCGTGCATACAGGGTTATGAGAGCTTTTTGACCATTCCTAGGGGTCAGCCTGAGAGTGTGTTGTCAGGAGTGGGGTAAAGCCTGTAGGGGTGGTCAAACAGTTGGTTCTACATCAAGTGAGGTACACAGTCTCACAGTACTCACTTGTCCATAATGATACTGTGTGCACCTGGTGTGCATCTCAAGTGCTGGTATGTACAACCTTTATAACATAAGTGTGTGCATCAACTTTTCATTCCCACGAGTCCTGGGCACACACACAGTGCACCCAGTACTCACAAACCCAACTGGTGAGTAAGCACATTCCCACGAGTCCTGGACACACACACAGTGCACCCAGTGCTCACAAACCCAAATGGTGAGTAAGCACTTTCCCACGAGTCCTGGACACACACAGTGCACCCAGTACTCACAAACCCAAATGGTGAGTAAGCACATTCCCACGAGTCCTGGACACACACACAGTGCACCCAGTACTCACTTGCTCAAATGGTGAGTAAGCACATTCCCACGAGTCCTGGACACACACACAGTGCACACAGTGCTCACAAACCCAAATGGTGAGTAAGCACATTCCCACGAGTCCTGGACACACACACAGTGCACCCAGTGCTCACAAACCCAAATGGTGAGTAAGCACATTCCCACGAGTCCTGGACACACACAGTGCACCCAGTGCTCACAAACCCAAATGGTGAGTAAGCACTTTCCCACGAGTCCTGGACACACACAGTGCACCCAGTACTCACAAACCCAAATGGTGAGTAAGCACATTCCCACGAGTCCTGGACACACACACAGTGCACCCAGTGCTCACAAACCCAAATGGTGAGTAAGCACATTCCCACGAGTCCTGGACACACACAGTGCACCCAGTACTCACAAACCCAAATGGTGAGTAAGCACATTCCCATGAGTCCTGGACACACACAGTGCACCCAGTGCTCACAAATCCAAATGGTGAGTAAGTACATTCCCACGAGTCCTGGACACACACACAGTGCACCCAGTACTCACAAACCCAAATGGTGAGTAAGCACATTCCCATGAGTCCTGGACACACACAGTGCACCCAGTACTCACAAACCCAAATGGTGAGTAAGCACTTTCCCACGAGTCCTGGACACACACAGTGCACCCATTGGCAAGTAAGCACTTTCCCACGAGTCCTGGACACACACAGTACACCCAGAGCTCACTTGCCCATAATAGCAAGTAAGCACATTCCCACAAGTCCTGGACATGCACAGTGTGTGCATCTTGTATATGCGACCATTTTATGGTCTGGCGCATATGCCATTCAAACCACAACACAATAAAACCTATATTTTGAGTACAAGTATGGCCATGTATATGTGCATCTCATATATGTGGCCCATATTTATACTTAAAATATAGGTTTTATTGTATTGTGGATCCAATGGCATATGCGCCAGACCCTAAAACAACCATGTACATGAGATGTGGGTATATGTGGCACTATACAGTATGATAACTGTGCTGCATATATCTGAGTATTATATAACACACTGGCACCAAAACCCAGATCAACTTTATATATTAGCACCATGCAAGTACCATAGGGTTAGGGTTTGTATGGGGAAATATCTATATCTGACCCATACTGCATATATTGGGCACCATTTCTAGGGTTAGGGTTTAAACCATGCAGTGGCTTTCCTATACATGCACAGTGTTGTGGTGCATGGTAATTACTTGGCTTGCAATAGGCAGTGGCTTTTAAATAGATGAATGTAGCTTTCATGATGATCTGCAGGTCTTCCCTCTGTATCTTATCTGTAGTTAATAAAATAGTCATGTGGCCTATGGGTGTAACACAATCTATATTTCTATTAGGTATTACTGTGATTTCAAGCAGAAGAGCTGTACTGTACAGTGGCGAGTGAGCAACGCGAGCAAGCCATGCTGTACAGTACAGCTCTTCTGCTTGAAATCACAGTAATACATAATAGAAATATAGATTGTGTTACACCCATAGGCCACATGACTATTTTATTAACTACAGATAAGATACAGAGGGAAGACCTGCAGATCATCATGAAAGCTACATTCATCTATTTAAAAGCCACTGCCTATTGCAAGCCAAGTAATTACCATGCACCACAACACTGTGCATGTATAGGACTCTGCATCAGGAAAATCTAGATTTTTCTTAATACCTCTTAATGGTGTGTAATATTACTTAACAACAGTTTTAAGCAACATTAAGCCAAGTGTTGCTAAGCCTGACCCTGCTTGAATCAAGTCATAGTGTTGGGGAGTCTCAGATGGTCAGACTGATCTAAACTCAGTTTGATCTGAACCCAAATGTAGCAGTATAACACCTTGCTATGCTAAGCTCAAGTTGAAGATTTGAGTGAACTGTTGGGCCTTCAGGACTCAAGCCTACCACAGAGATAAATTGATGAACAGCTTGATGGGTGGAACTTGATACTCACAGTGGCAAGGAGACTGTGGGTGAGATATAAGCAGCACAGTGGTAGCAGGGATCTTGCAGATAAAGCAAAGGGTTGTCTGATAGCACAGAGTGAGAACTGGGGCTATCAGGGTGTACAGAGTATGCTACTTATACACTTTGGAGCCAATGATGCAGTGCTTACAATAGAGAACAAAGGGCATCATACAATATCAGAATATAACAAGACCTGGAACAATGGTGGGTCAGAACAAAGGAGTGTACTTAGAACAATGAGTACAAGGAAAGTCTAGACAAAAGATAATATCATAGTGACATCATAATAAAGATATAACAAAAGGATAGTCCAAATGCATAGTACAATAACAAGTCCAGACATACATCTAATCTACATGAGTCCTGTACTATTTCTAATCCATAGCAGTCTGGATGTCCTTTGAGCCACTAAGTGTGCAGTTATCAGGAAAATATTGATTTTTCTTACTGGCTCTTAACAGTGCTTAACATAACTTAACAACAGTTTTAAGCAGCATTAAGCCAGATGTTGCTAAGCCTGGCCCTGCTTGGATTAAGTCAAGTCTTGCTCTGAACCTGACTTAATTATGGCTTACTGCAAGCTTATTGTGCTTATTGTCAAGTCTACCCTTGATTTGGGCTCTTGCTTACTAGGCTCAAAAGAATATTCAGTCAATCTCTAAGCACAGTAAGCAGTCTCTAAGCAGTCATCTTCACAGTGATCACATGGCTGGGACACAGCTTTCAAAATACAGAAAATAAATCCATTTTATTGTGTAGGTATGAATTCTACAGGTAAAATACAAGGGGGTATACTACTGCTCTCTCCACCACTGCCCCCTCGCTGTTGTCATATCACCACCCCTGTCCCTGCCTGTGCCATCATCCTTGCCCCTGCCATCACCCTTGTCCTCATCATCACCCTTGCTGATGTCCTCACTGCTGTTGCATCGTTGGTGTCATCGCCATCTGTGGTGCCGTTGTTGTTGTAGTTGTGGTGGCTTGCATGCCACGTTGGGGTGGCAAGGTGGTGGGTCTTGTGTGCCACACCATACTAGGGTGGCAATAGTGGCAGACTTGCATGTGATGGCAGTGGCAGCCAAGGCTCACATGCCAGCAAGGTGAAGACATGGCAGAGACCTATAAGGGGTGAGGCACAGGGGCGGTGCAGTAGCAGTGAGTGGGGAAAGAAAGGGCCCTGTAAGACCAGTCAGAAACAAAGCTAACTACTGACAAAAAAACATATCTTGATATATTGGGCCAAAGCCCAGCTTGTCATATGTCAATATCGTCTCCAACCATTTTGGGCCCTTTTGCGAGGGTCGCTTGCACTTGTTCTTGCTCCAGCATGTTGGAGAATCTGT
>JAKELL010000621.1:0-20793 GCA_021524915.1 Lactarius akahatsu | reverse complement strand
ACACAGCTCCCACCCCATGATAAGTGAGAAAGGAGAGTGTTTTGTCGTGGCGTTGGGCCATGCATTATGTGCGAATTGCGCCACCGGGAGGGCCTCTGCCCAGTTATCCTGTTGTACATTGCTCCAGTGGCGTAGATACTGTTCTAGCCATTGGTTGGTTCACTCTGACTGTCCATCTGTTTGGGGGTGATACGCCGACAAGATGTTTTGTCTGATCCCTAGAGCTTTACACAGCTGTGTCATAAATGCCGATGTGAAGCGGGGGTCTCTGTCGGTGATCATCTTCCGGGGTATGCCGTAGTGAGGATAAACGTGGCGAAGATATAATTGGGCTACTCCTTCTGCAGTGATCGTTTCATTGCAGGGGATGAAGATGGCTGCCTTTGAGCAGTCGTGGTCGGTGATGGTGAGGATTGAGTCATATCCCTGGGATAGTGGCAGTTTTGTGATGAAGTCCATGGCTATGACTTCAAATGGTTCCACATCTGGGTCTGTCGTGATGGGGTAAAGGTGTGGTTTCTGTCAGTGTGAGTTAATTTGTTGGCTTGGCATGTGGCGCAACCTTTGATGTATTCTTCGACGTCTTTGCGCATGTTAGGCCACCAGTAGTCCCGTCGCAACAGTTCGTAAGTGTTCGTGATTCCAGGGTGTCCCATTGTGGGTGTGTCATGGAAAAAGGTGATTACCCCCCGTTTAAGATCGTTGTCCCCGACAACGACAAGTGCATCACCTTTCCACCATAACCCTCCATGCTTTTTGAGGTTGTGCGGTTCTACCCATCGTAAGACTTGTGATTCATCAAGGTTCTGGGCGATTTGGGTCCAGATGTCCATATCGTGCATTGACATCTCCATTGCCCGGGCGAAACAATCCTCAGGAAGGACAATAACATCGTTGTTGTCTTCCTCGTTGGGCGCGTAGTCTGGTCATCGGGATAGGGCATCTGCGCGACCATTCTTGATTCCTGGTATGTGTTTCAATATGAAATCGTACTCTGACAGTTCTAAGAATTCATGCACCACTCGTCTGCTAATTTTCTGTGGTTCCTTCCAGTATTGGAGGTTGGCGTGATCGGTATGGATGATGATTTTGTGGGGGGAGCCGACAAGATACGTGCGCCAGGCACGGAGGGATTTAACTATCGCAAGTAGTTCCCGGTCGTAGATATCGTAATTCCGCTCAGCTGAGGACAGTGATTCGGAGTGGAACGCTACTGGGTGGAGTTTCTGATCGTCCCTGAATTGGTTAAGCACCGCACCAATGGCGACATTGGACGTGTCCACCTCCATTTCGAATGGTTTTGTTAGGTCAGGGGTGAGGAGGACCAGTTCCTGGCATACTTGGTCTTTGATGCGCTCGAAGGCGTGTTGTTGCTCTGCTTCCCAATTCCATGGGGTGTCTTTTCTGGTAAGGTCGTGAAGAGGACGTGCGAGGGTCGAGAATCCCTTGATGAACCGGCGATAGAAATTGCAGAATCCTATGAATGCGCATACTTCTTTGAGATTCTTTGGGGGTTGCCACTCGCGGATGCCCTGTACTTTTACAGGGTCCATCCGTATCTTCCCGTGTCCAATGATGAGCCTGAGGTATTCTGTTTCTCTTACTTCGAATTCGCATTTCTCTGGTTTGATATAGAGGTCGTTCTCCTCGCAAATTGTCAGGACTTGGTGGACCCGCTCGTGGTGACGTGTGAGGTCATCAATAGTTGCGATGAGAATGTCGTCCATGTAGACGATCACTTCGTTTGTCGATACAGGTCCCTTGAACGTGGAGTCCATCATAGCTTGGAATGTTGCGGGGGAGTTTGTAAGACCAAAGTACATTACGAGCGGTTTGAAGGTTCCTTTGTTTGTCTTAAAGGCAGCCTTCCACTCGTCTCCTTCGTCTATGTGGATGTTGTTATATCCCCAGCGGATGTCCAACTTGGTGAAGAGTCTTGCTTCACGGATCTTATTGATGAGTTTGGGGATTAAGGGTATCGGGTAGTGATTGCGGATGGTGACCTCATTTAGTCGGCGGTAGTCTTGTACGGGCCTGAGCTTCCCATCCTTCTTTTTTATGAAGAAGGGTGAGACGTATGGGGACTTCGAAGGTCAGATATAGCCTCTCTCTAGTTGTTCGGCAAGGAAGACATCAAGGGCTTTGTCTTCTTCTTGGGTCAACGGATATACCTTGCAGTCCATGGTTGCGGGCGCGTTTGGTATTAGGTCGATAGTATGGTCCCATGGCCGCTTTGGGGGAAAACGATGGGACGCTTCTTCGTCAAATACCTTACAATATCGCTGATACTCCAGCAGGACCATTTCCTCAAATGTACGCGTCTCTCGTTTGGCTGCTTCTCGCTGTGCCAATTCGGAGGCTGTTGTCATCTTTCGTAACAGCGCTACACATGGTTTGTTATGTTTCGGACTCATCGGCACCTCGGGCTGGGAAGTGGACACTGACGCGTCAACTATGACATCGCCGTCAGCAGAATATTGTCATGGACTTGGTGATCAGTCAGCCGGGTAAGCTCCGGCACATGTGATTGTACGATAACGGCTTGGATCTTGGAATGACTCGGAATGACTCATAACTAGGATAGTTGTATTAGGGTTTGCTCTACTTACGCCATTGGCTAGTGATGTTCAAGCGGTGCTTTAAAGCCCACGTGTATCTGTATAAGTAGGGTAGTGCGAAGACCAAGAACCGCATCTTGGTCTTCTTCAATACCACCATCTTCTAGTCGTCTATACTAAGAGGCTTTCCCCTCTTAAGTGAGTTGTTCCGCATATCCCCTTAGACCAGGGATCCCCGTGACTTATCCCTGATCCCTTGCGCAGGCAGTGGAATATCCTGAAGGCACCACTGCCTATCAGATACAACTATACCACAACGAACGCGTGTCCAAGCCTTACACAACTTTCTACGTTATCGACCACACATCTTGGGAGTTTGCATGATACACACCCAAGATACCGGCAGGGGTTCCCCAGCTTGAAGACCTTCACGCATATTTTGGACTAGACAGGTGTATACTCCCTCATCCCACTTTCTACCTGCAGACCTCGGTTAACCAGAACTTCTTCCTTCGAAGGATCGCTACTCGCAACGAGGCCTAAGTCAGGCAGACGTCCGTGGTAGACATTACATGGTTCCTGTTCATCATCCATGATCTGTTCCCAAGCCTCCTCATCAAGTTGATACGTCTCCAACGCCCGTATAGACGCTTCTATGGGCGTGGCTTCGTCTGATGACGTAAGGCTGGATATTACCACGGGTTGGAAAGTCTCGTCCAATGTTGCTTCACCCCACTTCACCAGTTGTTTGAATGCTGAGAACCATGGGTATCCTAGTATAACTTCATCCCTTCCCAGGTTCGTCACCAGGAAGCAAAGTGTTTTTGTGTCATTTCCTGTACGGACGGTCAGGTCCGTGTACTGTGTAATGGCTCCATCTTGATTGTGTGTCCCATCTACATTCCAAATATGTATTGGTTGGGTGACGTCACGTGTTCTGACTTGCAGTCGCTTCAATAGCGAGGCGCAGATGAAATTGTCCGTGGCTCCTGAATCCAGAAGCACTTGTTGTTCGGCCGTTGTGTGTGCAGATTTGAAAAGAACTGGAATTCGCATAGATCAGTATCTGCTATGGTACACATTTACATTGAGTGCTCTAGCCCAGGCTGTCGGGTTCAAGCGTCAAGAAAATCCTCTTTCGCAAATAGCTTCTCCACCATGAGGTCCTGTACCTCTTGTGGTTGTGCCTTCATTGCCACGATTTGTGCTTCGGCTTGTTCTTCTGCCGAGAGTGTGCAGTTCGACTGTATGGTGACCGTGGTGATGGCGGGGGTTGATACTGGCAATGAGGCAGTGGTAGGGATCGGTTGAGTGGTTGTAGAGGAGTTGGCAATCCAGGCGCTCTTCTGCGGACAATTATGTGAAATGTGCCCTGTGGCGCGGCATCTGAAGCAGCGCCCTTCCTTTTGAAGTTGACTCCAGTCGGCATCGGTAAGGGCTACAGAGGCTCGGGCCTGACCGACATCCATGGAGTTTGGGTTGCGATTCTTATTGAGGGCCTGTACCCATTGGTCACGGTTATGTCCTCCCTTCTTTTGCCGTGGAGTTTGGTTCTTGCCGAGTCAGTCTTTCAATACCAGGTATTCGGCTTGTTGTAATCGAGCAGCCCATTTCCAGTCCTCCCATGTGATGGGGTGTTGGAAGCGGATGGCGTTAATGACTAGTTGGTTTGGGAGTCCGTCTTGGAACAATTCCAGTGTCGTGGCTTCGTCTGGGCCATATCCGGCTTTTGTCACAAGGTTGTCAAATTGGGCAATATAGGAATTGATGTCCTCCCCTTTCATGGCCAGGTTTTGCAAGGCCTTACGGGCTTTGGTTTGTTCTGCAGTGTCCGTATACGCCTGCAGGAATCGGGTTTCTACTTTGTTCCAAAGATTGTTCTGAGTTTGGAGGACTCCTGCGGCTATCTGGTCCTCGAGCCACCACATTTGTTCGTCAACCCAGTCATCGACCAATGGTCCTCGGATGTATGAGAGGAATGCCATGGCCCGCTGTCCGGGTACGGCAAGCAGGTCCACGGTTGGGTTCATCCCACAGTATAACTTGAAGGCGCATAAGAACACCTTGCTTTTTTCTCAATTCCCGTCGAATTCGGGCAGGGGGTTTCCTCCTAGGCGGCCATTGCCACCAGGGGCTGGTGCTGGTCCACCGGCTGGTGCCGATCCACCACCGCCACCACCACCGCCACCACCGCCACCACCGCCACCACCGCCACCACCGCCACCACTGGCGGGGGTTCCTCCGGCCGGCGCTCCACTTCCACTAGGCACACCTCCCCCACTCGTGAGGGTAGTACTTGCGGATGCTTGTCCTGGCTGGGCCATAGTATATGACGGAAATGCTGTAGATGGGAGGTTGGTTGTTGGGACTGAAACACTTGGGGACGGGGTGTCGGAAGGGTCGATGTTAATACCCGCAGGCTCAGAAGGTCCTAGGGGTCCGGTGTTCAAGGTAAGGGGTACTGGTCCGATAGTATACCACCTTCCTTCAGTTGGGGAGTACTCGATAAATGCCCAGAGGCGCCTGTCTTCGAGGTAATGGATCTGTCGATATGCTTGTGTCGAGGGGTCGAAGATAAAGTACCCTTCGACTCCGTTATGTTCTGCCCAGACCGCGGATCCTTTAACTCTATCTGATAGTTCGTCGGAACTGAGGCGGTCAATGTATTTGGGCCTAAACTTGGTTCGGCTACGACTGGATGTCGCCACTGTGAGAGACTTGACTTAATGTAACGCCACCACAGGGGCGTTAAGTACGACGTGTACTTCAGCAAGTCAATGGGATTGGAGAGAGCAAACCGGCTAAGGTTCAGTATGGTGATGAACAAGTATCACTTGGTCTCCCAGGGACACAAGGATAATAGCGGAAGTTCAGGCTCAAGCGTAACAGCGAGCAAAACAAGGGACTCAAGCGCAAAGGCAAGTCAAGCAGGAATCGTGAGGCAAAGATGTTTGTGGTATTACACAAGAAGTCAAGTCTACCATACAAGCTAGGTAGCGTGTGACTTATATACTAGTACAGGATGTTTGTCAGAGACAAACATATGGCACGATCATGAGTCAAGAATACGAAAGCTCGAACAAAGGGATAGGTTGAAAAGAGAACAAAGGGATTCCGTGGGATGACACATGCCTCAGAAATGGTCAGCGGTTCAAACAGAGCGTAAAGCTGGCCATCCTATCACCGAGGTGTAAGGTGCGAGATAGAAGTCGGGAAGCGCGATACATCGGATCGTAATGTAAAAGTACAGTGAGTATGGGAGGCGAGATAACGAGCAAAGATGCAACTCTGATAGTAGTCATACAAGAAAGGAAATCGTAACACACCTGCTTCAGAGCTTACCTGGATGACTGATCCTACAAGTCCATGATGATATACTGCTGATGCAGTGCCATACCCTTGACATCAGTGTCCACTTCCAGGCTGAATGTAACACAGGCGGCAACATATACAAAGTTTCATGCCATGCAGAAGCATGTGTGACCATTTCTGATCACTTGTGACCACCCAACCCTCAGGCTCTGTGTAGCCTCTCCCAACCTCACCACACCCATGTGTGGCCTTGGCCCTTCAACACCAACATGTCCATGATCACCATGGACTCATATATGACCTCTCATGCCCTGCAGAGCAAGGGGGGTCTGGGACTGTGGTTCCAAGACCCAATGCCAGGGGGGGGGGTCAACCAAAATCCCTTAAAAAAATTTAATATTTTCCACTTTATGACCCATGGCAGGGGGGTTGGGGGCAAGGTTGGGGGGGGTCAACTGAAATCCTTGAAAAATTTACATTTTGGGCTGTCTTGTTAGTTCAGAGGGTGCACAAAGGGTAGTGAAATCCTTGGGTTTTTGCAGGTATGCAAGTTGCCAGTCTGGGAGTGGCTGCAATGTTCACACATCATCACAACTGTCATCATCAAGTCCAACACTCAGCTCATTGACTGTGTTTCTTTGGCCCAGGAATACAGCTAAGTGTTTTTTTTATCCTTTAAATTACTGCAACTAACTACAATGTTTTTTTCTTCTAGATCCAAATTGGCCTAAGGTTCACACAGTGTGCAATGGCATGAACTACAATGCAACAACACTGATGTGGACAGCAAGCCCCACCATGTCACTACAATGCAACATGGTGGCATGCATGCCTTGCCATATTGCCATGACTGTCACAATCATCGGATCGTGCCATCAGAAGATTCTCAAGTTTCTCACTTCTCATGTTTCCAGAATCATATGTACCTTCTTGTGTTTTGTCTCAGAGTTCCCTGCCTTATTTCTGGAAAGTAGCACTGCGGAGCATGTGACTCACTATGGGTCAGGTGACTTAGATGGTGCAAAAGACTGCGCTTCTTAGGAAAACTCTTAGAAAAATACAGAAAAATAGATATCTTGTACAGTATAAAAGAGCCTGTAGGGTAGCCTGTATCCCCTTGTTCTAGTATTGTGCCTTGTCTCTCAATCCACTTCTAGTTCCATTCGCTTGCCATTGTGCAAGGTCTTATCATCAAATTTGCTCGTCGTTGTATGAGGTCTTACATAATCGACTTTCTGCAACAACCCAGAATCGTGCCCAGGCTCTGTGACACTACTGATTATGACCATCTCGCCATTGTGCGAGCTCTGATCGTAACAATGACTCCGACATGGCCTGCAAGTCCCACCATGTCACTACAATGCAACATGGCAGGCACACATGCCCTGCCACGTTGCTACAATGCCAACACAGCCTGCAAGTGTCACAATCACCAGATCATGCCATCAATCTTAGAAAGTTCTGTCATTTGCTTCTGTTCTCATGTTTCCTACGACTTGGCATTTCCCGTTTCTATTCTGGAAAGATTCCAATTATCAATTGATTACAATGGTGTGCTCCTTACGATAGATGGTGTGCTACTTACGACTGAGGCTTACACATTGCAGATAAAACCATAGAAAATCACAGAAAATAAGGATTATATATAGTATAAAAGAGCCTGTAGTGTCACGAATCGCTGGTACTTCTTTGCTTCATCCTGATTCCTGTACTTTTACGATACGTTCCCATGACTCGCGCGTCTCGGCTTCTATCTCGCGCCTTGCGCCTCGGCGATAGGATGGCTAGTTTTACGCTTTGTTTCATCCGCTGACTATTTCTGAGGCACGCGCCGCTCCACAGGATTCCCTTGTACTCTATATGGTTTTCCCTTTGTCTCTTCATTTGTACAAGTCGCGTTAGGATCGTGCCATGTGTTTGCCTCGCGCAAACACCCTGTACTAGTATATAAGTCACGCCCTACCTAGCTTGTATGGTAGATTCGACTTCTTGTATAATACCACATCAGTTCCATCTCACGAACGACCTTCGACTCGCCAGTGCGCTTGAGTCCATGTTTAGCTCGCCTATTTGCGCTTGAGCCTTGCCTTCCTACTATTATCCTCGGTTCCAGGGAAACTGAGTGATACTTGTGCATCCTCAAACTGAGTCCTAACCGACTCACGCCTTTCCGATCCCGATTGACTTAGCGTGGTACACGTCGTACCTAATGCCCCTGTGGTGGCGTTACATTAAGTCGAATCTCTCACCGTGGCGACCCACAGTCGCAGCCGATCCCAGTTCCAAGCTGAATATATCGACCGATACAGCGACGACGAGCTCTCTGACAGAGTTAAAGGGGCAGTTGTCTGGAAAGAACACGAAGGAGTGGAAGGATACTTCCTTTTTCACCCCAACACCCAGAAATACCGACAGGTCCACTACCTCGAAGACCTGCGACAGTGGGCGTACATCGACTACTCCCCAAAGAAAGGACAGTGGTACACCATCAGCATAGTACCCTTGACACTCGGAGCTGGACCCCTAATAACCCATACTACTTCGGGTATTACCATTGACGACGACCCATCACCCAGCATCACCGTACCCACGACAAACCTACCAGCCTCGACAACCCACTTCCCAACCTATAATATGTCCCAAGCACAACAAGCATCGGCCAGTACCACCCTCACCAGCAGCGGAGGAGGAACCCCTGGAGCATCAGGTCCAGGAGGAGGTGCACCAGCACCACCGTCCGGAAGTGGCGGTGGCTGCGGTGGCAGCGGTGGCATTGGAGGTGCCCCAGGAGGAGCCGCGCCAGCCCCCAGAGGGAATGGACGGTTAGGGGGGAACCCCCCTCCTGAATTCACCGGAGCGAGGGACGAAAGCAAAGCCTTCCTGCTAGCATTCCAACTCTATAAAGGGATGAACCCTACCGTCGACCAACTCGCCGTCCCAGCATCACGAGCCATGACATTCCTGTCTTACATCCGTGGACCATTAGTAAACGACTGGGTAGCGGAGCAAGCACAATGGCTGGATGACCAAGTTATAGCAGGAGTCGACTGGGGTAACGAAGTCCTGTGGACGACCATCAGAGATCGGTTCGTACAAGCCTACACCGACACCTCAGAGCAGACCAACGCACGTAAAGCGCTTCAGACCCTCATCATGAAAGGAGGGGACATTGACACGTATATCGCGACCTTCCAGAACCTCGTCACAAAAGCGGGATACAATCCCAATGAAGCTACAATGCTGGAGCTCTTCCAGGATGGACTACCCAACCAGTTAGTTGTTAATGCTGTCCGCTTCCAGCACCCTGTCAACTGGGAGCAGTGGAAAGCGGCCGCTCAATTGCAGCAGGCTGAATACCTTGTTCTTAAGGATCGCCTGGGCAAAGGAAAACCCCCACGAAAGAAGGGAGGTCAGAGCCGAGAGCAGTGGGTCCAAGCCCTCAAAGGAACCCGAGATCCCAATGCCATGGATGTTAGACACGCCCGAGCCTCTGTGGCTCTTGCTGATACCAACAAGGCCCAACTTCAAAAGGAGGGATGATGTTTTAGATGCCGTGCTCAAGGGCACATCTCGCGTAACTGCCCTCAAAAGGGCGTGCGAGTGGCTACCACTACGTCTACCATGGCGCCAACCCCCTTGTCCCCGCGATCATCAACCGCGACTTCCCCGAGTCCAAGTCTACCAACTCCCACCATCTCTTCTGTCACCATACAATCTAATCACATACTATCGAATGAAGAGCAGGCAGATCTACAGATCGCAGCGATGAAGGCGCAAACCCAAGAAGTATGGGACCTCATGATTGACAAGCTATTTGGATGGGAGGATTTTCTCGATGCTTGAACCCAGCGGCCTGGGCGAGAGCATTAAATTTAAACGTGTACACTAGCAGATACTGATCCATGCGAATTCCAGTTCTCTTCACATCTGCACACACAACGGCCGAACGACAAGTCCTTATCGACTCAGGAGCTACCGACAATTTCATATGCTCCTCACTTCTGAAAAGACTCCAAATCGGAACAAGGGACGTTACACACCCCATCCATATTTGGAATGTAGATGGCACCCATAACCAAGACGGGGCAATCACGCAATACACCGATCTTACAGTACGAATGGGGAAGAAGGAAAGGACGCTTTGCTTCCTGGTTACCAACCTAGGAAGGGACGAAGTGATTCTGGGATACCCCTGGTTTACGGCTTTTGAACCCGCAATCAAGTGGGGAGACGTGACACTGAACGAGGAATATCAGCCGGTCGTGATAACGAGTCTTCACTTGTCAGACGAAGCCACACCCATGGAAGCTTCCATTTGGGCGTTGGAGACGTATGAACTTGACAAGGAAGTGTGGGAGCAGCTCGTGGACAATGAGCAGGAGCCCCAGATCGCGTTTATGCGAAAAACCACCACGGCCTCCGAACTAGCACAACAGGAGGCTGCGAAGAAGAAGGAGTGCACATTCGAAGAAATGGTCCTGGAAGAGTATAGGCATTATTGTAAAATTTTTGACGAAGAAGCGTCTCACCGGTTTCCCCCGTCTCGCCCTTGGGACCACGCAATAGACCTGCTCCCCAATGCCCCCGCTTCGCTGGACTGCAAAGTCTACCCCCTCGCACAGAACAAACAGGAAGCCTTAACCATATTTCTGAACGAACAACTGGCAAAAGGATACATTCGCCCGTCCAAGTCGCCCTATGCATCACCCTTCTTCTTCATCAAGAAAAAGGACGGCAAACTACGCCCCATTCAGGACTATAGACGGCTGAACGAACTCACAGTCCGCAATCATTACCCACTACCGCTGATCCCGGAGCTCGTTGATCGAATACGAGACGCATGGCTATATACAAAGCTTGACATTAAATGGGGGTATAACAACGTACGCGTCAAAGAGGGAGACGAATGGAAAGCCGCATTCAAAACCAACCAGGGGCTGTACGAACCCCTCGTCATGTACTTCGGACTTACCAACTCCCCATCTACGTTCCAAGCAATGATGGACTGGACCTTCTGACCCCTCGCCCTGACCAACGAAGTAATTGTCTACATGGACGATATCCTGATAGCCACGCCACTCGACTACCCCCGACACCGTGCAGTCGTACATGAAGTTCTCCGCCTATGCCAAGAGCACGACCTCTACATTAAACCCGAAAAGTGCGAGTTCGAAGTACTGGAAGTCGAATACTTGGGACTCATCATCGGCCATGGAAATCTGCAGATGGACCCCGTAAAAGTATGAGGCATCCGAGAATGGCCCGCCCCGAGAAACCTTCGCAAAGTACGAGCATTCCTCGGGTTTTGTAACTTCTACCGAAGATTCATTCGGGGTTTCTCCGCACTCGTGCGACCATTGCACAACCTAACCCGCAAAGACACCCCATGGCACTGGGGACAACGCGAACAAGACACATTTGACAATGTCAGACATAGCATTGGACGCGAACCCACACTAGTATTTCCCGACCTCGCAAAGCCGTTTGAACTAGAGGTCGATGCGTCAAACATTGCCATCGGAGCTGTGCTGAATCAGCTCGGCCCGGATCAAAAACTACACCCCGTCGCGTTTCACTCGGAGTCTTTCAGCCAAGCGGAACGCAACTACGACATCTATGATAGGGAACTGCTGGCAGTCGTCAAAGCCCTGCAGGCATGGCGCACCTATCTCGTCGGCTCCCCTCACAAGATCATCATCCACACTGACCACGCCAATCTGCAGTACTGGAAAGAACCCCGAAAGATCAACAGACGAGTCGCGCGCGAATTCCTGGAACTCTCAGAGTACGACTTCCTCCTGAAACACATCTCTGGAGTTAGGAACAGCCGTGCAGATGCCCTGTCGCGGAGAGCGGACTACGCGGCACATGAAGAGGACAAGATATCGCAGAACTTAGACGAAACAGAAGTACTGCGTTGGGTTGAGCCCCATAACCTGAAAAAAGTAGGGGGACTATGGTGGAAGAATGACGCACTAGTTGTTGTGGGCAACAACGACCTTAAACGGGGGGTAATCACCTTTTTCCACGATATGCCAGCAATGGGACACCCGGGAATCGTGAATACTTACGAACTATTACGATGCGACTACTGGTGGCCCAACATGCGCAAAGATGTAGAAGACTATGTCAAAGGCTGCACGACATGCCAGGCGAATAAAGTCAACCCCCACCGTCAAAAACCACACCTATTCCCAATCACTACAGATCCACACACCGAACCATTCGAAGTCATCGCGATGGACTTCATCACTAAACTTCCCCCCTCTAATGGATACGACTCTATACTCACGATCACCGACCACGACTGCTCAAAGGCTGCAATCTTCATCCCCTGTAACAAGTCGATTACAGCAGAAGGAGTGGCAAGGCTCTACCTCCACCACGTATACTGTTACGAACCCCGACCACCGAAGGTGCGGCCCGCGCGCATGACGGCCCGGAGAGACTGCAGATACCGGCAGAGACTCCAAGGGGCCTGGACAGCGGCGGGGCCAGATCCCCAAGTGCTAGGGACCGGTTGCGGAAGAACCTGGGCCTATGACGTCACTGATCACGTGACTGGGCCTGGATCGACCTAGACTGGTGACGACAGATGGCGCAATACCTCATGTGACCTTCTAGTAGGTTCCATGGCTGCGCACGGACCACCGAACCCTCGGTAGAGCGGACTTAGCTGGGTACGAACCTTAAGTACCTGCGTGTATATATACCTGTAGCGTTTCGTACTCAAGTCCCCAGACTTGAGTTACTTAGCAATACCAGCTAGTACCTTGGGAACTTTGCTCTGCGCTTCTAAGTCTTTCCGCTTACCTTGTGCATCACCGTTCTCGCTGCGCCTCTTCGAGCGTTAGCCTTTGACCGATCTCAGTCTCCTTAGTCATCGCCTGCGACTACGACCCCTTGACCTTGTCCTTTCGTTATGCCGTCTGCTGGTAAACCCAGAGTCGCACGTCGCCCCGCTGGTGGCGTGACATATACCCACACTACGGTTTACCCCGAAAAATCATCACCAACCGAGACCCCCGGTTCACGTCCGCCTTTATGACCAACCTCTGCAAGGTCCTGGGCATCCGTCAAAATATATCGTCCGCCTACCACCCTCAAACCGATGGACAGTCGGAACGAACGAACCAATGGCTCGAACAGTACCTTCGACACTGGAGCAATGTGCAGCAGGATAATTGGGCGGAAGCCCTACCAGTCGCCCAATTCGCGCACAACGCCTGGCCTAATGCAACCACAAAGGAATCGCCATTCTCGTTAATCATGGGTTGGGAACCGCGCACCACGTGGACACCAAAACCCACATCATCCCTGTCCGTGGAACAACGTCTAGAAGACATGGTCATCCGACGACAACACGCGCAAGACTGTATTAAGCATGCGCAAGATCTGATGGCAAGAAGAGGGAAGACACGTTTCATTCCCTACCAAGAAGGAGCCCAAGTTTGGCTCGAAGGAACGAATCTCCACACCTTCTACCCAACTGCAAAGCTAGCGCCAAAACGACATGGGCCATTCCGCATCAAAAAGGTGCTATCTGACGTATCGTATGAATTAGAACTCCCGAACACATGGAAGATACACCCAGTCTTCCATGCAAACCTCCTCACACCATATAAGGAGACGGAACTACACGGCGCTAACTTCACGCACCCACCCCTGGAGTTAATTAATGGAGAGGAGGAATTCGAAGTGGAACGAATCCTGCAGTCCCGATCACATGGACGAGGGTGCAAACTTCAATTCCTCGTCCAATGGAAGGGATTCCCGATAAGCGACAGCACGTGGGAACCCCTTGAAAACGTTCAACACACGCCGGACCTTATCGCTGACTTCTATCACCTAAATCCTACTGCCGAAGGGGCTGGCAAAAAGATATAAGACACACCCCTCCGATACCACCATCGCCCAACCTCTCCCACACTCTCGTCTCTATCATGTCGACCACCCCTGTTATCTCTACTGTCCCAATCTGCCACCCCGTTGAGATTATTCTCGACAACTTAACTGTACCTTCACAGGACCTGGGTGTCCCCTCTGCGCCGGAGGGTTGTACGCCGTACTCTGTGGTCCCAACTTCACCCCCACTCCCAGTCTTAGCCCTCGCCGTCTCTGCCCTTGCCAGACAATCTGAAGAGTCCGAACCAACCCCCATAGTCCCCTTCTCCATTGATACACCCATCACCACCCACATCCCTGCCACGCCTACTAGCCCACCTGAACTCCCCGTCTCTCTAACCCCACCGCCACCACTGTCACCCCCTGCCGTACTCGCGGCCCACATCCCCGTACCGCCATTCCCCGCAGACCCAGACCACACATTTACACCGAATCCTCCGATATGCATAGTCGAGCCCAATCCCATGCTCGCCCTCCTTGATGACGAGGATGACGAGGGGGATGAGGACCCTGGCATCCCTTTCTTTCGCAATGACCCCAATGCACCCACGTTCTTCCCACTTCTAGTTGGGGAAGCGGGCACTGAGAGGCAAACTGCGTGGTATATCTACTACCGCCACAACTATCAAGAAGTCGTGGGAACGATGGGGAAGGGGCACCCGTGTTATGCGTCCCAAGTCTTCCTCCGAGATGTCTGTATGGGGCAGCTGGCACAATACATCACCGACAACCAGCTCAATATGTTTCACCCTCACGATCCCCATACCATTGTCCTCAACGAAGTGTTGGTCGAGCTCCGCAACCCCCGCCTCCACACGGAAGTGTCTCGTCTCCACGAATGCCTTACGCGTAGAGACGCCATTCGTACGCGGCAGTCAGACATCCGGCGGTTGGAGACGGAGCTCACATGGGACCAATTTCACTTGGACATGGACCTCACATCCGTCCGACAGCGACTTCAGTACGCGAGGGCCATTCCCCTCATCGCAGACAAATATGCTGAGCTCAACGCTAAGCCCGTGCGTCCACGGAGTTTGCCCGAGCCTACCCCACTTGCGCCTCGCACCGCTGGTCCTAGCGAGATGCCTCGTCTTCACGGGGAAGGCAGAGGGCGTCAGCGCAGGTGTTTCCAGTGCCAATCAACGGAGCACCTCGTGGCCCAGTGCCCAGAGCGACGCGCGCGGGAGCCGTGTCAGTGGTGCGGGAGTCGTTCCCACTGCCTCGACGTCTGCCTCATCCGCCGACTCTCGCCCATGACGCCCGCACATCACGACCCTGACGCCCGTCCTCGGTGGTGCAGGAAGTGCTTAAGGTACGATGCCACACATGACGAGATCAAGTGCCCGCAATACGAGATGTGTCGAGATTGCGGGGAAAGGGGGCATTATATGTTCTTATGCTGGCATACTTGTCTGTGCACCCCCTCTCCCGTCCCCGCTAACATCCCCATTGACGACGACTGGTACTACACCAGTGACTAGTTGAAGTCGAGGCGACTTCGATTCTGATGGGGGGGTAATGTCACGAATCGCTGGTACTTCTTTGCTTCATCCTGATTCCTGTACTTTTACGATACGTTCCCATGACTCGCGCGTCTTGGCTTTTATTTCGCACCTTGCGCCTTGGCGATAGGATGGCTAGTTTTACGCTTTGTTTCATCCGCTGACTATTTCTGAGTGTAACGCCACCACAGGGGCGTTAAGTACGACGTGTACTTCAGCAAGTCAACGGGATCGGCAAGAGCGAACCGGTCAAGGTTCAGTTCGGTGGTGAACAAGTATCGCTTGGTCTCCCGGGGACACAAGGATAATAGCGGAAGCTCAGGCTCAAGCGCAAAGGCGAGCGAAACGGGGACTCAAGCGCAATGGCGAGTCAAACGGGGATCGTGAGGCAAAGACGTTGTGGTATTACACAAGAAGTCAAGTCTACCGTACAAGCTAGGTAGCGTGCGACTTATATACTAGTACAGGGTGTTTGTCAGAGACAAACACATGGCGCGACTATGAGTCGATGATACGAAAGTGTAAACAAGGGGATGAGTCAAAAGGAGAACAAGGAGATCTCGCGGGACGACGCGTGCCTCAGACATGGTCAGTGGTTCAAGCTGAACGTAAAACGGGCCATCCTATCGCCGAGGCGCAAAGCGCGAGATAGAAGTCGGGAAGCGCGAGGCGTCGGATCGTAACGTAAACGTACAGTAAACACGGAAGACGAAATCAGAAGGTGAAACGAGCAAGAAGGCGCAGTCACAGTCATACAACAAAGGGAATCGTAACACTGAGGCACGTGCCGCTCCGCGGGATTCCCTTGTACTCTATATGGTTTTCCCTTTGTCTCTTCATTTGTACGAGTCGCGTTAGAATCGCGCCATGTGTTTGCCTTGCGCAAACACCCTGTACTAGTATATAAGTCACGCCCTACCTAGCTTGTACGGTAGATTCGACTTCTTGTGTAATACCACATCAGTTCCATCTCATGAATGACCTTCGACTCGCCAGTGCGCTTGAGTCCACGTTTAGCTCACCTATTTGCACTTGAGCCTTGCCTTCCTACTATTATCCTCGGTTCCAGGGAAACCGAGTGATACTTGTGCATCCTTGAACTGAGTCCTAACCGACTCGCGCCTTTCCGATCCCGATTGACTTAGCGTGGTACACGTCGTACCTAACGCCCCTGTGGTGGCGTTACATGTAGGGTAGTTTGTATCCCCTCATTCTAGTCTTGTTTTCTGTCTCGAATCCACTGCTATTACCATTCACTTGCTTGAGGCAAGTCGTCTTACATAACTGAACCCGACCACAACCCAGAATAGTGCCCAGGCCCTGCACAACTTTCCCAACCATGATCATCCACGCTGAGAGAGCCATTGGATCGTGAAATAAGACTAGAACCATTGTATCTGACCCTCTTGTGTGACTGCAAGAGCTTTTCCAAAGTTGGGCCCCGTAAAATTGCCAAAGCGATTGGGTCAGTGAATTACTAAACTGAGTCCCACAACTAGGGACATATCATCCAACCATGGCTAGTTTAACACTAACTGTTACAATCCTAGAGGTGGGCTCTCGACCTTGGTGTCAATACCACTTAGTTGTAAGGCATCTGCTGGTCACGCTTACCAAGCGTACTGGAATGTCGATCTAACTGCCTTGAGCTACCAAGGATAGTACTGCCTATATAGCCAGGCAGAGCACTTAATGTAAGACTGCAAGCCCTTCAGCAAAGGACAAGAGAATGGAACTAGGATTGCAAGACAGGAGACAAGACTAGGACAAGGAATACAGAGTGTGCTACAGCTCCTTAAGTACTGTACAAGAAATCATATTTTCTATGTTTTTCTCTCATTTTGTGAGTTGGCAGGAACAGAAGACAGGACTCTGAAACACCTGGAACATTCTGACAGAAATAGAAGCAGAACTTGAAACATGAGAAGCAGAAGCAAGACTTTTGAAGAACAAACAAAATAGAAGGATCTGAAACATGAGAACCGAATCTGAGACCTTTCCAGAAAACTGATTATCAGAGATAATCAATGGCACGATCATCAGATCGTGACACTAACCATCCCCAAAAACGACGATTGGGTCGAGGTCTCCAGGAGACTCTCGGACAATCTCCCTCTGCACATACTAGGCGATGCCTATTGGAACACTTCCCTGACTGACCCATGTGGTGGTTATCACTGCATATTCAATCAGAAAGTCTATCTCCTTGAGTTCATTAATGATGCCTGGTACTTTGTCGAAAGACACTTTGACTCCGACCTCAGACAACACATCTATCGCACAAGGGATTCACTCAGAATCAACAGAGAAAACCCTCTCAACCTAGGCTGGTGGCTCCCTGAAGATGAAAGCAATCTGGAGAGACTTCCCCTAGCAGCCGCACTGACCCCCGCAGAAGAACTGATTGAAGAGATTGAAGAAGACATCCAACTCAACCTTCCACTTCCAGATCCCATCAAAGAACTCACCGAAGCATTCTGTCGCCTTACTCCAGTCCACATAGACCTCACACTTGTCGAATCACTCAGTACTGCACAATCTCCACTTGCCTCTACATCTCTCGTTCCACCTGTATTCCCACTGCCTCCCATGGCCACTGCCCCTCTCATGGGAGCCCTCAAGGGTGTTGTTCCCACACCATTCACTGGAGATCGCACTGAAAGTGAGCAATTCCTAAGGGAAGTCAGGCACTACCACCTTCTAAATAGAAACCACAAGCTCGTTCAGAGCCCTTTCCTGTGTGTCGTACTCACGTTGGGATTCATCCGAGGACCAGCAGTAAACGACTGGGTAGACATGATAGGAAGAAAACTTGAACATGAGACAACGTGCACTGCCAATCGCATCTTAGAGACTGATGAAGTCCTTTGGACTAATTTCAAAACAGAATTCCACAGCACCTGGACAGATACTCTTAGCAAGCAAATGACATATCAACACCTTACAACACTCAAAATGAAAGGTGACAACATGGATGAATATATTGCCACTTTTGAAAGACTCGCGAACATTGCTAACTGGCATTGAGATGCCAATGGGACCATTGAGTTCTTCCATCATGGGCTAACAGAGACCCTTCATCGAGCTTGTCTCGCGCGCATGACAATGCCTGAGACAATGACCAAGTGGCAGACAGCTGCCTGTGCTGAAGCACAAAGAGCCTGCACCATAGCTAGCAGCTTCGGGACCCATGGAAATCGCACGAAGCTAGACCCTACCCTGCACATGCAATCTGTTAACATGCTGACACCTATTACTCTCACTCCAAACGACATCGTCCCCATGGATATTGACACCATCACCACCTCACAACATGTGTTCCAGACCAAATTATCAGATGCAGATTACGCCCACTGTCAGAAGGAGGGCAGGTGTTTCTACTGCCAACAGTTGGGACACTTGACCAAGGAATGTCCAAAGCACCGCAAACCGATCACGCGGATCACGCGGATCAAGAAGTAGCTACCCTGCCCACCAACGTCATATCCACCACCCAGAATGTTCTTCAAGCCACTCTAGCCCTCCGACCCAAAGAATGCTTGCACATCCTTAACACTCTCACCCTCGTGGACTATCCAGACAGCCCAGGAGTCCAGATAAATAACCTCACCTTCCCCTCTCTAGGCCCACAATCATCATTTGACCTCCCACCTCTCAGTCTGCACTCTTCGCCCTACCTGTTGTCCCCCATTACATCCCCACATCTGTCATTGCATTCTGAATTGCCTAGTCTGCATCTTGCTCCTTGATCCCCACCTCCCGCCATGCTCTCTTGCATTGCTTCTGTACTGCTGTCACCTTGCGCTTCACACCCTGTCTCACCTTTCATGTTGCACATCCTCTCTTCCCTCGCCCTCCCTGATGAACACCCACCCCTCCCGGACATCATAGATCTCTGTGATGATGATGACAAGACTAACCTTCTCGAACCTTACGTACCCCCTGCCTCACCACCTGCGTTGCTCGCCCTGTCAGATGAGCGCCCTCCACCTCCATCTTATCTGACAGATCATGCTGACGAAGATGACAACTGGGCTCTGTTCACACCCAGACCAACTTCCACTATTGACACTGGAACTCCAACCACTCAGACTGTTCGTGTCGCGGATGACACCCATCTTAGTGGGGGGGTAAATTCATCGAAAGCCTCAGTTTTGACGACTTCAACACCATGCCCCGACACCACATGCATCAGTGTCTTGCGCTACCCATCTCTTTTCCTGCGACACATGCTTGAGAAGCTGAAGGACCCAGACGAGGTACAACCAACTGCACCACATTTCCAAAACCCTACCACATCACGTGGTGATTGTAGCGGTATGACACCTCGCTACGTTGAGTCCAAGTGTGCAAAGGATAAGTGAACTGTCAGGTGAGCACACTCAACTCGAACATGGAGATAAATCATGCGCTAAAGCACACAGTCACTGTGGAGGGGACTAGGGCTTAGATCCTTTATACAAGGATGAATAGTCAGTGGTCACACAGTGGCATGCTGAGTGGAGAACCAAGAGGACAAGTTAGATTGATGGAGTATGAGAAGTACAGAGGAATGCGCACCTGAGTGGAGAACCAAGAGGACAAGTTGGTTCCACTTAGGACGCTACATGAGGGTTTATATATGCTACTGTGGCTGAGCTTGATCTGAGTTTGAACACTATTACTAAGTGTACAGTAAGACTCTCTGACTCAGGGGCTGATGCATCGTGTCTAATAATAGTGCATCTTTTGTGCTGACTGATGCACCTGTCATCGCGCTTACGAGCAGCCCTACTTGCTGAGTAAAACCTAATACAGTGAGTAAGCGTATACTACTAATCATGACGTATGTTATTCTAGATCCTTCTAGAGTCTTCCATCTCCTTCCATCCAATCAGAACTATGTTAGACGTATAAGGGACTCTTGTCCCGCGATCATGTGCACATGGGTAGCAGCCATGTGACTAATGATATCTCGTACTTTGGCCCTTTATATCTTCCTGACATAATTCTGTAAACATGCAGAAAAATAGGAAAAATAAATGCGTGTCCGTGACAGTGATCAGACAAGAGACGAACCACGTCGCATCACAGTCATACCCTCCGATCACCCCCTATACACATATGCCTGCAAGAAGCATGAAAGGGGGTACAATGGAGACAATGAAGAATCTTGGAAATGACCATGCGCGCAGCTCGCCACCTGCACCACTGCACTATCAAGTTTCCAGAAGTACCAAAAACATCCTAAGAACCCACTACCCCCAAAGAACCAACAAATGCCCTTGCATCTTCTCAAACCTGGAGCAAAACCAAAGACCACAGATAGTGCCAAACCATCAACATTCAATGCCATCCTCCAACATGTTTACTATCAATATTGATCACAGGCCAAAGACCTGGAACACCTGATCAATCCTTTCAAAGTCGACCCTTGGTCTGTGGTTCAAGGCTTCCAGAAGAAATACCGACCCATCAATATCACTAAAATTGATGAACCCTAGATTTGAGGATGAATCAATCAAGAAGGGGGCATA
>JAKELL010000620.1:0-20816 GCA_021524915.1 Lactarius akahatsu | reverse complement strand
AAGGCAGAGGTGACTCGCTTCCGAGCCTACAAGCACGAAGCGGAGAGGATGGAACAGCGCCTCCACGCCCTCGCCCAGGCGCTCGGTGGGGTGCAGTCGGAGTTGGCCCGGTGTAAGTTCAGATTGGAGATGGCGAACGTATTGGACAGGATCACGGAGAGACAGGAGGCGTGGGTCGGAGGGATCGGCCCCACTCGGCGCCGTGGTCGTCGCGGCTGAAAAGGGGGTGGTGTCACGGTTGGGGGAACGGATGCTTACTGTACGGATATGACCACGTTAGTAAGTCGCAATGTGTCATGGACTAAAGGGATCGGTCAGCACGTAGTAGAAATCACATGCCGATGTGGCATGACTCATAACTAGGATAGCGATAGTAGGGTTCGAGCTACTTTAGCTATTCGTCGTACGGATTGGAGAGGAGCTTTAAAGCTACCTCGCATATGTATAAATAGTGGCCCAAGGAGACCAAGATTCGCCATCTTGGTCTTCTTCAAATTCACCACCTTTACTCGTCTCTTTACGCGTGCCTCGCTTGTCTCTTTCCGAGCAAGTCGTCTTCATCGATCATCGGATTACCTAGTGGCACGACTTGCCCTAGTGTACGCTTGGATCACGTGCTTATAAGCGCCGTGTATCCCGTGACCAGATCACGTGACCAGGAAGAGATATTCCGCTAAGTCGTGAACGCCCTTTCGTGTCCAAGTCGGACTAACGCCAGTGGTGGCGTTACACCCTCTCTTACGCAGAGGCATCCCCTGGTGTCGAGTACATTTTACTCGACGAAAACTACCTCGCTCTCTCTGGTGTCCCGTCCCTGGTCTCTCGCCCATCATCCCCGTCCCCGGATTTTGATATCCGGTCTCAAGTAGCCGTTCGATCCGGTGCCCCTCGTACTCGCTCCCCGTCCCCAGAACTGGTGTACCCAGATCTGGTTCAAGTATTCCAGTCCCCCCTACTCAGGCCCTTGTCGCCCCTCTCCAATCTCCCATCCCTGTCGGTCCGCCTTGTCTCGCCTCGCCCCCGGTCCTCGTCGCTTCCTGCTCGCCCTGCCACTCCCGACTCGCCCATCAACTACAATCGTGTAGCAGAAGGCGTTCCACGTGTCGACACCCCTGACAACGACCTCCCCCACGAGAACCAGGAAAACATCCCCCCTGCCTTGCCCATCGTCCGCCCCCCATCTTGTGTCAACATTACCACCGGCCCGCACCCCCACCAATTCATCAACGTTCAGACACCCCAGGGAGAAGAGTGGGGACCAATCTCAGAGTTCTATCAGGTCTCACTAACACAGCTCCCCTCCATTGACCATCTCCTCGCGTACCCCCCTAACTTCCCCGGCATCACCCCTTTCCGCTTCCGGTCCCCTCATTACATCCAGCTCTACCCTCGTCACCGCCCCCTCGCCCTCGCTCTCGGGATTCCCCCCCTATACGCCTGCTCCCAAGCCATCCTCGACCTTCCCAGCCAAGACCTCCCTCTCGGCTCCATCAAGTACAACTTCCAAGAAGGTATCCGTCGGGCATTTGCCCCATTAAACCAAGTTATTCGGCAGGCGTACGTCGGGACTCTAGTCACCCTTGAGCTCCAAGATTTTCTAGACGGTAGGATTATATCCATGTATGGATACTTGGCCTTTTGGCAGGACCGGATCTTCGTAATCAACCAGGGGTATCATTTTGAGGATGCTGTTAGAACTAGCCCCTCCCTTCTCTCGTACTGTTTCACACTGCGCCTTCCCACTGACCCCTTCCTGTACATCTCTACCCACTTAGATCAACAGGAACTATAACTATTTACTTTACAAGTAAGTAGTTGTAGTCAGATTGGTCGTCGGTAGAAAATAAAAAGGGGTTTAGTGTCACATTTCCGCCCAACTCAAATCCCGGAACAAGAGCAAATTAATCGCTCTCAAGCACTCTTTGAAACCCACAGAGAAAGACAACTTCAATACTACTATCCTTCTAGTACCCTCATTAACCTCGCCCACTCCAACACAGTAGAAGTTTGGAGCGATAGTACCCTCCTCCTTAAAGACCTCGACTCTATACTTCCATTCGGAAAGGTACTCACCTTAGTCGAGTTTCAAGACTTCGTCACCAGCAAGCTAGATAGGCTTAGCAACCTAGCCCAAGAGCAACTCCTGTATTGGCACCTCTCCAAGACACTCACGGTCCACGGCGCTCCCATCGAATCGACCCTCTTGTGGAACAAAGACAACTATCTTTGGTTTGTCCACATTGCCCCTAGAAGACAGCGCATCATAGAAAAGCTCCTAAACGGAGAAA
Organism: Lactarius akahatsu; assembly: GCA_021524915.1. Taxonomy (NCBI): domain Eukaryota; kingdom Fungi; phylum Basidiomycota; class Agaricomycetes; order Russulales; family Russulaceae; genus Lactarius; species Lactarius akahatsu. The sequence goes on along the minus strand of JAKELL010000620.1, from coordinate 18,528 downwards.
GACAATACTTCCTCGAACGGTTTCGACTGGACTACGAACAAGTCCAAATATCCTTCCAAGAGATTCGACTAGAATCTACCCAACTTGGACCACGCCTAGTTATCACTGAAGGTCGCAAATATACCTTCAAGTGGGGAAACTTCTGGGAAACAACCCTTGAAAACCCAGACATCAACATTGTCAACCCAAGAATCTTTCACCTTCCCCCAGACACCCCTGACGATCACGACTTTGTCACACACCTCGACATCCAAGAGAACGGAGACGAACCTCTCCCATCAAGTAATCCACCAAGTCCAAGTCCAAGTCCCCCTACACCATTCACAGATACTGATAGCGGTTGGGGAGGACCTGCCAACCAGTGGATCAGTAACGGTGTTTGTTGGTGTAGTAAAGAAGTCTGTACTTGTGGTTACAGACCAGATACCCCACCTACTCCACCTAGTGTAGTATTGTGGGCTCCAGGCCAAGACTACCTACCTTCTAGAGAAAGAATATAGAAGGTTCCTTGTTTAAATCACCCTGGCAGAAAGCACACTTGATTGGGCTATCACCCTGGCATCTCAACAAGTATCCCAACATCACAGAAGCCGAAGACAATGAAACCAGTTTATAAGAAGGGATACGCCTATTCCCTCCCCAGAAGAACACCCCCCAGTAATCCCTAATAGAGACATTAGGAGAATAAACCAAGCAACAAGTACACGTCCAAGTAACCCAGTTCAAGTGACCCTCACTTATCCAAGTTATCAAGAGCTTCCCCCAGTCGTTCGTCAACCCTCCACTAGTAGTGAAGAAGGACAATTCCTAGCAACCCAACCCACATATTACCACCTCCCAGAAGTACCCTTCATATCAAGAACACTACCCACGAGAAACCCCAGAGAATTACAGACCTTCAAGCAGCACTGTCAACTTGTATTCCAGAGACACGGAGTTCCCCTAAACCTCCAGCACACAGTCAACAACATCTGCGACATCACCACAGACCCAGTAGGGTTCCAAGGACTCTTGTGGAGATCTAGTGTCTTAATAGCGCATTACAGGATATTTGAAGAATATTGTTGGATTCGATCTAGCCAACGACCAAGTGCAACTCATGGGATAACACTACAACCAGGGTATAAAATCTTTTACGCCTGGGACTCAGACGGTTGGACCGTATCAAGACTACAAAGACGCTTTAGTGAATGAGCAATCCACCAGACCAAAGAACTAGAGACCTTACCTGTCACGGCACAGGCGAAGTGGACTCTTACTCACAATTGTGGCCGCGTTAGTAAGCAGGAATGTGTCACGGACTGAAGCATTAGTCAGTAGAGTAGTACAATCACATGCCGATGAGGCATGAGTCATTACTAGGATAGCGATAGTAGGGTTCAAGCTACATACGCTATTCATCGAATAGGTTTCGAGAGGAGCTTTAAAGTGCCCTCTAACATGTATAAATAGTGGCCCAACAAGACCAAGATACGCCATCTTGGTCTTCTTCAATAACCACTTTCTCATCGTCTCCTCCCGCATGTTTCGCTTGCCTCTTCGCGCAAGTCGTCTTTATCGATCAGTCGGATTACCTAGTGGCGCGACTCGCCCTAGTGTATACTTAGATCATGTGCCCAACAAGCGCCGTGTATCCCGTGATCACGTGCTGTATAAGCGCCGTGTATCCCGTGACCAAGTCACGTGACCCGCAAGAGATATTTCGCTAAGTCGTAAACGCCCTTTCGAAGTCCAAGTCGGACTAACGCCAGTGGTGGCGTTACATTACCCCCGAAGAACTAGCAAGAGTCCCCATCTACTTCAAGAACCCCTTCTTCTCCCTTGATGATAATCTAATCCACGTTACCTGGAACACAGAAGAACTCACGAGCCCAAATGGGAAGTTCCCGTGGAAATTCTTTGGAACAGACGACACCGTCAGCAAGGACGATTTTGAAGATGCTTACCCAGGATATAGCAAATTTGACAAAGGATCGTACGATCACCACTATCTCACAGCCAAGTACAATGGAAAGGAAGTCCGTTGGTCGACCAAATGAGAACTTTGGGTCTACAAGAATAACAGAAGAGTAGTCTTCCCAGACTCTGACCAAGAAGGATCAGACTTATCTCCACCACCAAGTACAGACCAAGAGAATTCAGAAACAGAACAGGCAGAAGTATCAGGCCTCCTAGACAAAACCACCAAGACCGTCGCCACAGTACTAGCTAGTTTATCAGGAACACACACCCCCCAGTCACCATCAGCAGGAAAGTTACCAGGCGCACTCCCAAGTACCCCAGGACCATCCAGTCAACCAAGTTACCCACTGTTCACACCAAGACAACCAAAGCTTTTTGGTACCAAGAGTCAATCCCCTTCTCCACCACTGACACCCCCAGTAACAAGCACCATGGCTTCAGGAGGGGGCACCAAGTTATTAGGAACACCCCCAGAACCATTCGATGGTAAACAAGACAAGGCAGAAGCCTTTTGGAGTAGTGTTGAAAACTACTACTATCTCAATGAATCCACGTACACCAACGAAGGCAAGCGCGTATCGGCTGCCTTAACACACTTCAAGATTGGTACCCCAGCAGGAGATTGGGCCCAAGATCAGCAGACCAAAGCCCTCACAGCCACGCCCATAGACTTTGGCACCTGGAACGATTTCAGAGACGCGTTCAAGAAACACTTCATTCCGTCACACACCAAGTTAGAATCAACCAACCTCATGTACTCCTGTCGTATGGGAAATCGACCCTTCAATGATTGGTACCAAGAATGGTCCACGTACGTGTCCAGATCAGGTGCAAACGAAGAAACCAAGATGTTCGCCTTTAGAAAGGCACTCCCTGCAGCTCTACACCAGAAGATTATTGGTGTATCACCACAGCCCACAACCCTAGAACAAATTTGCATTGAAGTATCCGCTGCACTAAAAGTAGCAGCTGAAGTCATGAAGAATACCCATGTATCCACAGCCACCTATGTACCCCAACCAGGCGACCAAGTCTGGTTAGAAGGAACCAATATCCACACCATGCACCCCAAAGCCAAACTAGCCCCTAGACGACATGGACCATTCAAAGTCATATCTGCGTGGGGAGTTAACTGTAAACTCCAGTTGCCCAAAGCTTGGAGGATCCATCCAGTGTTCCATATATCCCTTGTATCCCCATATAACGAAACCACAGCCCACGGACCCAATTTCACCAGACCACCCCCAGAAATAGTCCAAGGAGAGGACGAGCACTATGAAGTAGAAACGGTCCTCCAATCAAGGCTCTCTCCGAACAAGAGAGGCATACAATACCTAGTGAAGTGGAAAGGATACCCTTCTTCAGAAAACTCCTGGCTCCCAGCCTCACAAATGAAACATGCCCAAGACCTTGTTTGACAATTTCACCACAAGAATCCACGAGCACCCAAACTCAGAACCTTGATGGTTGCTGAATGGCGCAGCAACCCCTTAAAGAGGGGATACTGTCACGAACCTGTAAACTTGGGTCGTGACTCAAGCGTCTAAGACTGGTCCGCACCAGCCTGGTCTTATGTAATCAATTTCCTAAAGGGGAAATCCGAAGTCGGAGTTCCAAATTCGTACTCCGACGATCACGTGACTGGTCATGTGATTATCCTATGTTTATCAAGTCACCTGACAACTGAAAGTCGTACCACTCTTTGGATTAATCCTATTGGACTGCGGAGCAGTCACACCACTATGGCACAATCTTGCGCAATTGACTGTGGAGCAGTTGTACGATACCTACGATTATTCTGATTGGTTGATATACTTAGAACCCTTCCAGAACCTTCCATTGCGCAGCACCTGTGGGAAGTAGTAAGCCTCCCCTAAAGTACGCACAGACCATGTACCCAGGTATATAAGTTAGAGCAATAGAATGGACAGTCCCTCAGACTGTCCACTTGTGACTCCTACCTGGATAACTTCCTTGTGCCTTTCTTCACTATCACCATAGCTTGGATTCGCGATCTCATAGTTATCCTCGTCCTAGCCCAGTTATATCAAGTTTTCCATGCCATCTTCCTCGTCCCCCACGTTCCTCGTCAGCCAAGTGTCCTGCACGAGCACTCTGAGTGAGTGTTCATCACAAATTTCTTCCTCCAGTTCCCCATGAAGGAATGCCAATTTGACATCCATCTGGTGAATATGCCAATCTTCTAGCGTAGCCAACGCAAGAAGGAGTTGTAAGGACTCAAAGCAGGCAACTGGGGAAAATGTTTCATCAAAGTCCACCCCCTCTAGTTAGGTGAACCCTTTTGCCACTAGCCTAGCACGAAAGCGGCCATCCGCTTTCTTCTTGAACACCCATTTGCACTTAACCACCTTCCTTCCAGTAGGGAGGGGTTCCAGTCTCCAGACATCAAGCTTGTCGAGAGCATCCAGTTCATACTGGCATGCTTCAAGCCAATTGACAGCGTGATCAGACTCCATGGCCTGCTTAAAGGTCTGAGGGTCCCTATAGCCAGGCTGTAACGTTCCTTCTGGACGTTCATGTTGTTCCCAACTTGGGATCTTCACCAGATCACTGTTGATCACCGAGTCGTACATTGGGGAAGGTTGAAGGATAAATGATAGACAGAGTCGGCTACACAGCATGACCATAGTGGGAAGAAGCATTGATGGTGATAGAGATGAGGAAGAGGTCGCAGTGGTGGGACAGGCTCCAAGGGCACACTGAGGAGACAATGGATAACAGGGACTACATTGTGAAGAGGTAGTAACCAAGGGTAATACAAGAGGGGGAAGGTATTGACCAAAATCTCAAAGCTGTCGTCTAAGGACCAACAGTGTCCTCTACTTATACTACTCCAGGGAGCTTTCAAGCTCAGCCTGAATCTTAAAGTTGAGTCACTAACCCTAATATGTAACGTCTACCACGGACGTTTGCCTGACTTAGGCTTCTTGTCGAGTGGCGATCCTGAGAAGTCGGTAGTTGCGGTTCGCGAAGGTTTCTGCGTAGAAGGCGGGGTGTGGTTGAAGGCTTTCGTCACGCCCGAAATATGCGTGGAGGTCTTCGAGTTGAGGGACTCCTGGCGGGACCCGATCAATATACTTAGCGTTGGCCCACGAGGTACTGTCGAGAATGTAGAAGGTGTGATAAGGTGATGCCACGCGATCGTTGCGATAAAGGAAGACTTGGTATGCTGCGATGTCGGCAGGGAAGTCCACTGATCCGCGAAGGGACAGATGAAAGGTAAGTCACGGGGATCCCTGGTCTAAGGGGATATGCCGGACACTCACTTAAGAGGGGGAACCTCTTAGTATAGACGAGTAGATGGTGGTGGTATTGAAGAAGACCAAGATGCCGTTCTTGGTCTTCACACTAATCTACTTATACAGTTACGCGCGGGCTTTGAAGCGCCGCTTGAATACTAACTAGCCAATAGCGTAAGTACCGTGAACCCTAGTACAGCTATCCTAGTTACGAGTCATTACGAGTCATCCGAGATCCGATCCGTTATCGTACAATCACATGTGCCGGAGCTTACCCGGCTGACTGATCTACAAGTCCATGACGATATTCTGCTGATGGCGATGTCATAGTCGACGCATCAGTGTCCACTTCCCGGCCCGAGGCGCCGTTCGATCCGAAGCGTAACATCACCCCCTTCTTATGGTCGAGCCCCAGCTCGACCCCGCTGTGCCGCTGCCTCCCTCTGCGCTGCAACCTGCTGCCCTGCTTCCAGGCCGGGGCGGTAAGAGTCTCGCTCCGCCTCGATACGCGTGATCGCGTTGGCTCGCTGGAGGCGGAGCACGCATTCGCGTCTTACCCTGGCGATCTTGTCCAACTCCTCCGTCAGTCGCGCCAACTCCGACTCCTTCGCTTCCACCCCCGCCTGGGCGCAGCGATAGCGGTGGACCTCTGCTGTCAACGTGAGATCCTTCATGCCTGTGAGGGCGCGGTCCACCGACTCCCGCATGATGCTGCGCTGATCTAAGAAGATCAGGTCGTCGTCGCAGTATGCGGTGTCTCGGGGGTAGTCGTAGTTGGGAGCGGCGTGCACCGGTTTGCCGTATTGCTGGTCGCTGCCTCTCCTGTAGGCGAGGACGAAGGGGTCCGCCGTAAGGATGAGCTGCGTATACCGAGCTGGGTGCAGCCGGTCCTGAGCATCGCGGATCTGGAAAGGGATATAGTGTACTCCCCTGTTGAATTGGAATCCGACGGGTGGAGGAGTCTCCACTTGGCGTCGGGAAATCGGACTGTGTTCTTCCGCACGATAGATGCGGACCTTGGGTCGAGCAGCTTTCGGCATACGTATCGGCTCCCCGTCCGTGGTGCATAACGGAGGGGTTTCGTTGTGCGTGGTGGTGAGGTGGTTGCCGTAAGTGAGGTGTTGGTGTAGAGGGCAATGTTCCTCTGATAGGTACCGGTCGAAGTCCCGGTCCTCTTGAATCGGAGTCTCGTCCGTATCGGGCTCCGCGGACGTTGACATGTGGCTCGGCGAAGGATCTCTTGTACCAGCTCTTGTAGAGGTTGGTGAAGGAAGGAGGGATGGTAAGGGGGTAGGCGGACGACTGTCTCCGTTGTGAATGGACTGGGGAAGCGACAGGGGTGATGATGGCGCGTTTTGAATGATGAGGGTAGGTTGTACGGAGACTGGGAGTAGGTCGTCGAGGACATAGTGTACTTGGACTGGGGATGAGGACATGAGTATGTAGGAGAGTGGGTGAAGGAGATGGGGACGTCTCTTGGGATCTCCCTGTGCTTATATGTGTTTCTCTGGCGGGGTTTGAACGTTTGAATTCCCGAATTGCTTCATCAGCGAATACATCATCCTTGGAGACCCACTGGTTGTCCGAGTCCGGGTACCCGCGCCATTTGACCAAATATTGCAACTTCCTTGTCCTGCCGAATCGCCGGGAGTCTAGAATCTTCTCGACCTCGTATTCTTCTTCTCCGTCTACTAGATCTGGCAGTGGGCGCTGATAGTTTGGTCCATGTGTGGGAGTTTCTTTGTACGGAGTAAGGAGGTCCGTGTGAAATACTGGGTGAATGCTCCACTGCGTGGGAAGTTCTAGGCGGTAGTTGACTGCGGACATCACCTGAATGATCTGGAAGGGTCCATGTCTTCGGGGCGCAAGTTTTGCCGTTGGCTGGTTGGTACGTAGGTGGCGCCCTTCGAGCCATACAAGGTCCCCGATTTGGTATTTTGGGGTGTCCTTGTGTTTGATCCATCCCTGCTGCGCTTTGATCATCAGTTCCTGAGCGCGTGTTCTAGCCTCTTTGAATTGCTGCGCCCGCAGCGCTACTTGCGGAATAGGGGATGGTCGATCGATCCAATCAGCGCGTGGGTTGTACCCCATAAGGACGTTGAACGGAGATTCCTTGGTCGATTCGTTGGGCCAGTTGTTATGCGTGAATTCCGCCATTGGTAGATATCGTGTCCAGTCGTCTTGTCGTTCATTGACCCAGAACCTTAGGTATTGTTCTAGCCATTGGTTGGTTCGTTCTGATTGGCCGTCGGTTCTGGGGTGATACGCGGTGGAGATGTTCTGTTCTATGCCAAGTATTCGGCACAATTCGCGGGTAAACTTTGATGCGAATCTGGGGTCTCGATCGCTGATGATGCGCGCTGGTAGTCCGAATCTGGGAAAAACATGTGTCACGTACAGGGCCGCAGTTCCTTCTGCGCTTATTTCTTCCAGGCACGGGATGAATACCGCCGCTTTAGAGCAGTCGTGGTCTGTCACTGTCAGTATGGAGTCGCAGCCGTTTGATTGAGGTAATTTGGTGATGAAATCTAGGGCTATGACTTCGAACGGGGTTGCTTCTGGTTTCGGGAATATTGGTTGTAGGGGTGCGCGTGTTGGTCGGTTGTTGACTTTGATTCGTTGACAGTCGGCGCATCCTTTAACGTAATCCTGTGCCTCCTGCCGGAGTCCTGGCCACCAATAGTATCTCTCGATCAGTTTGATGGTTCGGTTGATTCCGGGGTGTCCGTATGCGAGCGTGTCGTGGTGGGCTTGTATAATACGCTTCCGTTCGTGAGCGTCGCCTGTGACTACCCTTCGCCCTTCTTTGTACCAGGTGCCTTCGATGCGTTTGAGTCTGTGCGGGTCTATCCACTTCGTGATGATGTCGTTGTCCTGGGTGTATACTGGGTATGTGGGCTGCATTTCTTCCACAGGGATTGTTGCGCTCATGCGTGTGGGATTGTCCGTTGTGTCGATTGTTGCAGCTCTGACGAATATGTGGTCCGGGAGTACTGTGACTTGCTCATTGTCGTGCTCTCCTTGGTCGTAGTCGGGTCTCCTTGATAGGGCGTCTGCTCTCCCATTCGCCGTTCCCTTGATGTGGTGAATCTCTATGTCGTATTCGGAGAGTTCTAGCACTTCCCTTGCTACCCGTCTACTAATCTTTTGTGGGGATCTCCAGTACTGCAGGTTCATGTGGTCGGAGAACACTTTGATTTTGTGGGGTGATCCGGCAAGGTATGGTCTCCAATTCCTCAGTGCTTTGACAATGGCTAACAGTTCCAGGTCGTAGATGTCGTAGTTCCTTTCTGCTGCGTTGAGGGTGTTGGAGTAGTAGGCGATTGGGTGTCGTTTGTTGTCTTTGTCGCGTTGGAGTAGTACTGCTCCTACCGCGTATCCCGAGGCGTCGACTTCCAGTTCGAAGGGTTTGTCTAATTCCAGGTGTTTGAGTACCGGTTCTTCCGTTACGAGGGTTTTGAGTTTGTCAAATGCTGTCTGTTGTTCTGTTCCCCATCGCCATTCCGTGTCCTTGCGTGTGAGTTTGTTGAGTGGTCGTGCGTGGTTGGCAAACCCTCGGATAAAAGCGCGGTAAAAGTTGCAAAATCCTAGGAATGATCGTACCTGTTTGACGTTTTTGGGGGTCGGCCATTCGCGGATTCCGGAGATTTTGACAGGGTCCATGCGAATCACCCCCTTCTTAATGATTACCCCCAGGTAATCGAGGGTGTCTGAGTGGAACGTGCATTTGTCCAGTTTGAGGTAGAGGTCGTTTTGTTCCAGTAGATCCAGGATGTCATGAATGGCTTCCGTGTGCGCTTCCCTTGTCGTGGCTGTTGCTACTCCGATGTCGTCCATGTATACGCGGATGATAGTTCCCTTCTTCTCGTGGTGTTCGATGAGAGGGGCGAAGATCCAGTTCATCATTGCTTGGAAGGTTGCTGGTGCGTTTGTCATTCCGAAGTACATTACCAATGGTTCAAAGAACCCCCGTTTAGTCTTAAAGGCTGCCTTGTGTTCGTCACCCGGCTTGATTCTGATGTTGGTGTACCCCCATCGGACGTCGAACTTTGAGAATATCCATCCTCCGCTGAGATCTGCGATGAGTTGTGGTATGAGCGGTAATGGGTATTGGTTGCGTATGGTCCAAGTGTTGAGTTCCCTGTAGTCCTGTACCGGCCGTAGCTTTCCGTCCTTCTTTTTGACGAAGAAGAAAGGGGCTGCGTACTGTGATTTAGACGGTCGAATGTATCCTTTAGCCAGTTGTTCGTCTAGGAACTCTTCCAGTGCTTTATCTTCTGCTTGGTTCAGCGGGTAGATTTTGCAATTGATGTGGTCCGGGGCGTTTGGTTTGAGGTCGATAGCGTGATCCCATGGTCTGGATGGTGGGAATCGATGGGATTCCTCTTCGCTGAATACCTTTGCGTGCCTCTTGTATTCTTCGGGGAGTTTCTTCTTTTCCGTCGTTTCATGTGCTGCGATTGCCAAGTCGGTTGCCGTTGTTCGTAGGTGTACTGGGATTGTCTCTTCTAGTTCTTCGAAGGCTTGTGTTCGTTCGTCATCCTGCATTTTTGTGATGATGCTACGAAGTTCTTCTTGGACAATTGCTTGGGTCGGTGGTTTGTTAGGGTTGGTGGTTCGTATGATGATGGGGTACTGTTTTGTGTCCATGGTGGCAGTAGCCCATTGTATCCGTGGTTGAAAGGTTGCTAGCCAGGGATAGCCGAGGATGACGTCTTCCCCTCCTACGTTGGTGATCAGGAATTGGATGGTTTTAATTTTTCCATCAGTTTGTATGTTTAAATCGACGTAATGGGTGATTTTTCCCCCTTTGTTGTGTGTTCCGTCGATGTTCCATATGTTACGCGGGTTTGGCAGTTCTTTAGTTCCCAGATGCATTCTTCTGACGAAGTCCGGGTGTATGAAGTTGTGAGTGGCTCCGGAGTCCACTAGTGCTCTTTTGTCGGCCATGAAGTAACTCGTGCGAATCGAAACTGGAACGTGCATAGATCGATAGTGCGTGATAAACGTTGAGTTACAATTTAAAGCCCTCACCCAGGCCGTTGGGTTCAGGCGCTCGGAAAATCCTGCCTCCCCATCATTTCCCTCATAAACATTCCCCTTTGTTCCTCCGGCAGTGCTACGACTTGAGTCAGCAGGTCGCCCACATGAGAGCTGACGGTGCCTCTGTTGCCTTGGACTGGTTCGTCCAGGTCGATGAGAGGTTCCTCGGCTACGCTTTGTGGCGCGGTGGGAATCTCTTCGATATATGCGCTTCTTCCTCGCGCTCTTCGTGGCTGGTTGCAGTCTCGTGAGAAGTGTCCCTTCTGGTTACAGTTGTAACAGGTTACGTCCCTTATATTCAGGACTCCACGTCCTCCTCCCCTTTGTTGCATGAATCCGCCTCTTGGCGGGAACGGAGGTCTTCCTCCTGGGGTCCAGTCTCTGGGGTTTTCTGGGTGGTTTCTGTTGACGTCGCCGATCTCCGCGACCCTTGCTCTGATCCTTCCGGGGGTGGTGTCCATTGCGTCTGGGTGGTTGCGGTATTGCTGCCACCCCTGTTGGTTTCCTTGCCGTTGCGGGGGTTGGAATCGGAGTGGTTGGTTTGGGCGGGGTCGTTGCCCTGTTTGTGGCTGCCTTCCAAAGCTGGTTTCTCTGGCCTTTATGTGTAGGTACCTCTTCTGTTGTTCGATGAGCGCGCTCTTCCATTGGGAGTAGCTGCGCGGATTGTGGAACTGGTAGGCGTTTTGGTATAGCTTAAGGGGAACGCCCCTTGTGAACTTGTCGAGTACGAGTGGTTCGTCCAGCCGGTAGTCAGCCTGTCGGACTAGTTTTTCGAATTTAGTGACGTAGCTGTCAATGTCCTCGTTCATCATTCTGAACCCTTTGTCGAGTTCTACTCTTGCGCGGTCCTTTTCCAGGTTGTCTCGGAATTGTCCTTTGAACGCGAGTTCTACTCCTGCCCAGAGCCATGGGTCGTTCCTGTTGGCCTGTGCGTTGAGCCATTTGGCTGTTTCTGTCGCCCATTCGTCGACTAGTGGTCCTTGGATGTAAGTGAGGAACATCATTGCTTTGATGTAGGGGACCTTGAGGCTTTTGTTGGCGGCGTTGACTCCTGCAAACCGGTTCCATTGGGCGAGGAATGCTTCTGCTTCGTCACGGTTTCTGGTAAAGATTTTGGGCTCTTTCCCGATGAATTTGTCGGTATCGGGCATTGTAAATGTTGGTATGCCCGCTTGGTCATCTTGTGGGTTGTCACTTGGGTCGCCTCCGGGTGGTGCTCCTCCTCCTCCGTCGGGTGGTCCTCCAGGGAGTGGCTGGTATTCGGTGCCTTTGCCCAGTAGGGCTGTTCGGGCTGCGGCCATGGTTGGGATAGTTATGGACATGTCAGTGGGGATCAACTCAGCGATTTGTTTCAACTGTTCCTCTTCTTGTTCGTCTCTGATGACGATTTCTTCTGGGTTGCTTTTGATCGATGGTGATGGTGCGGGTGTCTTGGGTGTTGGGGATCTGATGGGTTCTTCGTCCTCTCCGTCGATTGTTCCCCACTGGTCTCTGGTGACGACTTCTGATTGTTTGATATCTAGGTTGAGGATTGAGCTTGCTGGTCTAGTAGCTTGGAGTTTTTCCCTTCCGGCGTCCCAACGAACTTCTACCCAACAGTGGTTGTCGAAGTTGAATTCTACCGGGATGAGCTGTGATTGATTTTGTCGATCGAAATAGTAAGTGACGTATCCTGGTGTTTCCGCGTCGTCCTTCCAAAATGCGGATCCCAGATATCTTTTCGGGACGTTGCGATCTCCCCTTCTGTCGATGTAGTAGGGCCTGAACGGGACCCAAAGTTCTTTGGTTGTAGGATTGGCCACGGTGGGATCTTGGTCTTAATGTAACGTCTACCACGGACGTTTGCCTGACTTAGGCTTCTTGTCGAGTGGCGATCCTGAGAAGTCGGTAGTTGCGGTTCGCGAAGGTTTCTGCGTAGAAGGCGGGGTGTGGTTGAAGGCTTTCGTCACGCCCGAAATATGCGTGGAGGTCTTCGAGTTGAGGGACTCCTGGCGGGACCCGATCAATATACTTAGCGTTGGCCCACGAGGTACTGTCGAGAATGTAGAAGGTGTGATAAGGTGATGCCACGCGATCGTTGCGATAAAGGAAGACTTGGTATGCTGCGATGTCGGCAGGGAAGTCCACTGATCCGCGAAGGGACAGATGAAAGGTAAGTCACGGGGATCCCTGGTCTAAGGGGATATGCCGGACACTCACTTAAGAGGGGGAACCTCTTAGTATAGACGAGTAGATGGTGGTGGTATTGAAGAAGACCAAGATGCCGTTCTTGGTCTTCACACTAATCTACTTATACAGTTACGCGCGGGCTTTGAAGCGCCGCTTGAATACTAACTAGCCAATAGCGTAAGTACCGTGAACCCTAGTACAGCTATCCTAGTTACGAGTCATTACGAGTCATCCGAGATCCGATCCGTTATCGTACAATCACATGTGCCGGAGCTTACCCGGCTGACTGATCTACAAGTCCATGACGATATTCTGCTGATGGCGATGTCATAGTCGACGCATCAGTGTCCACTTCCCGGCCCGAGGCGCCGTTCGATCCGAAGCGTAACATAATACCATGCCACATCTAAATATAACTAGCCAATGGCAATAAGGCACACTTGGCATGAGGCGGTCATGGGTTTCACGATCTGAAGCTCAGCCTGACGCTGAGTCAGTTGCAACGGTGAATGTGCAGGGTGCGGGCTTGATACCGGGGCTGCGTGTCATGGACGCATATATTATTTTCCTATTTTTCTGTAATTATACAGAATTATCTGTGGGAGATATAAAGGGCCAAAGTACAAGACATCGTCAGTCACGTGTTGCCACCACATGCACTTCTAAGCACGTGACCCTGGGATAATTGCACCTTTAATGGGACAACCCAAATACGGTCACATTCCACATACATACGGACTCATACAATTGGTAGATAAGGAAGGAACATTCTAGATAGTTCTAGAACTTGCTTAGTAGTTTACGCTTACTCACTGTATTAGGTTTTACTCAGCAAAGATAAGGCATCGCATCAGCACTATGACAAGTGCATCAGTCAGCACAATAAGATAGCGCTATTAATAGACACGATGCATCAGCTCCTGAGTCATGGAGTCTTACTGTACACTTAGTAATAGTATTTAGACTCAGTTCAAGCTCAGCTTCAGTAGCGTATATAAACCTCGCTGTAGTGTCCTGAGTGGAACCAACTTGTCCTCTTGGTTCTCCACTCAGGTGCGTATTCCCCTTGTACTCCTTACTCTCCAATCTGAACTTGTCCTCTTGGTTCTCCACTCAGTGTACCACAGCATGATTCTGATAACTTGAGTTCTTGAATAAAGACTCTACGTTGTTGTCCCCTCCGCTGTGACTGTACGTTAGCGCGTGATTTATGTCACGGTCGGGGGAACGGACGCTTACTATACGGATATGACCACGTTAGTAAGTCACAATGTGTCATGGACTAGGGGGACAGTCAGCATGTAGAATCACATGCCGATGTGGCATGACTCATAACTAAGATAGCGATAGTAGGGTTCAAGCTACTTTAGCTATTCGTCGTACGGATTGGAGAGGAGCTTTAAAGCTGCCTCGTATATGTATAAATAGTGGCCTAGGAAGACCAAGATTCGCCATCTTGGTCTTCTTCAATTCACCACTTCTACTCGTCTCTCTACACGTGCTTCACTTGTCTCTTTCAGAGCAAGTCGTCTTCATCGACTATCGGACTACCTAGTGGCACGGTTCGCCCTAGTGTACGCCTAGATCACGTGCCCGTAGACGCCGTGTATCCCGTGACCAAGTCACGTGACTTCGAAGATACCTTCTGCTAAGTCGTGAAACGCCCTTTCGTGTCCAAGTCGGACTAACGCCAGTGGTGGCATTACATTAAGACCAAGATTCTTCCATCGTGGCGTTCACAACTCGAGACCAGTGGAGAAACTTTCAAACCTACTCCCTCGAACGACGAGGGGACTGAAACGTACCAACACAATTCCTAGGAGCTGCTAGGTGGAGAGAATACCGAGGAGAAACCGGATACTTTGTGGACTTTGCGTCGGGGCCAACCCGATACCGCCCCGTTGAGTTCAACTTTGACAATTTGTGCTGGGTCGAGATTACTTGGAACCCCGTAGACAACCGATACGACGCAGTGAGACCCACGGGAAGAAACTACAACTGTGATATCAATGCAAGGAACCTACCCACACGCGAAGAGTGGGGACGCATAGACGGACAACCCGAAGAAGAACCTAGCACCTCCGAACCAAGAACCCCCACACCATCCGAAACCAGCGGAGACGACGAAGAAACCGACAACGACGAAGAATCCGAAGTAGGAGAAATAATACAGACAGCTGAGTCCCTACGTATCAACGAACGTGAAAACATCGAAATCCACCCACCCGCAGACATGGCAACCGCAACAGTTACTCAAGAAGACCTGGCTCTTGAAGAAGCCAGAAGAATCACCGAAGAGGCCGAATCCTACCTACGCCCCATTAACCCAACTACAGGACACTGCATGACCGCAGACGACGCAGCCATCTTCAGAGCAGTAGGCCCAGACGTCCCTGATCCACCACCGGGTACAGGAGGACCCCCAGCACCTAGAAGACCGGGAGGCCCCTTCGGTCAAGGACCGCCAGGGGGTGGAAGACCGCCACACGGAAGAAGACAGCCTCAATTTGGGGGAGGAGGCGGAGGGGATCCCTTCGGAGGAGGACCACCACCCCCGCCACCACCGGCAGCGGGACCAGCGCCAGGAGCACCACACGGGTCGGACAAGCTAGTAGGAGAAACCCCGACTATATTCGACGGAAACAGAGATGAGTACGAATCCTTCCTCACACAATGGCACATATACTGGGGACAGAATTCAGAGGCGCCGATTATGACCAACGTCTACCGGCGATGCCTGCTGTTCTTAGGTTTCATCAAAGGACCGCGAGTATCCAACTGGACGCTCGGATTTCTCCAGTGGCTCAACAACGAGCTACATCAAGGACGCAGCCGATACGACCCATTTCTATGGGACACCTTGACTGCGGGGTTCTCCGACCGCTTCTCGAATGTACTCGAACAAGAGCAAGCGCAGGCCACGCTGGCCAAGGGATTTAAGATGGTTGGCGACGATATTGACTCGTACGTCACCAACTTCGAACAATTAGCACGGAAGGCTGACTATCGCCTCAACGACCGCCAAACACTGGACCGATTCACGGCGGGCCTTCCAAAAGCCCTCTTTACAAAGATATACGAGTTGGACGATCCTCAAACATTCAACGAATGGAAGGAAGCAGCACTGAAACGACAAAAACAATACATTCACTTACGCGCTCGCCTAGGACTCAACACAACACCTCGCAGTGCACCACCATTACGACCACAGCAAAATCGGGGATACACCCCGCAGTGGGCACCACCCAGGTTCCCACCACCGCGTTATGACCCAAACACTATGGACACATCGGCAGACAGAACCCGCGCACGCCCCGCAGAAGTAGGAGACCCAAACCGAGGCAACTACCAGAAAGCCCCATTTCCACCAAGAGGGGGACCAGGACAAAACCGAGGAGGCGGACCGCGCCAGGATATGAGGGAAGTCATCTGTTACAACTGTAACAATCCCGGCCACTTCTCACGAGAATGCACACGCCCCAGAAAACCGAGGCAACCCCTCCCACCACGCGCAAGCACGAGTCGGAGCATGGACACCGACTACTACAGTCAAGAACCAACAATAGCGCGTCGCGCAGAGGCCACACCAGAAGAGCAGGCCAAAGGATGGATGGAAACGCTTAGAGGGGCTAGCGACGAGGTGAAAGACCTCGTATTCAAGGATCTCTGGACCCAAGAGGGTTTTCAGGACGCCTGAACCCATCGGCCTGGGTGAGGGCAGTCAATTGTAATTCTGTAATCATGACTCGCTACCGTTCGCTCCGAATTCCAGTATTGATTCGTACAAATTACTCTATGGCCGACATCAAAGGGCTCGTTGACTCCAGAGCCACCGACAACTTTATAAGACCCACATTCGCTAAACGCATGGGCCTCGGACTACAAACCCTTGAGAAACCCAAAAAGATCTGGAACATAGATAACACCGAAAATAAAGCTGGGTCCATTACACACTTTATCGACCTGGACGTCCAGACCAAAGGGGTTTCTAGGGTTATGAGATTCCTAGTCACCGACATAGGAAATGAAGACCTCGTCCTCGGATATCCCTGGCTAGCAACCTACGAGCCAACCATCAGCTGGGCGCATGCCACCATTCACGAAGGGGCCCTTCCAATAGTACTTCGATCAATCAACCCCACAGAAACGCAAACCACCATTGCCAGCGCAATGACCCAAGACGAGGCCGAAGATATTGTCCAAGAACTCGAAGAAGAATGCCAGATACGTACCACAGCCACCGAATTAGCCATCGCGGCTAACCAAAACACCGTTGTGGAAACCCTCCCAGCTCCATATCAACGCTTCGCGAAAATCTTCAGTGAAGAAGCATCCCACCGATTCCCACCATCGCGACCTTGGGATCATGCAATTGACTTCAAACCAGGTACACCCCCCAGCATCGACTGCAAAGTCTACCCAATGGCACAAGACGAAGACAGACAACTACGCGAATGGCTAGATGAACAACTCAAACTAGGCTACATCCGACCCTCGAAGTCACCCTACGCCTCGTCATTTTTCTTCATCAAGAAGAAAGACGGAAAGCTGAGACCAGTACAAGACTACCAGCGAATCAACGCCTGCACGGTGCGCAACCAATACCCACTACCCCTCATGTCGGAACTCATCAACGACCTTGGAGACGGACACATATTTACCAAACTCGACGTCCGCTGGGGATACAACAACGTACGCATCAAGGAAGGGGATGAGTACAAAGCAGCCTTCAAAACGAAATACGGACTCTTTGAGCCACTTGTCATGTACTTCGGACTCACAAACTCACCAGCAACATTCCAGAACATGATGAACAATATCCTAGGTGACACAATCCGAATCTTTGCGGCAAGGGGGACGATTATCCGTGTCTACATGGACGACATTGGAATCGCAACAATCGAACACGCGGGCCTTCAAGCGCACATCGACGCCGTCTGCGCAGTACTTCAAGTAGCACTGGACCATGACCTATACTTCAAACCGTCCAAATGCACATTCCACCAACCGCGAATGGATTTCCTGGGGGTAATTCTTGAAAAGGGGGTGACTCGCATGGACCCCGTAAAAATTGCTGGCATACGCGACTGGCCCACACCCACGAAAGTACGTGACGTACGCTCCTTTTTGGGCTTCTGCAATTTTTACCGCCTCTTCATTCGCGGTTTCGCCACATATGCACGAGCCCTCAACAAACTGACACGCAAAGACACGGAATGGACATGGGGCAAAGAGGAAGAGACCGCCTTCCAAACTCTCAAACGCCTAGTCACCAGTGAGCCGGTACTCGCGCACCCCACACTAACGGACCAATTCGAACTCGAAGTGGACGCATCGGGATACGCAATAGGCGCGGTACTTCTGCAAAAAAAACAAGATGGAAAACGGCACCCCCTCGGGTACTTCTCAACCACCTTGAACGAAGCAGAACGCAACTACGACATCTACGATCTGGAACTCCTGGCGATCGTCAAGGCACTGCGACACTGGAGACCATTCCTAGCAGGCTCACCACACAAGATCAAAATCTTCTCCGACCACCTCAACCTCACCCACTGGAAGACGCCACAAAAGATAAGTCGCCGTGTAGCTCGAGAAGTCTTGGAACTCATGGAGTACGACTTTGAAATTCACCACATCAAGGGCACCAACAACGGCTTGTGCAGATGCCCTATCACGACGACCCGACTACGACAGAGGAGAACGAGACAACGAAGGAGTCGTCGTCCTACCTGAGAAAGTATTCGTACGAAGCGTCACCACACAGTCACCAGAAGTCCACGAACAAAACGAAGACAACCTACGCCCTTGGGTAGACCCATACAAACTCAAGAAAGTCAACGGAGTCTGGTACTTGCCAAAGCGCACGAGTAGTCACAGGAGGACCAGAAGAAATCCGCGTCATCATCGCTAACCACCACGACCCCCCCGTCTATGGTCACCCCGGGATCAAGTGAACCGCAAGGATCATCGAACGCGACCACTGGTGGCCAAAACCTGCTGAAACATGTCACAGAATACGTCCAGGGTTGTGCGGAATGCCAACGACACAAGGTCAACAACCGCCCCACAAAAAGCCCCACTAGTACCCATC
>JAKELL010000062.1:0-291031 GCA_021524915.1 Lactarius akahatsu | reverse complement strand
AACCCCCACCGACAAAAACCACACCTATTCCCTATCACAACCGACCCAGACGCAGAACCCTTCGAAGTCGTAGCCATGGACTTTATCACAAAGTTACCACCGTCACAGGGATACGACTCAATACTCACTATTACTGACCACGACTGCTCCAAGGCAGCCATTTTTATCCCATGTAACGAAACAATTACAGCGGAAGGCATAGCCCGACTATACCTTCACCACGTCTACCCCCACTACGGCATACCCCGAAAGCTGATTACTGATCGGGACCCCAGATTCACATCTGCATTTATGACACAGCTCTGCCAAGTTCTTGGAATTAGGCAGAACATCTTGTCGGCGTACCACCCTCAAACAGATGGACAGTCGGAGCGAACCAACCAATGGCTAGAACAATACCTGCGCCACTGGAGCAACGTGCAACAGGATAACTGGGCAGAGGCCCTCCCTGTGGCGCAATTTGCACACAACGCGTGGCCCAATGCGACAACAAAACACTCCTCTTTCTCACTCATCATGGGATGGGAGCCGCGTACTAATTGGGTCTCAAACCTACAACCTCCCCATCGGTTGACCAGTGGTTGGAAGACATGGGTAACTTCTGACAACACGCACAAGATTGCATCAAACACGCCCAGGAACTCATGGCGAAATGAGGGCGTACCCGCTTCATCCCCTACCAGGAAGGGGCACAAGTGTGGTTAGAGGGGACGAACCTTAAAATGTTTTACCCCACAGCCAAATTAGCCCCTAAACACCATGGACCGTTCCGCATCAAGAAGGCCCTCTCAGCAGTATCTTATGAGTTAGAACTCCCGAAGTCTTGGAAGATTCACCCCGTGTTCCATGCCAACCTCCTCACCCCATATAAGGAGACGGAACTGCATGGGGCAAATTTCACGCGACCTCCACCTGACCTTATCGAGGGAGAAGAGGAGTTCGAAGTGGAGCAGATCCTCGGATCAAGATTCTATGGCCGAGGGCGCAAGCTCCAATTCCTGGTCCAATGGAAGGGGTTCCCCGTAAGTGATAGTTCATGGGAACCACTCGAGAACGTTCAACACGCACCTGACCTTATCGCCGACTTCTATCAGCATAACCCAACCGCCAAAGGGGCTGGACGAAAGATATAAAGAGGCATCCTACGAATCCAAACCACACATCCCTTTCCCTCTTGTGCACACCATGTCAACCACTCCCGTTGTCTCTAAACTTCCTTCGCGCCCCACCAGCACAACTCATACTCGAACAACTGACCGTACCTTCGCAGGACCAGGGTGTCCCCTCACAACCGGAGGGTTGTACGCCATACTCTGTGATCCCTAGTCCGGACCCTCCTATCCTATCTCTGATCGCTCCTACCCTTGACCGCCTCGCGCAGGAAGAGGCGGCTACCTCCTTACTCACCCTCACCGCCCCACCAGTTGATACCCCCGTCACAATACATATCCCCACCGTTTCCACTCCTCCTGAACCACAACAGCATACCCCACCACCACCGCTTGAGCACGTACCACTTCCCCCATTTCCCCCTGGCATTGGCCATGAAACCACACCCGTTGTACAACCCCGCCTTGTTGAGCCTGACCCCACCTACGCATTCATTGACGATGAAGAAACGGGGGAAGACGCCACAGACCCTGGACTTCCCTTCCTGCGCAACGACCCTGACCTCCTTTATCTGTACTTCCCGATGAAGATTGGAGAGGCCGGATACCCAAAGCAAATTGCGTGCTTCATCTACTATCGCAAAGATTATCGAGAGGTCGTAGGAACCATGGGCAGAGGGCACCCGTGTTATGTACAATTGGTCTATCTACGAGGGGTGTATGAGGGGCAGTTGCCCCAGCACATCACAGATCAGCAGCTCACCATGTTTCATCCACATGACCCACGAGCTATATGCGTCAACGAGGTCTTGACAGAGCTACGCGACGTCCGTCTCCACGCAGACGTAGCGCGCCTCTGAGACTGCTTGCTACGGAAGGACGCGGTTACTGCGCAAGAGTCCGAGCTTCGACGGTGTAAGGACGTGAGGGTCCTAGGTGAGTTCGAAGGCGGAGAGGATCTACCTCCAAGAGTAGGGGAAGAGAGAGTGGGATTGTCCTTCGAGTGCCCGCGTTTGGGCCTGACTTCCGGGGCAATTGTAGCGGTATGACAACCTCGCTACATCAAGCTCAAGTGCAAACTATAAGTGAACTGTCTGGTGAGCACACCCAAGCCTGGTGCGGAGATAAATCACGCGCTAACGCACAGTCACAGCAGAGTGGACGAATAACTCAGAGTCTTTATGCAAGAACTCAAGACGTCAGTAGTCACGCTGTGGCACGCTGAGTGGAGAACCAAGAGGACAAGTTAGATTGGTAACGAGTAAGGAATACAGAGGAATGCACACCTGAGTGGAGAACCAAGAGGACAAGTTGGTTCCACTCAGGATGCTACAGGAGAGTTTATATACGCTACTGTGGCTGAGCTTGAATTGAGTCTGAACACTATTACTAAGTGTATAGTAAGACTCCATGACTCAGGAGCTGACGCGTCGTGTCTAATAATAGCGCTATCTATTGTGCTGACTGATGCACTTGTCATAGCGCTGACGCGATGCCTTATCTTGCTGAGTAAAACCTAATACAGCGAGTAAGCGTAAACTACTAAGCGAGGTCTAGAACTATCTAGAATGTTCCGTCCTTATCTACCAATCCGAGAGTCCGTACGTAAATGGAATGTGACCGGGTTGGGTTGTCCCGTTAAGGGTGCAGCTGTCCCAGGGTCACGTGCTTATAGGTGCACATGGTGGCAACATGTGACTGACGATATCTCGTACTTTGGCCTTTCTTATCTTCCTTAAATAAATCCGTAAAAATACAGAAAAATAAGGAAAATAATATACGCGTCCATGACATCACCCCCCTTCTTAAGGGTCGACGTCCGCGTTGGCCTCTGTGTACATATGAGATGCTTGCCAAGGCAAGGACGTGTAGATGAGAGCCACTATTTTTCTAGGTGCACCCGGGTTTGAGGAGTGGAACTCCTTGACTTTATCCGGTGCGTGCGCTAGATTCTTTGCTGGCTCCCAAGTGTCCTCGCCTTCACCGTAACCTTTCCAGCAAACTAGGTATTTAAGAGTGCGACCAAAGAGTTTGGAATCTCTTATGTGGTCTACTTCGTACTCTTCTTCCCCTTCGACTGTGATGGGTTCAGGTGGAGGTGGCGTGAGCCCGTTAACTTCGTTTCCCTTGTAAGGGGAGAGGCAGTCTACATGAAATACATCATGGATCCGTAATGCAGGGGGGAGTGCAAGCTTGTAGTCGACGTCACTTTTGACTTCAGTGACTTCAAATGGGCCTAGTTGCTTTGGGCCCAGTTTGGACGACTGCTGGTGTATCTTTATTTGCTTAGCTTGCAACCAGACTTTGTCCCCGACGTTGAAGACGTATGGCTTGTGTCTTTGTTCAACGTCTGTTTGCATTCGCCTTTTACTTAGGCGTAGAGCTGCCTCTGCATCCCTTCTTGTGGAAACTAAGTGTTGGAGACGCTTATCGAGCATTGGGATTCCGGTAGGCCTACCAGTGGGAATGGTGAAGTCAGGCGTGTAGCCGTATAGTAGCTCAAAGGGGGTGTGCCCCATGGCTGAGTTGAGTCTACTATTGACCACGAATTCCGCTGTAGGGAGCAGGTCTGCCCAATCATCCTGCCTCTTACTAATGAACAAGTGCAAGTAGACTTCTACTTCCTGATTTTTGCGCTCTACCTGTCCATTTGCTTGAGGGTGATAGGCGGTAGTGAGACCTGCGTCTATCCCTAGTCGCTTGTATAGTGCCCGCATGCTCCTTGCAGCAAACTGGGGTCCCCTATCACTGATGATTTTCTTGGGGATCCCGTGCAAGGGGAAGATTTGCTCGAAGTAGATGGATGCTACCCCATCAGCCGTTATTTGGGAGGTCACTGGAAATAGATGGATCTGTTTGGTGTAATGATCCACTATGTTAAGGATCATATCCTTTCCACATGACATGGGCAGAGGGCCGATTAGATCGACCCCAACTATCTGCCATGGTCCCTCAGGTACTTCCTGTGGCTGAATTATGGCTTTGGGGTGCAGATCTTTGCGATAGCGTTGGCATCGATCGCATCCTTCTACGTATGAGCTAATGAAGCCTGCCATGCGTGGCCACCAATAGTAGCGACTAACTAGCTCGATGGTGCCATTCTTACCAGGGTGACCGGTGGTGACAGAGTCATGGCATGACTTAACCACGTCTCGTCTTAGTGTCCGGTCGTTGGGAACATATAGTTTCCCCCTGTGGTAAACTAGGCCGTCATCTTCCTCCCACATCGCGACTCCATTCATGAGAG
Organism: Lactarius akahatsu; assembly: GCA_021524915.1. Taxonomy (NCBI): domain Eukaryota; kingdom Fungi; phylum Basidiomycota; class Agaricomycetes; order Russulales; family Russulaceae; genus Lactarius; species Lactarius akahatsu. Next base: position 286,675 of record JAKELL010000062.1, on the reverse strand, counting down.
CTTTTGGAGTGGTCTTTTGTAGGCTTTTAAGACCCTCTATGACTTCTGCTTCTCGAATGGATGCTAGTCTTATGCGATTCCCTAGGGAGTCCACTTCTGGGCGGAAGTGTGCTTGGGCGGCATTGAGGAAATGCTTAGGTTGTAATACCTGGACCTGGCGGTTATCCTCGTTGTCTCTGATGTGGTCTCTCGAGAATCTACTTAGTGCATCGGCTTGCATAGAGTCTCCCTTTTTATAAGTGATTTTGAAGGCGAAGTGACTTAAGTACAGGGCCCATCGGGCCTGTCGACGGTTTAAGTCCTTCATGCTTGCCCACCATTCCATGTTTTTATGGTCGGTGATTACTTCAAAGGAGATGCCTTTGAGGAAGTGTCTCCAGTCCTCTAAGGCGCGGATTAAGCCGAGCATTTCTCTGTCGTAGATTTCGTAGTTGCGTTCTTCTTTGCTCATAGACTGCGAGCGATACGCAACGGGGTGCCAGAGACCATCAGGATACTTTTGAGTAAGTATACCGCCAGTAGCAAATCCTGAAGCATCGGTTTCGACTCTTGTTGAAAGCTGTGGGTCATACACTTTGAGAATGGGTTCTCGTACGAAGCTTTCCTTCAAGTGGTCAAAAGCCTTCTGCTGTTCAGAATGCCATTGCCATGGAGTGTCCTTCTTCGTGAGGTCATGCAAGGGTCGGGCGATAGCCGCGAAGTCCTTGATGAATCGACAATAGAAGTTGGTGAACCCAATAAACGCTCTAACCTCTTTGAGCGTTGTGGGTGTAGGCCACTCCCTTACTGCAGCGACCTTGCCAGGGTCCATCTGCACTTCTCCGGGACGAATAATCATCCCTAGGTACTCCATTTCCTGCCTTTCAAAGTCGCATTTCTCAGGCTTGAGATAGAGGTCATGTTCTTGCAGTCTCCTGAGCACTTTGCGTACAATCTTGCGATGGTGCTCCAAGGAGTTACTGTAGATGAGGATGTCATCCATGTATACTGCCACCTCTCCTGCTGCGATTAGATCGGCGAAGACGGCGTTCATGAGGGCTTGGAAGGTGGCTGGACTGTTGGTCATTCCGAAGTACATGACCTTTGGCTCGTATAGTCCGCGATTGGTGATTATTGCACCCTTCCATTCATCTCCGGGTTTGATCCGGATGTTGTGATACCCCCATCTTACGTCGAACTTGGTGAATACCTTTGCTCCTTTCAACCGGTTTATGATGTCGGCGGCAAGTGGTAGTGGGTATCGGTTCTTAATAGTAATTTTATTAAGACGACGGTAATCCTGCACTAGACGGAGCTTGCCGTCTTTCTTTTTAATGAAGAATACTGGTGAGGCCATCGGTGATTTAGATGGGACCAGATATCCTTTTGAGATGTGCTCTTGCAGGAATTTGTCGAGTTCCACTTGCTCGCTGGGTGACATGGGATACGTTTTGACCCTCCAGTGTTTAACTGCATCTGGTTCGAGGTCTATTGCGTGATCCCACGGTTGATGTTCGGGGAGCCTCTGGGATTCCTCCTCAGAGAAAACTTTTGCGAAGTCTCTATAGTGCTCCGGTACCATTTCTTCAAAGGTTTTCTTAGGTTTGGAGGCGGTGGCTTTCTCGGCGATCTGCTGAGAGTATGTGAAGCCCGCCAAACAGAAAACTTCGTCTTGGACCGTATCGAGCACTTTCTCCGCAAGGAGACGGCGGTGTTCCATCTGGTTTGCCATGATGCGCGTCACCTCTACCTCCAACTCTGGTGGCGCTGTTTCAGCGGTTGAGTTGAGGCGCATGGTGCCTTCCTGCCAGTCTATTTGCGGGTTCCTCTGCCTTAACCATGGTAGTCCCAAAATGACGTTCTCTGGGCCTAGTGAAGTGACTAAGAAGTCATGATTTTCTTCACTAGGGCCGACTTTCAGAGTAAGTCTGACTTTGTGGGTGATACTACCGGCTTCGTTGAGGGTCCCATCTATGTTGTATAGAGTGATGGGACTTGCAAGAGGAACCTGTAACATCTTGTGGCGGTCAGCATACTTTTTGTCCAGGAACAACGAAGTTGCCCCAGAGTCTACCATTGCTGCTACTTTTACAGTACGATGACGTCCTTTTAAATACACGGAAATATGAAAATGTGATTTTTTATCTTTTGTTTCGGGAATAATAGTAGAAGACAGTGCTGCATCAGAAATCATCACGTGCGGCATTGCTTCTGAAGAAAGTGGAGCAAAAGGAACACTACTATTGTTCATCTCCGAGGCAGATGTAGATGTAATAGGATCAGGAAAACAAGAAGCCGAACTAACACTACTATCTAACTTACAGGCATGAATCATATGAATTACAGAAGGTGAGTCCGAAACGAGGCGAGAGCGTAAGCATATATTACAACTACATGAAGCCGAGTCATCTACTGTAGAGGGGCCGGTCACAGCTGTACGCGACCCCTGATCTAAAAAGCCGCCTTGAACGCATCCAGCTGTTCTTGCTGCTTTTCCAACATTCCCAATAACTTTGCCACGTCTGCCTGGGACGTCTGGGCGGGGGAAGTGCTTGTTGCGGCTGCTGCCACAGTATTGGACGTCGATGGTGGGCTAGGGGATTCCGTTGTTGCTGCAGCTTTCGCTTTAGCCGGTTTCCCCATTCTCTTGTTTTGGCAGACGTTTGCTCGGTGCCCTGCTCTTTGGCACCAGTTGCAGACGTCACGTTTATGGTTTCCATCCTTTTTTGTGTGTTCCTTCGAACCACACCCGTAACATTTCCCTCTCATCCATAGTTGAAACTCGCCCCGAGTTTTGAAGATCTCCTCCTTTGGTCTGCTGCCTTGCTGACGCGTAGCGTCGACTTGCATGGCGTCAGGGTTGGAGGTGGTGTGTTGTGATGACGATGAAGGCTTTCCCTTCTTCTCACTCTGGCGTTGGCGCAGTCGTTGGTCGATGACTTGCGCGCTTTGCTTGAGCTCGTCGTATGTGTTGTGGGGCTTGTCTGTGATGGCGAGGAGGTCCTTGATCTCGTCTGTGAGACCATCGTAGAAGCGGGTGCGGAGGTCGATAATGGACCACCCAGTTTGTCCAGAATACTGCTCAAATATGGATGCATATTCGGCAACCGTCTTTTTACCCTGTCTTGTTTTCTTTAGCTCTTCTCGAGCTATGTCTTGGACGTCTAGGGGGCTAAACCTGCGGTTGAACTCTTTGACGAAGTCCGACCAGTTTCCTCCAAAGGGAATGGTCCCTTGGTTGGCGGACTCCAGATATGGGAGTGCCCAGGTTTTTGTGTCCCCTTCCATCAGATTGAGGGCGGCGGCGATCCATCTATGCTCATCCGCGTACCATTTGCTGTCCACTGCATGCCATGTGTTCATGGCGTCCCCTAATGATCCTGCCCAGTTGTGGAAGGCGGCAAGGAAATGACGGGCATCCGAAGAGGAGCCTTTCCCATCCCAAGCTTTGGGGTGGGCCACTATTTCCTTGTTCTTCCCGTTTCCGGGGCAGGTGGCGGTTGCCGAGGTCACCTGCGCTGTCAGGGCTGTGACTTGTTGCGCGAGGTTACCGACGGCTATGCCAAGGTGATTGATAAGGTCCAGGCAGTCCTGGACGGTGGGAGGGGGGAGTGGTGTAGGTGGTGCGGCATGAGGGAGGGTGCTTCCGCTTGGTTGTGACATCTCGTCTAGTTTCTTCTGTCTCTCCTTTCGTTCTGCTTCCTCTTGTGCCCGACGGAATTCTTCCAAAAGAAGGAGTTGTTCGTCTGGTGAGATCTCGTCCCAGTCTTGGATACAAGATATGAACTCCTTTTCTTTCTTAGTTGGAGGAGGGAGGGCGAATTTCGAGCGAGCTCCGCTGGGATACTGAGCTTGTGCTAGACGAGCTGTCTGTTTCCCTTTCTTGGGAGCCACGTTCTTCGTCTTCCCTTATGTGGGAGAGGAGTGGGTGAGGAGGAGTTTCGAGACGAGGGATGAGGTTCGCAGCGATGGCTATCAACTGCGGGACTGTGAATTCTGTGCCGAGGACTGGGATTTCTAGGCCGTAGAGCTCTAGTAGTCCGTAACGGTACTCGGGATCGTGATAGATTGCCTGCACGTATTGCTCGGCGATGTTACGAGGGGGTAGTTCTAGTTGGAACCCCTGGTAACGGATGTTGACACCGTCTTCGTCAATGAAACTTTCGCCTGACTGGGCGAGCGTGGCTTGGGAGGAGGAGTGGGCGGAGTGGAATGATTCTACTGAGACAGTGGGCGATGGTGATGCGTACACTGGGGAGGGGATCCCGTCTTGTTCAGACTGGGTGTCCGGGTGTACGTGCAGCGATGCCGAAGCAGAGGCTGTAGTTTGTGGTGGTGTGATAGAGGCTTGTCTCCTCCTAAAGAGACGACGAAGGCGGGTTCGAACGTTCGCAAATATGCGAGGCAGTTTGGTAAATGTGTGATGGTGGATTTAGACGACGGGATACAACGAGCGCGAAACGCTAACTCGAGGGTGAATGGAATGCCCTATCAAGCGAGACCAATACACAGTGATTGTTTCACACTGCGCGAGGCTGCGGCGATAAAGGAACACTCGGGAATAATGAAGGGTTTATGTGTAGAGCTACAAGGCTGTCTGCCTCAGTCTTCTCGACCTGTTGGCTGCCTCTCACGCCGAAGCGCTCTCAAACTTTTCTGGTTGGTACGCGTACAGCTGTCGCAGGCTAGGCCTGGCTGGCTCAATGTCTAACTGCAGCTTATCTGGCGTGGTGACCAGTTCTGCAGCCAGTACCCAGAGGCGTCTACTGATGACCAGATAGACCCAATAAAGGCAAGCACAATGTATGCCGGTTTTACGGACACTACAGTTGTACCACAAATGCACAGATTCTGCTTACGGACTTCCCCAGGCAAAGAGTGAGGTAGATAACACAAGGGACTGATGGTCGTCAACCACCTGGAGGGAAAATGATAAAACTGGTGAGCGTGAAGCTCAAGAGAGTGATAAGGAACTTGTCCTAATGTAGCGGTATGACAACCTCGCTACGTCAAGCTCAAGTGCAAACTATAAGTGAACTGTCTGGTGAGCACACCCAAGCCTGGCGCGGAGATAAATCACGCGCTAACGCACAGTCACAGCAGAGTGGACGAATAACTCAGAGTCTTTATGCAAGAACTCAAGACGTCAGTAGTCACGCTGTGGCACGCTGAGTGGAGAACCAAGAGGACAAGTTAGATTGGTAACGAGTAAGGAATACAGAGGAATGCGCACCTGAGTGGAGAACCAAGAGGACAAGTTGGTTCCACTCAGGACGCTACAGGAGAGTTTATATACGCTACTGTGGCTGAGCTTGAATTGAGTCTGAACACTATTACTAAGTGTATAGTAAGACTCCATGACTCAGGAGCTGACGCGTCGTGTCTAATAATAGCGCTATCTATTGTGCTGACTGATGCACTTGTCATAGCGCTGACGCGATGCCTTATCTTGCTGAGTAAAACCTAATACAGCGAGTAAGCGTAAACTACTAAGCGAGGTCTAGAACTATCTAGAATGTTCCGTCCTTATCTACCAATCCGAGAGTCCATACGTAAATGGAATGTGACCGGGTTGGGTTGTCCCGTTAAGGGTGCAACTGTCCCAGGGTCACGTGCTTATAGGTGCACATGGTGGCAACATGTGACTGACGATATCTCGTACTTTGGCCTTTCTTATCTTCCTTGAATAAATCCGTAAAAATACAGAAAAATAAGGAAAATAATATACGCGTCCATGACAGCAATCACACACTGAGTTAGGGACAAGGGGCGACCGGGCGCTGAGTATATTCAGCACAGAAGTAAGAGATTATATACAGAGGAACCTGTAGCTAATGCTAAGGTAAAAGAGGAACAGAAAGGGTAGCATATAAGAGGAAAGAAGCGTAGACAAAGGGCTGCGTGGCCGAGGTGATCGAGTGTGCAAATATGAATGATTTCGGGCTCAGCCCGAAGGCTGGCCTTACAATGGATGGAGACAGACCTCACGTGCGACTGCTTCCATTTAGATATGGACCTCGCAAGCGTACGGAAGCGGTTACAGTACACACGTGCGATACCACTGATATCCGAAAAATACGACAAGCTCCAAGTCAAGTACATACGTCCTCGCCCCACACCTGATTCCATTCCCATTCCCCCACGTACCGGAGGGCCTTGCGAGATGCCACGCCCTCATGGTGAAGGTAGCAGATGCCCTCGCAAGTGCTTCCAATGCAAGTCCACCGACCACCTGATTGCGCAGTGCCCTCAGCGGAGGGCCAAGCAGCCATGTCAGTGGTGTGGGAGTCATACCCACCAGTACGACGTATGCCTCATCCGTCGCATTTCCCCCATGTCGCCAGCCTACATCAATCCCGACGACCGCCCTCGGTGGTGTGGGAAGTGCCTGCGCTACGACGCGCAACATGCGGAGATCCACTGCCCCCAGTACGAGCAGTGTAGGGAGTGCGGGGAGCGAGGCAGGCATATGTTCCTGCATTGTCATGTATGCCCACAACCACCTTCGCCAACCCCAGACAATACCCCTGTCGAGGACGATTGGTACTACACCAGCGACTAGTCGAAGTCGTGGCAACTTCAAATCTGACGGGGGGGTAATGTTACAATTTCTGCCTCACTATACGACGTTTCCTGTCTGCCTTCGTGCTCCACCTCGTGTTCACATGTACTTTTACCCATGACCCGTTCCGATTCATTCTCCGACTCTTATCTCGCACCAACCCCATGACCGTAGGGAAGCCAGACTTATGACTTCTAGGATCCGCTGACGTCATTTGAGCCCCGCGTGCCCCCGTGGGATTCCCTTGTACTTCTTATGGACTTCCCCTTCGTACTTCCTTATTAGCTCACTGAGGCCAGTACCTCAGGATCGCGCCATGTGTTTGTACCTTACAAACACCCTGTACTAGTATATAAGTCACGCCCTACCTAGCTTGTACGGTAGACTTGACTTCTTGTGTAATACCACAATCGTCTTTGCCTCACGAACGACTTTGACTCGCCGTTGCGCTTGAGTCCCTCTTTGCTCACCTTTTCGCTTGAGCCTCGACTTTCCGCTACTATCCTTGTGTCCCTGGGAGACCAAGTGATACTTGTTCACCATCGAACTGAACCCTAACCGGTTCATGCCTTGTCGATCCCGTTGACTTGCCGAAGTACACGCCGTACTTAACGCCCCTGTGGTGGCGTTACATCACCGGTGGACTCAGAATAATCCCTTAAGGGGATTCTGTACGTATACTGTATGACTAAATACTCTGAATTACGTGTATAGCATAACTAATCGTACTGTCATTCCTACATAATGAGCCTTATAGTAAGTATTACGGCTCAACACTACCCAATCCTCGGAACATATGGAACATAGACGGGACGCACAACAAAGGAGGGAAAATCACTCACTGCGTCGACCTTAATATACAAACTGATGGAAAATTAAAAACCATCCAGTTTCTCATCATCAATGTTGGAGGGGAAGACCTCATCCTGGGATATCCATGGCTAGCCACATTCCAGCCAAACATACAATGGGCAACCACCACAATGGATACGAAACAGTACCCAATCATCATTTGCATGACCAACCCCAATAAACCACCCAACAACACAGCCGTCCAAGCAGAAATCCGAAGAATCGCTATGCAAATACAGGACGAGCAACGGGAACAAGCCTTCCAGGAATTGGAGGAAGAAATGCACCCAGTACACATACGAACAACAGCAACGGATCTGGCAATATTGGTGCAACAATACACAGAAAAGAAGGAAATCCCCAACAAATACAAAAGACACACTAAAGTATTCAGTGAAGAGGAATCCCAATGATTCCCACCTTCTAGACCATGGGACCATGCCATAGACCTCAAACCCGATGCTCCAGTGTAACGCCACCACAGGGGCGTTAAGTACGACGTGTACTTCGGCTAAGTCAACGGGATCAGGAAAGCGCGAACCGGTTAGGGTTCAGTTCGGTGGTGAAGAAGTATCACTTGGTCTCCCAGGGACACAAGGATAATAGCAGGAAGTCAGGGCTCAAGCGAAAAGGCGAGTGAAAGGGGACTCAAGCGCAGCGGTGAGTCAAAGTTGTTCGTGAGGCAAAGACAATTGTGGTTTTACACAAGAAGTCAAGTCTACCGTACAAGCTAGGTAGGGCGTGACTTATATACTACTACAGGTTGTTTGTGAAGTACAAACATATGATGCGATCCTGAGGTACTGGCCCCAGCGAGCTAATGAGGAAGTGTGAAGGGGAAGTCCATAAAAGGTACAAGGGAATCCCGCGGGGGCACGCGGGGCTCAAATGACGTCAGCGGACCCTAGAAGCCACAGCTCCGGCTTCCCTACAGTCATGGGGTTGGTGCGAGATAGAAGTCGGGGATCGAATCGAAGCGGGACATGGGTAAAAGTACACGCGAGCGCGAGATAAGGCAGATAAGCAGATAAGACATATCGTACAGAGAGACGGAATCGTAACATCCAGACAGCATCAACTGCAAGATCTATCCACTCAACCAAATGGAAGAAAAAGCCCTTGACAAATGCTTGGACAAACAACTGGCAAAGGGATACATACGTCCCTCTAAATCGCAGTACGCATCCCCCTTCTTCTTCGTTAAAAAGAAGGACGGAAAGCTACACCTGGTACAGGACTACAGGGAACTCAACAAATGGACCATACGCAACCAGTACCCACTTCCCCTCATACTGCAGCTCATTGCAGACCTCAGTGGAGGCTGGATATTCTCCAAGTTTGACATCTGATGGGGGTACAACAACATAAGGGTCAAACCAGGCGACAAACACAAGGCAGCTTTCAAAACAAAGAGAGGCTTCTTCAAACCCCTGGTAATGTATTTCGGAATGACAAACTCCCCAACAACCTTCCAAGACATGATGAACCACATCTTCAGCCCAGTTATTGAATATCATGAGAAGAAAGGGACCATCATCTGCATCTATATGGACGATATCGGTGTCACAACAGCAACAACGGAACAAGCACACACAGAAGCAGTCCACAACATACTGGATCTACTGGAACAACACGACCTATACCTCAAACTCGAGAAGTGCACCTTCCATTCTGACTCCCTTGATTACCTGGGGGTAATCATTTAAAAGGGGGTGATCCACATGGACCCCATCAAAATTTCTGGCATTTGCGAATGGCCAGTCCCCAAAAACATCAAACAGGTGTGATCATTCTTAGGTTTCTGCAACTTCTACCATGCCTTCATCCAAAATTTCGCCACACATGCCTGACCACTCAACAAACTCATGTGCAAAGACTCGGAATGGCTATGGGGAACGGAACAACAACAGGCATTCAACAAGCTTAAGACCCTGGTGACTGAGGAACCCATACTCAAACACCCCAAACTCAACAAACCCTTCAAACTAGAGGTTGACGCCTTGGGACACGCAGTAGGGGCAGTACTACTCCAACATGACACAGACAACAAGTGCCATCCAATTGCCTATTACTCAAACACCCTCAATGTGGCAGAACAAAACTATGACATCTACAACTTGGAACTACTAGCAATTGTCAAAGCACTAAGAAACTGGAGACCCTACCTCGCTGGATCACTGCACAAAATCAAAGTATTCTCTGACCACATGAACCTGCAATACTGGAGATCCCCACAAAAGATCAGTAGACGAGTGGCCAGGGAAGTACTAGAACTTTCAGAATATGACATAGAGATTCATCACATCAAAGGCACTGCAAATGGATGAGCTGACACTCTATCATGAAGACTCGACTACAACCAGGGGGAACACAACAATGAACAAGTCACTGTCCTCCCTGACCACATATTTGTTAGAGCAGCAGAAATCGACACAACAGAAAACCCCACTCGCACCAGCCCAACGATCACTGTCACTGAGATGCAACCCACACACCCAGTATACACCCAAGACAATGACACAATTGCAAAATGAGCAGACCCACACAAGCTCAAGCACATTGAAGACACTTGGTACAAGGACAGATGATGTCTCATCACGGGAGACGCCCATGAATGGAGGTGCATCATACAGGCTCACCATGACACCCTAGCCCACAGACACCCTGGAATCAACCGAACAATCAAGCTAATCGAAAGGTACTACTGGTGGCCCGGGCTCCGACAAGGAGCACAGGATTATGTCAAGGGATGTGCCGACTGCCAGCAAATTAAGGTCAACAACCACCCCAGACACACACCCTTACAACCAATCTTCCCAAAACCAGAAGCAACCCCATTCGAGACTATAGCACTAGACTTCATCATGAAACTACCACTAGCGGATGGCTGCGACTCTATACTGACAGTGACAGACCACGACTGCTCCAAAGCAGCAATATTCATCCTGTGCCTAGAAGAAATCAGCGCTGAAGGAACTGCAGCCCTGTATGTGACACACATCTTTCCCCAATTCGGACTGCCAGTGCACATCATTAGTGATTGAGACCCCAGATTTGCGTCAAAATTCACCTGCAAACTGTGCTGGATACTTGGCATCAAGCAAAATATCTCAATGGCATACCACCCAAGGACTGATGGCCAATCGGAACGCACCAACCAATGGCTGGAGCAGTATCTGAGATTCTGGGTCAACAAACAACAAGACAACTGGACCCACTATCTGCCAATGGCAGAATTCATGCACAACAACTGGCCAAACGAGTCTACCAGGGAGTCCCCCTTTAACGTCCTTATGGGGTATAACCCATGCGCTGATTGGATCGATTGACCATCCCCTATCCCACAGGTAGCGCTGCATGCCCAACAATTCAAGGAGGCTAGAATGCGTGCCCAGGAACTGATGATCAAAGCGCAGCAGGGGTGGATCAAACTGTTGAAGCGCAGAACTAACAAGCGAGGAGTTAATAGCAGGGAGCTAGTAAGGACAAGTTAACTTCAGAGGTGAAGGGAACTCTATTACAACTGCATACCTAGTAAGGACAAGTTACTATAAAGGAACGCCTTATGAGTAAAGGTATGGTAGGAGAGGTAAAGAGAAAGGGAACTTACACTTCAGAGGTGAAGGGAACTCTGAAGTGTAGAGGCGAAAACAGCAGTCCTTATATACAGGACGCTTAGCTAAGAATGGTCTGTGCGCACAGGTGGTCCAAACATAATTCAGGTGGTCTGTGCGCCAGAGGGAGAAATGCCATTGGAGGGCAGAGAACAATAGCTGCCTAAAGCAGATAATACCGGTATCTTAACAATAGAGAACAATAAGAGCCATGTATGACTCTTAATAATAAAGATAAACAAAAGCGGTCCGTAGGAGTCCGGCCAAGTCCAAATCAGTCCGTAAGGGACAGATACCATATTTAGCAAGTGGGATGACTCAATCATATCCCACGAGACATGTGACTTGAATCAGTCGCGTCTCAACACAAACACAAGGACACCCCAAAATACCAAATTGGGGACCTCATATGGCTCGAAGGGCGCCACCTACGTACCAACCAGCCAACTGCAAAACTCGCACCCAGAAGACACAGCCCATTCCAGATCATCCAGGTGATGTCCACAGTCAATTACTGCCTAGAACTTCCCATACAGTGGAGCATCCACCCTGTGTTCCATATAGATCTTCTGACCCCATACCGAGAAACTCCCACACACAGCCCCAACTATCAGTGCCCACCACCAGATTTGGTCAATGGAGAAGAGGAATACAAAGTTGAGAAGATTCTAGACTCTCGGCGGTTCAGCAGGATAAAGAAACTGCAATATCTGGTCAAATGGTGTGGATACCCAGACTTGGACAACCAGTGGGTCTCTGTCACAATCCAACAACTGTGCCATTGATTATCTCTGATAATCAGTTTCTGGAAATATCTCAGATTCGGTTCTCGTGTTTTGGATCTTTCTATTCTGTTTGTTCTTCAGAATTCTTGCTTCTGCTTCTCATGTTTCAAGTTCTGCTTCCTTTTCTGTCAGAATATTCTGCATGTTTCAGACTCTCACCTTCTGTTCCTGCCAGCTCACAAAATGGGAGAAAACATGGAAAAATAGATTTCTTGTACAGTATTTAAGGAGCTTGTAGTACACCCTGTATTCTTCATTCTAGTCTTGTTTAATCACAGTGGGCAGGAGCAGGTAAGCGGAATCCGCTTATAGTCAACTAAGGGGTCAATTAATGTCCAATATATTGACCACTTAGTTGACTTGACTGTTATCGTGAACTGTATCAAGACAATGGAATAATTTGTAGACCTCTCTCTATGTGTCAGACAATTATAAATAAAAATACTCGAACAATTAGATATTTGCCACTTGCTCAAGAGAGCTCTGATTATTTCCAAATGTATTTAAACTTAGTTGTCAGGCACCAGCCAACATAAACAAATAAGTGTAAATATGCTTGGAAATAATTAGAGCTCTCTTAAGCCATAGACTAATATCTAATTGTTTGAGTATTTTTATTTATAATTTTCTGACACATAAAGAGAGGTTTATAATTTATTCCATTATCTTAATATAATTCGCAATGACAATCAAGTCAACTTAGTGGTCCATATATTGGACATTAGTCAATCCTTTATTCACCCTCCACTTATCCGCTCCTGCCTGCCATGAATACAAGCTATTGCCACCTCTTGTCCAGATCTTGCCTCTTGTTCCCCTCTGCTTTACTGCTGCATCAGTATTGACTTACTGAAGAGCCTACTTACTGCTGCATCTGTCATTGACAGAAGAGACTGCCGCACCGGTGCGCTGACTAAGCGTGACCCAGAAGTACACTCACGACTAAGTGGTATTGACGTGGTCGAGAGCCCACCACTAGGATCATGAAAGTCTCCAAGGATGATGTATTCACTGATGATGCAATTTGGGAGTTCAAACATTCAAACCCCGCCAGAGAAACACATATAAGCACAGGGAAATCCCAAGAGATGTCCCCATCTCCTTCATCCACTCCCACTTCCACTCATGTCCTCATCCCCAGTTCAAGTGCACTATGTCCTCAACAACCTACCCCCCATCTCAATCCAGCCTACCCTCATCATCCAGAACGTGCCACCATCACCCCTGTCGCTTCCCCAGTCCATTCACAATGGAGGAAGTCATCCACCTACCCCCATACCATCCCTTTTTCTTTCACGATTGGTGACTTGCCCAGCAGTGAGGCGATTGTGTTCAGGAAAGTCGTGCAGGGCCCAGGCACTATTCCAGGTTGCGGTCAGGTTCGGTTATGTAAGACACCTTGCCTCAAGCAAGGGAATGGTCAAAGCAGTGGATTTACAATGGAAAACAAGACTAGAACACAGAATACAGACATGCTACTGTCTTCTTAAATACTGTACAAGAGGCATATTTCTGCAGTATTTTTCTATGTTTTTCTGCTCAAGATCTAGATCTGTGAGCTGGCAAGAAGGTGAGAGAACATTCCAGAATAGAACAGAAGAATGGAAAATGGGAACACTTCCAGAAGAGAATCAAAACATGAAACACAAGAACTGAATCTTAATGGAAGCACAGAAGTAGAAGTGAGAATCGGAGCAGATCCAAGATGATCGATGGCACGATCAGATTGTGACACCTTCCTTTGCCAACCCCTACAAGAGTTGGTACAAGAGATCCTTTGCTGACCAACATGTCAATGACAGCTTAACCTGATTCGGACGAGACTCCAGTTCAAGAGGACAGGGAGTGTCATGGACGCATATATTATTTTCCCTATTTTTCTGTATTTATACGGAATTATCTGAGGAAGATATAAAGGGCCAAAGTATGAGATTTCGTCAGTCACATGTTGCCACCACGTGCACCTTCAAGCACGTGACCCTGGGATAGCTGCACCCTTAATGGGACAGCTCAATCCGGTCATACCCCCATTTATGTACGGACTCACACGATTGGTAGATAAGGAAGGAACGTTCTAGATAGTTCTAGACTCTGCTTAGTAGTTTACGCTTACTCGCTGTATTAGGTTTTACTCAGCAAGATAAGGCATCGCATCAGCGCTATGACAAGTGCATCAGTCAGCACAATAGATAGCGCTATTATTAGACACGACACGTCAGCCCCTGAGTCATAGAGTCTTACTGTACACTTAGTAATAGTGTTTAGACTCAGTTCAAGCTCAGCTTCAGTAGCATATATAAACACTCCTGTAGCGTCCTGAGTGGAACCAACTTGTCCTCTTGGTTCTCCACTCAGGTGCGCATTCCCTTGTACTCCTTACTCTGCTCAATCTAACTTGTCCTCTTGGTTCTCCACTCAGCGTACCACAGCTGTGATCACTGATAACTTGAGTCCTTGTATAAAGGCTCTACATCATTGTCCCCTCTGCTGTGACTGTACGTCTAGCATGTGATTTATCTCCGTGCTCAGCTTGAGTGTGCTCACCTGACAGTTCACTTTAGTTCACACTTGAGCTTAGCATAGCGAGGTGTCATACTGCTACAGGGAGTTTGACAGGTATCTCTCAGAGGAACATTGCCCTCTACATGAACACCTCGTCTACAGGAACCACCTCACTACCACACACAACAAAACCCCGCCGCTATGCACCACTGACGGGGAGCCCATCCATATGCTGAAAGCTACTTGACCCCAGGTCTGCCGCTATCATGTGGAAGAACACAGCCCGCTTTCCCAACACCAAGTGGAGACTCCTCCACCTGTCGGATTCCAACACAACAGGGGAGTACACTATATCCCTTTCCAGATCTGAGATGCTCAAGACCGGCTGCACCCAGCTCAGTATACACAGCTCATCCTTACGGCAGACCCATTTGTCCTTGCCTACAGGAGAGGCAGTGACCAGCAGTACAGGAAGCCAGTGCATGCTGCCCCCAACTACGACTACCCCGCAGACAGCCACTACTACAACGACAACCTGATCTTCTTAGATCAGCACAGTTCCATGCACAAGTCGGTTGACCGTGCCCTCACAGGCATAAAGGACCTCACCCTCATTGCAGTGGTCCACCACTACCGCTGTGCACAAGCAGGATACAAGGCCAAGGAGGCGGAGTTGGCAAAGAAGATGGACAAGCTAGACAAGATAGCTTGGGTAAGAAGGGACTGCGTGCTACGACTCCAGCAAGCCAATGCAATCACTCGCATCAAAGTGGAGTAGGACTCATACCACCCTGGACTGGAGGCAGGACAACAAGTGGTGGTGGAGAGGGAGGCTGCCCAGCATGGTTGGGCTGGGGCCTCGACCGTAAAAGGGGGGTGATGTTATATTTCAGACTGACTAGCGCCTCGGGCCGGGAAGTGGACACTGACATACAAGCTATGACACTCTCATCAGCAGTATATCGTTATGGACTTGTAGGATCAGTCAGCTGGGTAAGCTCTGGCACATGTGATTGTACGATACAGATTGGATCTCAGAAGTGACTCAAAGTGACTCATACTAGGATAGCTGTACTAGGGTTTGCTCTACTTACGCTATTGGCTAGTACTTCTTGTAGCAGTGCTTTAAAGCCCGTGTGTATCTGTATAAGTAGAGTACAGTGAAGACCAAGAACCGCATCTTGGTCTTCTTCAATACCACCACCGTTACTCATCTTCTCTAGGGCTCTCCCCCTTAAGTGAGTCATCTGGCATATCCCCTTAGACCAGGGATCCCCTGTGACTTATCCCGAGTTCCCTCGTGGGCAGTGGAATACCCCATTGGCACCGTCACCCACAAGATTCATCTATACCGCAATGAATGAGTCACTTCACCTTATCACGCCTTCTACATCCTTGACAGTCCCACTTGGACCTATGCACGCTACATCACCAGGGTACCTGCAGGGATACCGATCCATGAAGACATCCACACCTACATTGGACTAGATGAGCATATCCTACCTCATCCTGCCTTCTACTCTGATGCAGCAGTAAACAGGAACTTCTTCGTGCAAAGGTTTGCCACCATCCGAGAAGCCTAAGTCAGGCAAGCATCTGTGGTAGATGTTACATGACAGCTGCACTAAGCCAGCAGACAGCCCGATCGCCCCTCGCTCAGACATAGTCTGTGGCCATGCCCCTGGTGGGGCATCAGCCACTCCACCTTATTAAAGATATGAGTGATGTGAAAAGACCCATGGTAATTACTAAGCCCCAGACTTTGTAGGGCTAGAGGGAATATAAAAGTTAATGCGGTATGCTGACAGTACAGATTCATCAATGTGGTTCAGGTTCTCTGTGTCATTGTAGCCAGTAAAGTTGAGGGCTTGTGTCCAGTGGGACATGCTGACTTGATCAAGGATTCGAAAGAAGTCTTTCATTGAGTTCCACATGGTTCAGTGATTGAAATCACTGGGTGCATGGAAAGCACCTGTTATGTGGGCTCTCATCACATGCTCAACCTTTCAGACACATCAGACAACAAGTTGAGCAGAAGCAAACAATAATGCTGACATACCACAGTTAAAATGACTACATACAGGCCCTTTGGTGAGTTCCATGGTCCCAGAGAAGGGGAAAGGACTGACTTTGTCGAGAAGCCTATATACAGTGGTGTTCAAAAGTATTGCACAACACATGCAAACAAATCTCATGGCCCACCATTTTTCGAAAACTCAGTAAACGCTGCATGTATTAGGTCCATTTGGTAGCTAATTGAGTGTAGTATATGGAAATGAGTGTTTTGAGACTTAAAAACAAGTGTATGATAGATGGGAAGTGTTCTACAGAAAATTGTGTGTGCAGTTCTTTTGAACATGGCTCCTACTTCGGAAAGACATGAGCACCACCAAAGAACAAAAGAAAACGACACTTACTAGGCATCAGTACTTGGTATGGTGACCTCAGGCCTCCTTCAGAGCAGCAATATGGCAGGGCATGCTTTCATACAGCTTGTCAAGGGCCTCCTTTGGAAAGTTGCTCCACTCCTCCTGAAGAGCCTCCCACATCTCATTCCTGTTGTGGTGTAACGCCACCACTGGTGTTAGTCCGACTTGGACTGCGAAAGGGCGTTTACGACTTAGCGAAATATTCTTTGAGGGTCACGTGACCTGATCACGGGATACACGGCGCTTTATCTGGGCACGTGATCTAGACTGTACACTAGGGCAAGTCGCGCCACTAGGTAATCCGAACGATCGATGAAGACAACTTGCTTGAAGAGGCGAGCGAAGCACATGTAAATGAGACGAGGAGAAAGTGGTGATTGAAGAAGACCAAGATGGCATGTCTTGGTCTTATCGAGCCACTATTTATACATGTATGAGGATGCTTTAAAGCTCCTCCCGAAACTGTATGACTAGTAGCATAAGTAGCTCGAACCCTACTACAGCTACCATGTGATAAGTACATGCCACATCAGCATGTGATTCTACTGCTGACTGATCCTGCTGTCCATGACTCATTACTACTTACTACCATGGTCATATCCATATAGTAAGCGTCCGTTCCCACGATCGTGACATGTGGGGAAGAGGGTTCCAAGCATGAATAAGGTGGTCCAATTGATCCCAGACATGCTCAATGATGTTCATGTCCAGGGAGGAAGGCAGTTAAGGGAGAACAGTGACCTTCCTATTTTGGAACCAGTCCCTTGCAACATGTGAAGTGTGTTTGGGATCGTTGTCTTGCTGGAAGATGACCTTGTCCTTGCCCGTTTTCTTCAGTTTTTGGTCTTTGAGGGTGCCCAGAAGACTTTGTTGGAGGATATCAACATACCCAGGACCATTCATGATCCCCTCAATGTGATGAAGCCATCCCATCCCCTCCCTGGTGATGCAGCTGATGAACAGCGCACATGAAGGGCATACTCACAGTGATGAAGGAGACTGTGGTGAGATATGCAGGTAGGCTTGAAAGCAGCAACAGAGGTAATCTGGCAAGTGAAGCAGAGGTGGTGTCTGGCACACAACAGATGAGAACTGGTGTGGTGCCAGAGTGTACAGGGTACTCTACTTATACTCCTACAGAGGGTGACACTGTTAACAGCAGGTCACAGTAAATACAAGACGCATTGTTCTACAAGTGGACAAAATAATGTACTGTTCTGGAGAACAAGGCATATAGAACAAGGAAGATCTAGAATATGATATCATAGTGACATCATGATAAGGATAAGAACAAAGGACAGAGTACAAGGACAAAATACAAGGGGAGTCCAGAGGAGTCCATGATGTCTTTGTACAGTGATGTCATAGATAAGAAAAGTCTGAGATTGTAAAGATCATATACAGTATAATCTAATCTACATAAGTCCAATATATCTTATCTAAAGCAGTTCATTATCTGCATATCCATTGAGCTGCTGAGTGCGCTCAGGTCACTTATCAACAGCAGCCCCACACCATCACATTTCTGCCTCCATGCTTGATCATTTTCTTTGTAAAACGAGGATCTAGTGCTTGTCCAGGCTTCATCCAGCAATATTGATGGCCATCTGACTTGAATAGCATGAACTTGGACTCATCTGAAAAAATGACCTGTTTCCAGTCCTCAACAGTCCAGTCAGTGTGCACAGCTGCCCATGCCTTGCACTTGGCCACATTGGCTGGGGAAATCCAGGGTTTGGACCTACGAACATGTGAGATGAGTCTGTACTGGTGTAGTACCCTGGAAACTGTAGGGCGAGAGACATGAGGGAAGGCCATTTTGGTGAGTTTGGAAACATTGGCAGCCTCAGTGCAAGCAAGTAGAATGGTGCCATGGCGAGCATCATGCTCCTGGAGCTTGTGGGGGTGACCAGGCTTGTGTTTCTGAAAATAAGGATCACCAGATTTGGCAAAATGTTTGATGAGGTGGGGGATGGTGGTGTGATGGAGGTTGAACCGATGTGCAATCTCATAATCGGATTGGCCAATATTCTTGAGCTCAACAATCCAAGCAACCTTGCTTGGGGAGGTGTAGACCATTGCACAAAGGAGTGACAATGAGTTGGAGCTGAGTTTCTGTGGTATCTCTTGCCAGTATTTATGTAGAAACATAAACAAGGCTGTGTGTTCAAAAGTACTGCACACAATCTTTCCAGCAATCTGACTTTGGCTATTTCAAATGCATGTTTTCTGGCTATTGGTCATTGGTTTATGGTCTTTTACATCCAAGGGCACAATGTACAAGCATTTATTACTTCAGTATGTTAATATCTGAGAAGTGCAAGGCAATACAAAATTAGTCACATGACTGCAATACTTTTGATCACCACTGTATGTCTTGGCAATGGGGAGCCTGAGGATGAACTGTGAGTGTAAAAAGCCATCAGGTCTCTAATATGCATCATGAGAATAAGCAATAACATCCTCCAGTGGTAAAAATGAACTCACCGCCAGGTAGTTTGGATAATCCTTCCTAAGCATGCAGGACTTCAGGACAGGGATTTTGTAGTAGGCTGGCCCACCACATCGCAAAGCCCAGTGAACATACTCCTTGAGCATCTGTAAATGCAGTAGGTGTTCAGAGCTGTTGGGAGCTGTTCAAGGACACTCCAAATGCTCTGAACAGCTCCAAACACCTAATTGCATTTACAGATGTTTACCTTCTCTGGTTGGTTCTTGAACTCTGCACCCTCAAAAAAGGTCTTCACCAGTGTGAGGACATCACTTACAATCTTCAATCTTCATGTCTTCATTTGGTCATAAGCCTATCTGAGTTGAGGGACATCAACAAGTCAACAACATGATGAGCATGAGACTTACTGCCTTGACAATACTGTCCTGCAGACTCAGCACATAGGAGATGTTCATGAATGTCAGCTTGAACACCATTTGAATAGTGTTGACAAGTGTCCCAGTGTCCCAGGTCCAGTCAGTAAATGGGTGGTTGGAAATGTAGAGTGCATGGGACAGTGTCAGAAGAAATGCATGAGTCCAGCGTGGATCATTGAGGCACACACAGGTGACATCAGGGTGTGCTTCAGAAAGGGCTCATCAGCCTGAGGTTCTTGATCCTTATCACCCACACTACCTGACCATCCAGTGTTTTGTTGCGCAGCAATGCACGCAGTGTACAGGTAGACCCTTACCTGAATAGAGAGCTTAGACGAGGCTTAGAGTGAAGCAGAGGAAGCTCAGAGTGGGGTGGAGAGAGATGTGTATATGTACTCGCTCCTATAGTAGGATTTATATACTCTATGGTCCACCCATGTCCGTTTGGGGAAAACTGATGAGTAGAGGCGTCCACAATATCGCGTTTTCAGTGTCGCCTAATGTCTAATCACCGGTGGACTCGGAATAATCCCTTAAGGGGATTCTGTACGTATACCGTATGACTAAATACTCCGAATTACGTGTATAGCATAACTAATCGTACTGTCATTCCTACGTAATGAGCCTTATAGTAAGTATTACGGCTCAACACTCCCCCTTGCTAAGTGCAGCTACTAAGCGCTCTAAGCAAGTGTGTAAGGCGAATTAATATTCTAGCCATGATTAGAAGGGAGTCTATCTCGGAACCATGAGAGCGGTTTCGAGACCGAGTTCTCTTCACCATCCCATTTCAGCTTTTGAACTATTACAGTTCATTGGGCTGATTTTTTGGTATAATGAGCGGAAATGTTGTGATTCTCTGGTTGAGAAGAATCTATGTATGCGGAAGACAATGTCTTCAAGCGTCGCTCGATATACCTTCCATAGTATTAATGGAATTTTCAGGCTTGTCTCAAGGCCAAGTTTGTTGCCTTGTGACTTAGTTGGACGAGTAAAACTCAAGTCCTAACTGACTTCTGAATTTCTCGAATTTAATACGCCCTAGGTTCTTGGTAAACATATCTGCGGGATTCTCTGAACCATCTATAAAGAATAGTTCTATTTTCTTGTCCTTCACTACTTCTCTTATGTAGTGATAGCGTATATCAATATGTTTAATACGCTTCTCTTGGACAGGGTTTGAGGCCATAAAGATGGACCCCTGATTATCACCGCAGAGTGGTATTGGGCTTAGTTTGATGCCAAGCTCAGTAAAGAGTGACTTTATCCAAACTAATTGTCTGCTAGTATCCGACAGCGACATATATTCAGCTTCAGTGGAAGATAATGCGACTGTCTTTTGCGCTCTAGAATTCCAACTGAATATCCCATTAGCCAGTTTAACCATATAACCAGTGGTAGATCGCCTATTATCTGGGTTTGAAGCCCAGTCAGAGTCTGCATAGGCAATTAAGCCTCCATTTGATCTTCCATCATACACCAAAGAGTATGAAGAAGTCCCGAGCAAATAGCGACAGATATAGAGTGCTCTGTTTAAATGGTCCTCTGAGGGGTTTGCAGCGAATTGTGATAGTTTAACAACTGCATAGGCGATGTCAGGGCGAGTCCCAAGCATTATGTATAGGAGTGAACCTATAACTTGCTGGTATTTGCTCCTGACGCTTGGGTTGACTGGTGAATTATTAGGTACAGGTTGGTACCCTTCAGGAAGTGGAGTTGCAGTTGCTTTCGCATCTGCGAGTCCAAAGCGTTGCAGCACCTTTTCTAAGTAAGCGGTTTGATCTAAAAAGATCTTTCCATGTTTCCGCTGAATGCGCATACGCAAGAATTCCTTTGCATCACCTAAGTCACGACATTCCCAAGCCTCCATGAACCTATTCTTAAGCTCATTTAGAAGGGCTTTGTCCGATCCCATAAAGATCACATCATCAACATAGACAATGATCACTACAAGGGCACCACTCTTTCCTCTATGGGTAAAGAGTCCTGAGTCAGATAATAGCCTTTTGCAGCCCATCGCAGCCATGGACTTATCCAGCGCTTTCCACCATGCTAGAGCAGCTTGTTTAAGTCCATAAATGGCGCGTTTTAGTCGCAGTACTTTGTTTTCATGCCCTTTGGCTTTGAAGCCCTCAGGTTGTTCCATGTATAGCTCTTCATCGAGCTCTCCATATAGGAAGGCAGTTTTAACATCTAGTCCAGTGATGTGCCAATCCTCTAGCGCTGCAAGCGCGAGCATCATCCGGACAGTCTCAAAGCGCACTACTGGTGAGAATATTTCATCATAGTCAACGCCTTCAACCTGAGAAAAGCCTTTGGCAACAAGCCGGGCTTTCTTGCGACCATCAGTCTTTTGATCAAAGACCCATCTATTTTTTATTATTTTCCTCCCTTTAGGGGGTTCCACAAGCTCAAAGACATTACGTCTGCGAAGTGCCTCTAGTTCCTCGCGACAAGCAGTCTTCCATTCCTTTTGTTGTGCTGCAGGCATGCGTATTATATCTTTATAGGTCCACTCCCGTATATTAGAAGTGTCCAGTGGTTCCAGATCATTAGATGGAACTGCCTTGGCAAGCAGATGATCTAGGAATTTTACTCCCCCTTCCTGAGCAAGGCGTGACAATAAATCATCTACTTCATCCTCTGAGGGTTCTGGCGGAGCTTCACTCTCAGCAGGTGGAGGGTCAGGGTTTGTCTCAGGAAATCCTCCTGGAATCTGCCTTTGCCCTGGCGTACTATCAGCTCTGGAGCGACCAGGCTGTCTTCCAACCATTTCTTTCCACTTGCTACTCCGTTCAACGTCTTTAGTTATGCTTGTGGGGTGCCTGTCTTCCCCATAGACGTTGCCAGGACGAGTAGGTACTTTCCTCAAGCGCGCAGACCGTCGTGGTAGTGCTGGTTCTGGCGCAGGAGGCGGAGGCTGTTGCGCTTCTGGTTCCTCTGGTTCCACAGATCCGCCGTCGCGGTCTGGCGCATCCTCCCTATTTTGCCTCTGTTTAGGGGGGCGATGAGTAGGCATATCATCGTCAAAACCACTTGGAATGGGCTGTGTAGGTGATGGTTCATCCTCCATAGGAGGTTGATTCTCTACTGGCTCATTTATGCGGGTTGTACCCCGCACCCTTTGTGTTTCGCACTTAGGGTATACGGTCTCATCAAATAATGCAGTAGTGCTGGTGAACACTGTGTTGTTTTTGATCCGCATGAATCTATATGCTTTTATGCCCTCAGTATGACCAATATAGATCATTTGTTCGCTTTTGGGGTCAAGTTTGTTCGATCTGCGATCTTCTGGTATGTGCACATATGCGCCACATCCAAACACTCGTAAGTGTGAAAGACTAGGTGCTTCACCATGCAAGCTCATATAGGGTGTCTGCCAATTAAGGCGACTTATTGGAGTCCTATTATAGCAATGTACTGCATGTAGGACCGCAAATTCCCACCAGGATTGAGGGAGACAGGCTTCAAGGCGCATAGCCTGAGCCTTATCCATACAAGTACGCATAAAGCGTTCAGCACGACCATTTTGTTGGGGAGTATGCGGTGCACTTTGTAGGATAGTAATGCCCATATCTTTCAGTACCTTAGTAAACTCAGTCAGACTTGTATTCTCCTCCAGCGTCAGACATCCACTGTTTAATGGTGGCGTTATGCTGATTTTTGACCATGGCAATAAACTGCCTTAACGCATTGATGGCCTGTGCTTTGGTGCGTAATAGCACGACCCACGCATAGGAGGAAAAGTCGTCAAAGAAACTAATGAAGTATTTGTATTTGTGGTACGAGTCAACTGGGAAGCTCTTAAGATCGGAATGAATCTTTTCAAAAGGCTTCTTAGCACGTGTCTCAGAGGGTTTATGCGTTGAAGCAGGCATTTTCCCTTGAGCGCAACCAGGACATATGGGTGTCTCAGAAGGATATTTAAGGTCCTTAGGGAATCCCTTAGTGTGATCCTTGGCACGACGTAGTACTTCCTTCGAAGGGTGTCCTAGACGTCTATGCCAAATGTCGTAGTCAGCAGTATAGATTGTACTATGGGCTTCATGTACATTTTTTACTTGCGTGACTTCGGCATCAAGCCAGTAAAGTGTCTGACCATCTGCTAGGGGTTTTGTTTGTAATATGGGCGTCGTACTGCCCTTATAGAATAGAGATATATGCTGCGAATCCCCATGAACGCGCAATCCCTGTTGAAGAAACTCCCCCATGGACAATAGCTTAGTTGTCATCTGTGGTATATGAAAGACAGGATATATGCGTGTAATACGCTCTGTTTTAATGCCATTGTGTTCCACAGAATGCTTCAGTAAGACTGAGCCTTTGCCTTGTATATAAAGAGGCATGGGCTGCCGTCTTTACCATAGGCTTTTGTGAAAGGGGGGTATAACTTATAAAGTCCAGTTTATTGTTTGTAAAGTGTGCCGACGCACCAGAGTCAAGTAACCAAGTAGGTTCTCGCTCTGTTTGACTTTTCTTTCCCTTACATTTCGAGCATAAAGCGAAATCAAGACCATGAGCGCATAGATTAGCGCTATTTACGAATTTATTTACAAGTGCACTGTAACTATTATTTCTAGAAGCGCCAGTCGGCGCCGTCTCCAGTAGCACTGTAGGGTGGTCAGATTCGCTTATTTGGGGAGGGAAAGTTACTAACCCGTCCTCATAGGGAGTAAAGTCATCTTGTCCGACTGTATCAGCGAAGTCGTTGTAGACGTTGTCATCATCGTCCGCTTCGCTTCCCCAATCCAGAGAAATATCTGGGGAGGGGGCACGTACTGCCGCCTTCTTATGAAAGCCTTCCCACATTTTGGTTATTTCAACCGCAGTAGGACTATCTGGGCATTCTTCGATAGGCTCAACCGTGCGAATGGGCTCCTTGCCCTTGTCTTTACGCGCCTCTTGTTCAGCAGGCGAGACTAAAGGGGTCAAGGTCAGTTTAGGAGTATCTGGAGGCGAATTAATGGGCGCACTGCAGCCTGTAGGGAGGTCCTCATCCTCATCTGACATTTCCCAGTCCTCTGCGAAGGTGTTCGGGTTCTTGGTCCACGGGGAATCCGCGACCATCTGCCCAAGACGTTGCTCAAGCGTCTTTACTGTCTGTACTGTACCAGGAGTTTCTAAGGCCTGGGTGACGTCCAGAGCCTTGTTAAGGGACTTATAATGTCCTGGTACGCGCTTCTTCGCAGGAGGAGCGGAGGAAATGCGCTGCTCGAGCCCAGAAGGCGAGATATGCGCAATAGTCGTAGAGGTGGGCGCTGGGAGCGCCGCAACGTCGGCAATGTGCGTATGCCCTTGCGTATGTTGCTTCTTGAACTTCTTGCCGGCGCGTTTACTACGCTGGCGATGGTTCCCTCCCTGTTGCTGCTGCTGCTGCTGGCCGCGCTGCTTGTTCTGCTGGCCCGAAGAGCCTTGCTGCTGCTGCTGGAAGTCGGGGTCGTTACGCTTGCGCTTGACCGCCGACAACTTGTTGGCCGATTCCTTGTTAGAGGACTGGCCTTTTGTACGCTCGATTTCCCACTGATTGACCGCCGCAGTACGGATGTCGGTCAAAGTAAGCTTCTTTGCCGTAGTGCCTGACATAAGGATAGGGACAAGGGATGATTCCCACTTGGCTGGTAGTTTCGAGAGAAGCATCATGGCCTGAAGGCCATCGGGTACTTTCGCAGAATTAGCGGCAAGGTGGTCATAGATAGTGGCCAGTTCATCAATCTGGGGGCCAGGGTGCTTAGCATAGTCCAGACGGAACGTCATGGCACGCTTAAAGTCCTGGTAGACGTTAGCGGCACTAATGCCCCCATACTGGGACTTGAGATGTCCCCAAACATCACCAGCAGTCGCAAATTTTTCAACCTGGCGTTGAATAGCCGGTGAAAGGCGCAGCACGATCGAGCCTAGGGCACGGTCGTCATCAGTAGCCCACGCATTGTACGCTTCAACCTCCGTAGGGGTAGGAGCGTCTTTGTCCTTGAAAGCAGGAAGGATCCGTCTTCCGCTTATAATATCCCATAGCGCAGAAGACTTTAAGAAAGCCTCCATTTGCTTAGCCCAAATTTGATAGTTGTTACCGTCAAGGATGGGGACAAGAGTAGTGAGAGTCGACATTTGTAAAAGGGTTTCTGAATAGAGAGTAGTCAGCACCGTATGCGACTAATAACAGAAAAATAAACCGGCATAGTCTCCCCTTATAAGGAGACTAATGTCTGCCATTAAAGGCGACATACTGTCATAGTCTCCCCATAGTGGAGAAGACTAATGTCTGCCAATGAAGGCGACAACCCCACTGCAGGTACTAAAGGTAACCCGCCGTCGTTGCAGCCAATGAAGGCGCAAAGCGACTTATGGCAGGGCCCATAACCTGTTGCGCAGCAATGCACGCAGTGTACAGGTAGACCCTTACCTGAATAGAGAGCTTAGACGAGGCTTAGAGTGAAGCAGAGGAAGCTCAGAGTGGGGTGGAGAGAGATGTGTATATGGTACTCGCTCCTATAGTAGGATTTATATACTCTATGGTCCACCCATGTCCGTTTGGGGAAAAGTGATGAGTAGAGGCGTCCACAATATCGCGTTTTCAGTGTCGCCTAATGTCTAATCACCGGTGGACTCGGAATAATCCCTTAAGGGGATTCTGTACGTATACCGTATGACTAAATACTCCGAATTACGTGTATAGCATAACTAATCGTACTGTCATTCCTACGTAATGAGCCTTATAGTAAGTATTACGGCTCAACATGTTTGATGCCATCCACCATCTCTGATACCCATCCACCCTGCCTAGCTATTCCTATCCCCTGTGAATGACTTCATATGGCCTCACACTCTAACAACACCTCTGAAACTGTGGTTACTATCCTGGTCCCACTTGTATGTTTGTCAACACATTGGAAGATGTATTGGCAGTTGTGAATGAGTCAGAATGAGAAGGTGTGTTGCAGGCCCTTTTTCCCCCATCCTATCTTTACTCACTTACACGTGCCCACCTTGTCAACATGCCTGCACACCTTGCTGTGCTTGCAATTGCAGTGTGTTGCAAAGGAACTTGGTTTCACACTCATCTTCATCTCTACAGTTCTTTCCTCACTGTTCACTGATGACTTCAACCCATCCCACATCCCGTCTTTGACAGTACCTCACTGTCTTACACACCCTTGGCGCCAACAAACCTTGTTACATTTCGGACTGATTGGTGCCTCAGGCCGGGAAGTGGACACTGACGTATGAGCTATGACACTCTCGTCAGCAGTATATCGTCATGGACTTTAGGATCAGTCAGCTGGGTAAGCTCTGGCACATGTGATTGTACGATACAGATCGGATCTCAGGATGACTCAGAGTGACTCACACTAGTGTAGCGGTATGACACCTCACTACGCTAAGCTCAAGTGAAAGATGTTGAAGGTGAACTGTCAGGTCTTCAGGACTCAAGCCTAGCACGGAGATGAATCACACACCAAACTTACAGTCACTGTGGAGCATGCAAGGTCCAAGGCAGTCCTTATACAGAACTACAATCTCACAATGTCACACAGTGGTAAGCTGAGTGGAGAACCAAGAGGACAAGTTCAGATTGGAAAGAGTAAGGAGTACTGGAGCTGAGTTTGAGCTGAGTCTAAACACTATTACTAAGTGTACAGTAAGACTCCCTGACTCAGGAGCTGACGCATTGTGTCTGTTAATAGCACTATCTATTGTGCTGACTGATGCACTTGTCATAGCGCTGATGTGATGCCTTATCTTTGCTGAGTAAAACCTAATACAGCAAGTAAGTGTAAACTACTAAGCGTGGTCTAGAACTATCTAGAAGGTTCCTTCCTTATCTACCAATCATGAGGGTCCGTATGTATATGGAGTGTGACCTGGTTGGGTTATCCCGTTAAGGGTGTAACTGTCCCAGGGTCACGTGCTTAAGAGTGCACATGATGGCAGCATGTGACTAACAATGTCTCATACTTTGGCCCTTTATATCTCCTTAGATAATTCTGTATAAAATACAGAAAAATAGGAAATAAATATACACGTCCATGACAACTAGGATAGTTGTATTAGGGTTTGCTCTACTTACGCTATTGGCTAGTACTTCTTGAAGCAGCACTTTAAAGCCCACGCATATCTGCATAAGTAGAGTACGGCAAAGACCAAGGACCGCATCTTGGTCTTCTTCAATACCACCACTCTTACGTGTTATCTACAGGGCTCTCCCCCTTTGAGTGAGTCGTCCAGCATATCCCCTTAGACCAGGGATCCCTGTGACTTATCCTGAGATCCCCTTCATTTTACAATCACCCGGATCGTCTATGTGCTGTGCGTGAACTCGGATCCACCAACCGTCTCGCTGCCTGAGCGTGAGAACCTCGGGGTTGCTATGGAGACTGGGACTGACTTGGGAGGGCCTCGATACCCTCGGATGGCTGTCTTTCAAGCTGGAGACTCTCTTGATCCTTCCAAGAGGAGAAGCTGCTTATAAAGCCAAGCAGGGCACTAGGGGAGGTAGATGGGCTATATTCGAGAACAAGACCAGTATGAGGAATACAGGGTAGATAACTGGCTCCTTAAGTATTCTACAAGAATCCTATTTTTCTGTGCTTTTCCTACTATTTTCTGGGGACACGTAAGCAAGAGACTAAATATAAACCGAGCACGTCAGTCTGTCACAGCGATTGCATGCTCAATGCGCAGTCAGGAGTCTTCGAACGGAACGGGAAGCAGAATCTGAAACATGAGACAAAAGATGAGAAACCGACAATATTCCGAGACCCTTTTTATCGATGGCACGATCAATGGATCGTGACATGAAGAAAGTGGAGCAAAAGGAACACTACTATTGTTCATCTCCGGGGCAGATGTACATGTAATAGAATCAGGAAAACAGGAAACTGAACTAACACTACTATCTAACTTACAGGCAGAGACATGGTGAGTATGAATTACAGAAGGTGAGTCCAAAACGAGGCAAGAGCATAAGCATATATTACAACTACATGAAGCTAAGTCATCTACTGTAGAGGGGCCGGTCGCAGCTATACGTGACCCCTGATCTAAAAAGCCGCCTTGAATGCATCCAGCTGTTCCTGCTGCTTTTGAAACATTCCCAACAACTTTGCCATGTCTGCCTGGGACGTCTGGGTGGGGGAAGTACTTGTGGCGGCTGCTGCCACAGTATTGGATGAGGATGGTGGACTAGGGGACTCCGTTGTTGCTGCAGCTTTTGCTTTAGCCAGTTTCCCCATTCTTTTGTTTTGGCAGACGTTTGCTCGGTGTCCTACTCTTTGACACCAGTTGCATACGTCGCGCTCGTGGTTTCCATCCTTCTTCGTGTGTGGTTTCGATCCACACCTGTAACATCTCCCTCTCATCCATACTTGGTACTCACCCCAAGTTTTAAAGATCTCCTCTTTCCCTTTGTTGCCTTGCTGACGCGTGGCATCAACTTGCATGGCGTTGGGGTCTGAGGCTGTATTGGCTGGTGACAACGAAGATTTGCCTTTCTTCTTGCTCTGGTGTTGGCGCAGTCGTTGATTGATGACTTGCACGCTCTGCTTGAGCTCGTCGTAGGTATTGTGGGGCTTGTTGGTGATGGCTAGGAGGTCCTTGATCTCGTCTGTGAGACCGTCATAGAAGCGGGTGCGGAGGTTGATGAGGGACCACCCGGTTTGTCCGGAATACTGCTCGAATACTGAAGCATATTCGACAACCGTCTTTTTGCCTTGTCTTGTTTTCTTTAGCTCCTCTTGAGCTATGTCTTTGACATCCAGGGGGCTAAACCTGCGGTTGAATTCCTTAACGAAATCGGACCAGTTTCCACTGAAGGGGATGGTCCCCTTGTTGGCCAATTCTAGGTACGGGAGTGCCCAGGTCTTGGCATCCCCTTCCATCAGATTGAGGGCAGCGGCGATCCATCTGTGTTCGTCTGCGTACCATTTACTGTCTGCTGCATGCCATGTGTTCATGGCGTCCCCGAGTGAGCCTGCCCAGTTGTGGAAGGCGGCAAGGAAATGACGGGCATCTGATGAGGAGCCTTTCCCATCCCAAGCTTTGGGGCGGGCCACTATTTCCTTGTTCTTTCCATTTCCTGGGCAGGTGGCAGTTGCCGAGGCCACCTGCACTGTTAGTGCTGTGACTTGTTGCACTAGGTTTCCTACGGCAATGCTGAGGTGGTTTATGAGGTCCAGGCAATCCTGGACTGTGGGAGGGGGCGCTGGCATGGGTGGTGCAGCAGGGGGGAGGGTACTTCCACTTGGTTGTGACATTCTGTCTAACTCCTTTTGTCTTTCCTCTTGTTTGCTTTTCTCCTGGGCCCGATGAAAGTCTTCCAATAGGATTAGCTGTTCGTCTGGCGAGATCTTGTCCCAGTCTTGGACACGAGATATGAACTCCTTTTCTGCTTTAGTAGGAGGGGGGAGGGCAAACTTCGAGCGAGCTCCTTTGGGATACTGAGCTTGTGCTAGACGAGCTGTCTGTTTCCCTTTCTTTGGAGCCACGTTCTTCATCTTCCCTTATGTGGGAGAGGAGAGGGTGAGGAGGGGTTTTGAGTCGTGGAATGAGATTTGCAGTGATGGCTATCAGCTGCAGGACTGTGAATTCTGTACCGAGGACAGGGATCTCTAGGCCGTAGAGTTCCAATAGACCGTAACGGTATTCAGGGTCGTGGTAGATTGCCTGCATGTATTGCTCGGCGATGTTATGAGGGGGTAGTTCTAGTTGGAACCCCTGGTAACGGATGTTAACACCGTCTTCGTCAATGAAACTTTCGCCTGACTGGGCGAGTGTGGCTTGGGAGGAGGAGTGGGCAGAGTGGAAAGATTCCGCAGAGAGTGTAGGTGATGGTGATGCATACACCGGTGATGGGATCCGGTCTTGTTCAGACTGGGTGTCCTGGTGTACGTGCAGCAATGCCGAGGCAGAGGCTGTAGTCTGGGGTGGTGTGATGGAAGCTTGTCTCCTCCTGAAGAGACGACGAAGGCGAGTGCGGACATTCGCAAATATGCGAGGCAGTTTGGAGAATGTGAGGGTGGATTTTTGACGACAGGATACAATGAGCGCGTAACACTAACTCAAGGGTGATAGGAGAGTTCTGATCAAGCGAGACCAATACACAGTGGTGTTTCACACTGCGTGAGGCTGTGGCGATAACAGAAAACTCAGGAATAGTGTAAGGAGATGTATAGAGCCACAAGGCTGTCTGCCTCAGTCTTCTCGACCTGTTGGCTGCCTCTCACACCAAAGCGCTCTCAAACTTTTCTGGTTACTATGCGTACAGCTGTCACAGGCTAGGCCTGGCTGGCTCAATGTCTAACTGCAGCTTATCTGGTGTGGTGACCAGTTCTGCAGCCAGTACCCAGAGGCGTCTACTGATGACCAGATAGACCCAATAAAGGCAAGCACAATCTATGCCGATTTTACGGACACTAGAGTTGTACCACGAATGCACAGATTCTGTGTGCGGAGGTCCCCAGGCAAAGAGTGAGGTGGGTAATACAAAGGACTGATGGTCATCAACCACCTAAAGGGATAATGAAATAGCTGGTGAGCATGGAGTGTGAAAGGAGTGTGAAAGGAACTTGTCCTAATGTAGCGGTATGACACCTTGCTACACTAAGCCCAAGTGTGAACTAAAAGTGAACCGTCAGGTGAGCACACCCAAGCTGAGTGTGGAGATAAATCATGTGCTAATGCACAGTCACAGTGGAGGGACAACGACTTAGAGCCTTTATGCAAGGACTCAAGTTATCAAGGTCACACTGTGGTACGCTGAGTGGAGAACCAAGAGGACAAGTTAGATTGAGCAGAGTAAGGAGTACAAGGGAATGCACACCTGAGTGGAGAACCAAGAGGACAAGTTGGTTCCACTCAGGACGCTACAGGAGTGTTTATATACGCTACTGAAGCTGAGCTTGAACTGAGTCTAAACACTATTACTAAGTGTACAGTAAGACTCTATGACTCAGGGGCTGACGCGTCGTGTCTAATAATAGCACTATCTATTGTGCTGACTGATGCACTTGTCATAGCGCTGACGCAATGCCTTATCTTGCTGAGTAAAACCTAATACAGCGAGTAAGTGTAAACTACTAAGCAGAGTCTAGAACTATCTAGAACATTCCTTCCTTATCTACCAATCGTGTGAGTCCATACGTAAATGGGGGTGTGACCGGATTAGGCTGTCCCGTTAAGGGTGCAACTATCCCAGGGTCACGTGCTTGAAGGTGCACGTGGTGGCAACACATGACTGACGAAATCTCATACTTTGGCCCTTTATATCTTCCTCAGATAATTCTGTATAAATACAGAAAAATAGGGGAAATAATATATGCATCCATGACACATATGCCTCGCATTTTGCGGGGTGGTTCTTGTGAGTCTACACTACTTTTCCTCTTTTGACCTGTGTGTATAGGGCTATTACCCATTTGGTTTTCCCCTGGCTGTACGTCCATGATTGGTATGTCGCCTGGCGGTACGTCCCCATTTGGTACGTCACCTAACGTAGGTCGTGCTGCTCTGCCTGTGGACAGAGCGCCTCTACCGAACTCCCCTTCGCGCTGTGCACCAGGCACGATAATGACCTCTTCTGGTGTTTTGGGGTACTCGGGAGGACAGAGGAATTTGTAATTTTGGGAGGTAAGTACCTTCTGAGTTTCTGCGCTATAGTATTTGATGGCCTTTGGTCCATGTAACGTCTACCACGGACGTCTGCCTGACTTAGGCCTCTTGTCTAGTGGCGATCCTAAGGAGTCGATAGTTGCGGTTGGCGAAAGTGCTTGCGTAGAAGGCGGGATGGGGTTGAAGACTTTCGTCGCGTCCGAAGTATGCGTGAAGGTCTTCGAGCTGAGGGACTCCCGATGGAATCCGATCGATGTACTTGGCGTTGGCCCAAGTGGTGCTGTCGAGGATGTAGAAGGTATGATATGGAGCAGCTACGCGATCGTTGCGATAGAGGAAGACTTGGTATGCTGCGATGTCGGCGGGGAAGTCCACTGATCCGCGAAGGGACAGGCAAAGGGTGAGTCACGGGGATCCCTGGTCTAAGGGGATATGCCGGACACTTACTTAAGAGGGGGGGGAGCCTCTTAGTAAAGACGAGTAGAAGATAGTGGTATTGGAAGAAGACCAAGATGCCGTTCTTGGTCTTCGCACTAATCTACTTATACAGTTACGCGCGGGCTTTGAAGCGCCGCTTGAATACTAACTAGCCAATAGCGTAAGTACCGTGAACCCTAGTACAGCTATCCTAGTTGTGAGTCACTACGAGTCATTCCGAGATCCGATCCGTTATCGTACAATCACATGTGCCGGAGCTTACCCGGCTGACTGATCCTACAAGTCCATGACGATATCCTGCTGACGGCGATGTCATAGTCGACGCGTCAGTGTCCACTTCCCGGCCCGAGGCGCCGATCAATCCGAACCGTAACATCACCCCCTTCTTATGGTCGAGCCCCAGCTCGACCCCGCTGTGCCACCGCCTCCCTCTGCGCCGCAACCTGCTGTCCCGCCTCCAGTCCAGGGCGATAGGAGTCTCGCTCTGCCTCGATGCGCGTGATCGCGTTGGCTCGTTGGAGGCGCAGCACGCACTCGCGTCTTACCCTGGCGATCTTGTCCAACTCCTCCGTCAGTCGTGCCAGTTCGGCCTCCTTCGCTTCCACCCCCGCCTGGGCGCAGCGATAGCGGTGGACTTCTGCCGTCAGCGTGAGGTCCTTCATGCCCGTGAGGGCGCGGTCCACCGACTCCCGCATGATGCTGCGCTGATCCAAAAAGATCAGGTCGTCGTCGCAGTACGCGGTGTCTCGGGGGTAGTCGTAGTTGGGGGCGGCGTGCACCGGCTTGCCGTACTGCTGGTCGCTGCCTCTCCTGTAGGCGAGGACGAAAGGGTCCGCCGTAAGGATGAGCTGCGTATACCGAGCTGGGTGCAGCCGGTCTTGAGCATCGCGGATCTGGAAAGGGATATAATGTACTCCCCTGTTGAATTGGAAGCCGATGGGTGGAGGAGTCTCCACTTGGCGTCGGGAAATCGGACTGTGTTCTTCCGCACGATAGATGCGGACCTTGGGTCGAGCAGCTTTCGGCATATGTATTGGTTCCCCGTCTGTGGTGCATAACGGAGGGGTTTCGTTGTGCGTGGTGGTGAGGTGGTTGCCGTAAGTGAGGTGTTGGTGTAGAGGGCAATGTTCCTCTGATAGGTATCGGTCGAAGTCCCGGTCCTCTTGAACCGGAGTCTCGTCCGTATCGGGCTCCGCGGTCGTTGACATGTGTGTCGGCGAAGGATCTCTTGTACCAATTCTTGTAGAGGTTGGTGAAGGAAGGAGGGATGGTAAGGGGGTAGGTGGACGACTGTCTCCGTTGTGAATGGACTGGGGAAGCGACAGGGGTGATGGTGGCGCGTTTTGAATGATGAGGGTAGGTTGTACTGAGATTGGGAGTAGGTCGTCGAGGACATAGTGCACTTGGACTGGAGATGAGGACATGAGTATGTGGAAGAGTGGGTGAAGGGGATGGGGACGTCTCTTGGGATTTCCCTGCGCTTATATGTACTTCTCTGGCGGGGTTTGAACGTTTGAATTCCCGAATTGCCTCGTCAGCGAATACGTCATCCTTGGAAACCCACTGGTTATCCGAGTCCGGGTATCCGCGCCATTTGACCAAATACTGCAACTTCCTTGTCCTGCCGAATCGCCGGGAGTCTAGAATCTTCTCGACCTCGTATTCTTCTTCTCCATCAATTAGATCCGGTGGCGGGCGCTGATAGTTTGGCCCGTGTGTGGGAGTTTCTTTGTACGGAGTAAGGAGGTCCGTGTGGAACACTGGGTGAATGCTCCACTGCGTGGGAAGTTCTAGGCGGTAATTGACTGCGGACATCACCTGAACGATCTGGAAAGGCCCATGTCTTCGGGGCGCAAGTTTTGCCGTTGGCTGGTTGGTACGTAGGTGGCGCCCTTCGAGCCATACGAGGTCCCCGATTTGGTATTTTGGGGTGTCCTTGTGTTTGATCCACCCCTGCTGCGCTTTGATCATCAGTTCCTGGGCGCGGGTTCTAGCCTCTTTGAATTGCTGCGCCCGCAGCGCTACTTGCGGAATGGGGGATGGTCGATCGATCCAATCAGCGCGTGGGTTATACCCCATGAGGACGTTGAACGGAGATTCCTTGGTTGATTCGTTGGGCCAATTGTTATGCGTGAATTCCGCCATTGGTAGATATTGTGTCCAGTCGTCCTGTCGTTCATTGACCCAAAACCTTAGGTATTGTTCTAGCCATTGGTTGGTTCGTTCCGATTGGCCGTCAGTTCTGGGGTGATACGCGGTGGAGATGTTCTGTTCTATGCCGAGTATTCGGCATAGTTCGCGGGTGAACTTTGATGCGAATCTAGGGTCCCGATCGCTGATAATGCGCGCTGGCAGTCCGAATCTGGGGAAAACATGTGTCACGTACAGGGCCGCAGTTCCTTCTGCGCTTATTTCTTCTAGGCACGGGATGAATACTGCCGCTTTAGAACAGTCGTGGTCTGTTACTGTCAGTATGGAGTCACAGCCGTTTGATTGGGGTAGTTTGGTGATGAAATCTAGGGCTATGACTTCGAACGGGGTTGCTTCCGGTTTTGGGAATATTGGTTGTAGTGGTGCGCGTGTTGGTCTATTGTTGACTTTGATTCGTTGACAGTCGGCGCATCCTTTGACGTAATCCTGTGCTTCTTGCCGGAGTCCTGGCCACCAATAGTATCTTTCGATCAGTTTGATGGTTCGGTTGATTCCTGGGTGTCCGTATGCGAGCGTGTCGTGGTGGGCCTGTATAATACGCTTCCGTTCGTGAGCGTCGCCTGTGACTACTCTTCGCCCTTCCCTGTACCAGGTGCCTTCAATGCGTTTGAGTTTGTGCGGGTCTACCCATTTCATGGCAATGTCGTTGTCCTGGGTGTATACTGGGTACGTGGGCTGCATTTCTTCCACCGGGATTGTTGCGCTTAGGCGTGTTGGGTTGTCTGTTGTGTCGATTGTTGCAGCTCTGACGAATATGTGATCCGGGAGTACTGTGACTTGCTCGTTGTCGTGCTCTCCTTGGTCGTAGTCGGGTCTCCTTGACAGGGCGTCTGCTCTTCCATTCGCCGTTCCCTTGATGTGGTGAATCTCTATGTCGTATTCGGAGAGTTCTAGCACTTCCCTTGCTACCCGTCTACTAATCTTCTGTGGGGATCTCCAGTACTGCAAGTTCATGTGGTCTGAGAATACTTTGATCTTGTGGGGTGATCCGGCGAGGTACGGCCTCCAGTTCCTCAGGGCTTTGACGATGGCTAACAGTTCCAGGTCGTAGATGTCGTAATTCCTTTCTGCTGCGTTGAGGGTGTTGGAGTAGTAGGCGATTGGGTGTCGTTTGTTGTCTTTATCGCGTTGGAGCAGTACTGCCCCTACCGCGTATCCCGAGGCGTCGACTTCCAGTTCGAAGGGTTTGTCCAGTTCCGGGTGTTTGAGCACCGGTTCTTCCGTTACGAGGGTTTTGAGTTTGTCGAACGCTGCCTGTTGTTCTGTTCCCCATTGCCATTCCGTGTCTTTGCGTGTGAGTTTGTTGAGTGGTCGTGCGTGATTGGCGAATCCCCGAATGAAAGCGCGGTAAAAGTTGCAAAATCCTAGGAATGATCGTACCTGTTTGACGTTTTTGGGAACTGGCCATTCGCGGATTCCGGAGATTTTGACAGGGTCCATGCGAATCACCCCCTTCTTAATGATTACCCCCAGGTAATCGAGGGTGTCTGAGTGGAATGTGCATTTGTCTAGCTTGAGGTAGAGGTCGTTTTGCTCCAGTAGGTCTAGGATGTCGTGGATGGCTTCCGTGTGTGCTTCCCTTGTTGTGGCCGTGGCTACACCGATGTCGTCCATGTATACACGAATGATAGTTCCTTTCTTTTCGTGGTGTTCAATAAGAGGGGCGAAGGTCCAGTTCATCATGGCTTGGAAAGTTGCCGGTGCGTTTGTCATTCCGAAATACATTACCAAAGGTTCGAAGAATCCTCGTTTGGTCTTGAACGCTGCTTTGTGCTCGTCGCCGGGTTTGATTCTGATGTTGGTATATCCCCATCGGACGTCGAATTTCGAAAATATCCATCCCCCGCTGAGATCTGCGATTAGCTGGGGTATGAGTGGGAGAGGGTACTGGTTGCGTATGGTCCATGTGTTGAGTTCTCTGTAGTCCTGCACCGGGCGTAGTTTTCCGTCCTTCTTTTTGACGAAGAAGAAAGGGGCTGCGTACTGTGATTTGGATGGTCTGATGTATCCTTTTGCCAGTTGTTCGTCCAGGAACTCCTCCAGCGCTTTGTCTTCCGTTTGATTGAGTGGGTAGACTTTGCAGTTGATGTGGTCTGGGGCGTTTGGCTTAAGGTCGATGGCATGATCCCAGGGTCTAGACGGTGGGAATCGATGGGATTCCTCTTCGCTGAATACCTTTGCGTGTCTTTTGTATTCTTCCGGGAGTTCCTTCTTTTCCGTTGTCTCGTGTGCCGCTATTGCCAGGTCGGTTGCTGTTGTTCGTAAGTGTACCGGGACTGTCTCTTCTAGCTCTTCGAAAGCTTGCATTCGTTCATCATCCTGCATTTTTGTGATAATGCTTCGAAGTTCTGCTTGGACTGTAGCTTGGGTCGGTGGTTTATTGGGATTGGTGGTTCGTATGATGATGGGGTACTGTTTCGTATCCATCGTGGCAGAGGCCCATTGTATTCGTGGTTGGAATGTTGCTAACCAGGGGTAGCCGAGGATGATATCTTCTCCTCCTACGTTGGTAACTAGGAACTGAATGGTTTTGAGTTTCCCATCAGTTTGTATGTTTAGATCAACATAATGGGTGATTTTTCCCCCTTTGTTGTGCGTTCCGTCAATGTTCCATATGTTACGCGGATTTGGTAGTTCCTTGGTTCCCAGATGCATTCTTCTGACGAAGTCTGGGTGTATGAAGTTGTGTGTGGCTCCGGAGTCCACTAGTGCTTTTTTGTCGGCCATGAAGTAACTCGTGCGAATCGAAACTGGAACGTGCATAGATCGATAGTGCGTGATAAATGTTGAGTTACAATTTAAAGCCCTCACCCAGGCCGTTGGGTTCAGGCGTTCGGAAAATCCTGTCTCCCCATCATTTCCCTCATAAACATTCCCCTTTGTTCCTCCGGTAGCGCCACGACTTGAGTCAGCAGGTCACCTACTTGAGAGCTGGCAGTGCCTCTGCTGCCTTGGACTGATTCGTCCAGGTCGATGAGGGGTTCTTCCGCTATGCTTTGTGGTGCGGTAGGGACTTCTTCGATGTATGCGCTTCTTCCTCGCGCCCTTCGTGGCTGGTTGCAGTCTCGTGAGAAGTGTCCCTTCTGGTTACAGTTGTAGCAGGTTACGTCCCTTATATTCAGGACTCCTCGTCCTCCTCCTCGACGTTGCATGAATCCACCTCTTGGTGGGAATGGGGGTCTTCCTCCCGGGGCCCAATCTCTGGGATCTTCTGGGTGATTTCTGTTAACATCGCCTATTTCCGTGACCCTCGCCCTGATTCTTCCGGGTGTGGTATCCATTGCGTCTGGGTGGTTGCGATATTGCTGCCACCCTTGTTGGTTTCCTTGTCATTGCGGAGGTTGGAACCGGAGTGGCTGATTCGGGCGAGGTCGTTGTGCAATTTGTGGTTGCCTTCCAAAGCCGGTTTCCCTGGCTTTTATGTGAAGGTACCTCTTCTGTTGTTCGATGAGCGCGCTTTTCCATTGGGAGTAGCTGCGCGGGTTGTGGAATTGGTAGGCATTTTGGTATAGTTTGAGAGGAACGCCCCTGGTGAACTTGTCGAGGACGAGTGGTTCATCCAGCCGGTAGTCAGCCTGTCGGACCAGCTTTTCGAATTTAGTGACGTAGCTGTCAATGTCCTCATTCATCATCCTAAACCCTTTGTCGAGTTCTACCCTTGCGCGATCTTTTTCCAGGTTGTCGCGAAATTGTCCTTTAAATGCGAGCTCCACTCCTGCCCAAAGCCATGGGTCGTTCCTGTTGGCTTGGGCGTCGAGCCATTTGGCTGTTTCTGTTGCCCATTCGTCGACGAGTGGTCCCTGGACATAGGTGAGGAACATCATTGCTTTGATGTAGGGGACTTTGAGGCTTTTGTTAGCGGCATTGACCCCTGCGAACCGATTCCATTGGGCGAGGAAGGCTTCTGCTTCGTCGCGATTTCCAGTGAAGATTTTGGGTTCTTTCCCAATGAACTTGTCGGTGTCGGGCATTGTGAACGTTGGTATGCCTGTTTGGTCGTCTTGTGGGTTGTCGTCTGGGTTTCCTCCTGGTGGTCCTCCTCCTCCTCCGTCGGGTGGTCCTCCGGGGAGTGGTTGGTATTCGGTGCCTTTGCCTAGTAGGGCCGTTCGGGCTGCGGCCATGGTTGGGATGGTTATTGACATATCAGTGGGGATCAACTCAGCGATTTGTTTTAGTTGTTCCTCCTCTTGTTCGTCTCTGATGACGATTTCTTCTGGGTTGCTTTTGATTGATGGCGATGGTGCGGGTGTTTTAGGTGTTGGGGATCTAATGGGTTCTTCGTCCTCTCCGTCGATTGTTCCCCACTGGTCTCTGGTGACGACTTCTGATTGTTTGATGTCTAGGTTGAGGATTGAGCTTGCTGGTCTGGTGGCTTGGAGTTTTTCCCTTCCGGCGTCCCAACGAACTTCTACCCAACAGTGGTTATCGAAGTTGAATTCTACCGGGATGAGTTGCGAGTTATTCTGCCGATCGAAATAGTAAGTGACGTAGCCTGGTGTCTCTGCGTCGTCTTTCCAAAATGCGGATCCCAAGTATCTTTTTGGGACGTTGCGATCTCCTCTCCTGTCGATGTAGTAGGGTCTGAACGGGACCCAAAGTTCTTTGGTTGTAGGATTGGCCACGGTGGGATCTTGGTCTTAATGTAACGTCTACCACGGACGTCTGCCTGACTTAGGCCTCTTGTCTAGTGGCGATCCTAAGGAGTCGATAGTTGCGGTTGGCGAAAGTGCTTGCGTAGAAGGCGGGATGGGGTTGAAGACTTTCGTCGCGTCCGAAGTATGCGTGAAGGTCTTCGAGCTGAGGGACTCCCGATGGAATCCGATCGATGTACTTGGCGTTGGCCCAAGTGGTGCTGTCGAGGATGTAGAAGGTATGATATGGAGCAGCTACGCGATCGTTGCGATAGAGGAAGACTTGGTATGCTGCGATGTCGGCGGGGAAGTCCACTGATCCGCGAAGGGACAGGCAAAGGGTGAGTCACGGGGATCCCTGGTCTAAGGGGATATGCCGGACACTTACTTAAGAGGGGGGGGAGCCTCTTAGTAAAGACGAGTAGAAGATAGTGGTATTGGAAGAAGACCAAGATGCCGTTCTTGGTCTTCGCACTAATCTACTTATACAGTTACGCGCGGGCTTTGAAGCGCCGCTTGAATACTAACTAGCCAATAGCGTAAGTACCGTGAACCCTAGTACAGCTATCCTAGTTGTGAGTCACTACGAGTCATTCCGAGATCCGATCCGTTATCGTACAATCACATGTGCCGGAGCTTACCCGGCTGACTGATCCTACAAGTCCATGACGATATCCTGCTGACGGCGATGTCATAGTCGATGCGTCAGTGTCCACTTCCCGGCCCGAGGCGCCGATCAATCCGAACCGTAACATCCATCTTCATAGCCGACGTAAGCTTGTCTTTTAGACTTGGGGAGCATTTTTCTCTGCTCAGCCATGCCTTGCAGAAGTACCCAAACAGGTGCTCCGAATTCCCTTAGGTGAGTCACATCCGGTTTCCTTTGAAACCATAGCTGATAGGGCATGACTTCTAATACTCTTGTATAGGAATGATTTCTTATGTACGCTGCATGTTCTACAGTGTGTTCCCAAAGGAATTCGGGTAAATTACCCCCTTTTAACATTGCTTGAGCGAGTTCGACTAATGTTTGATTCATTCGCTTGGCAATGCCATTTTGAGCAGGTGAGTACGGCGCAGTTACTTCATTTGTAATTCCACACTCACAACACCACGTCCACAGAGCTTCGTTAATGTATTCTTTTCCCCGATCCGTGCGCGTCACACAGGGAGGATGATTGCTTGCTCTGAGATACATTAAGTAGTCTCTCACCGCTTTCGCTGCCTGATCCTTCCCTTTTAGGAAAGTGACTGTGATATATCGGGTAGTGTCGTCGACGAATAGCGCATAGTATTGGTGTCCATTTATGGACACAATGTCGTACTTTCCCCAGAGGTCCATGTGAGTTAATTCACCTGGGGAAGTGTGACGTGCTGATACCTCTTTATAGGGTTCTTCCGCTTGCTTAGCCTCGGTACACGCAATGCAGTCGGGCTTCAGCATCGACATATCAACGCGGAACCCCTTGACTAGGCTCCTTTCTAGCAATTTCTTTAAACCGCTGTAGCTTACGTGCCCGAAACGTTTATGCCAGGTATGCCAGCTTGGAAGCGGATTTGTGGCTGCAAATATATCATCCACATGTTCACGTTCCCCCATTTGCCGTACTTTAACCTGTAACTTATACAAGTTGTTTCTGGCGATTTGGCCTTTAGCCACTGTTTCTCCTTCTTCAGAGAGTAATTTCAGTATGCCGCATTTACTCATATAAGTTCCGCCGGCACTGTCCCATCTCCCAAGGGAGAATAGATTATTCTTATTATTTGGAATATACAGAACTTGTTCAAGTCGCAGAATATATTTGTGACCATCACAGTCTGTTTCCAATTTGACAGTGCCTCTGCCCTCAATGGGGACGATGGAATTACCAACACCAGCAACTGAAGCATCAATACATCATTCATATGTCACGAACAATGATCTATTATTTGTGACATGAGAGGTAGTCACGCTATCAGCCAACCAGTCATAACGAGCAATGGAATCATCATTTCCAGTCACGTAGCTATAGTTGACACCTTTGTATTTGTGATACTCATCAATGTCCTCCCAGCCTTTTTCGTTGTCGATCATTGGATCGCCAGCATAGCACACAACATTGATCTTAGGATCGACAGCATGACACGCAATCTGCTTAACAGGAACGACAGCACTCGGTCCTGTCCACAGCAAGTTAGCATGGACTTCCTCGATCTTCAAGGTAGACCTGATGTTTGAGGTAGACGCTTTAGGCTGTCCATCAGCGTCGCCGTCGTTCTTGGGCTTCTTGTCCTTGCCTGCTTGCCAACAGTTGCTGGAAGGATGATTATACTTCCTGCAATGTTCGCACTTACTCTTTCCTATGAAGTAACAATCAGCCGTATTGTGTCCGTCTTTGTTGCAGTGCTTGCAATGCTTGCGCTTGCCACGCTTTGAGGACCCTCGTTTGGTATCCCCGGAGCGCGTATCGCCGATGCGCTTGGCAAGAGAGCGCTTTTTGTTAGTGGTCTGATTCGTGCTCTCAGACTTCCGAGAACGAATGTTGTGCCAGAGGCACTCCTCTTTCACCATACCTATAAATACCTGGGAGGTTGTGGACTTCTTCGGGTCATCACTGACGTCCTCGAATAGTCTGCCATAATACGGCTCTGAGAACTGATCCCAGGATGCAGGAAGGGTGAAAGCGAGAAGAGTTTTAAAGAACTCGTCATTGTAGGGATGTTTGCGTCTGCGCATCAACTGACCAAAGTGCTCCCACTCCTTTTTCATCTTGTCATAACATTTGGGGATATCGGTGCATTCACTGTTGGCTAGCATGAAGAGGTTCTTGAGAATTGCGTAGACTGTGTGTGAGCCCTTGGCTTCATGTACAGCTGCGAGACTCTCCCATATCTCATGAGCAGTCGAGCACCAGTGAGTATTCTTCACCTGTCCCGACGTGATGTTGCTCATGATCAAAACCTGGGCATAGCTATCATTAGCATCCCAAATCTTCTTGGCTGCCTTGTCCTTGGAAGGACGTGTGATCGCTGTTGCGCAGCAATGCACGCAGTGTACAGGTAGACCCTTACCTGTGTAGAGAGCTTAGATGAGGCTTAGAGTGAAGCAGAGGAAGCTCAGAGTGGGGTGGAGAGAGATGTGTATAGGTACTCGCTCCTATAGTAGGATTTATATACTCTATGGTCCACCCATGTCCGTTTGGGGAAAAGTGATGAGTAGAGGCGTCCACAATATCGCGTTTTCAGTGTCGCCTAATGTCTAATCACTGGTGGACTCGGAATAATCCCTTAAGGGGATTCTGTACATATACCGTATGACTAAATACTCCGAATTACGTGTATAGCATAACTAATCATACTGTCATTCCTACATAATGAGCCTTATAGTAAGTATTACGGCTCAACAATCGCGCCAGTAATGTATTTAGTAATTTGACAATAATGGAAGACCGTTCACATCTGCTCACGCCAGTCTGACCAATTATGGTCGTTGAGTGGGTCTATAACCCTCGTGACCAACGAATCTGTGGGCTTCGCAATGGTAGTATCTTGTCATCCAAGGAAGACAAGGAAGAAGACAAGGAAGAGGAAGAAGTGGATGGGGAGCATTTCCTCTTTGTCATTAGGGGTTTTGGTTAACTCGCGTGAATGTGGTTTTTGTGTGAGGTTACAAGTAGTTTCTGGCTTGGTAGTTTCAGGCTACAGGGCCAAGGCCCATAACCTAAAGAGATTTATTTATTTGTTTGGGATTTCTCCTGAACGGCAAGCAACGAGGGTAGCATCAAGGAGCAAGACGTGTGCCCCTATCTGAGTTTCTTTGTGTACTATTTACATCGCTATCGTAATACTCGCACGTTACACCGATCCGGAGATTACCAATATCGGACTTTGCCGGCTGTTGCCGACTGGGATTCCTACAAAGGGTCACCTTGCTTTCTGGCAGTTTGACTACCAGAAGTGATTCTTGTTCTTCACTATTGGGAATGTCAGGATTATTTGAAACTTTTTGTATGAGCTCTCAAAGTACTGGGGAACAAATGATGGTGTAAAGCTTAGGCACCCAGAACTTATAGGAGTTGCTCAAGTGAAGAACAATATCATTTGGCAAACTGGGGTAATCGAAGATTGATGTCTCCGAGTCATCCGAGACGACCTCGGGGTTCAGTACATTCAGTTCAAGAGTTCCAGGACACACTATAGGCATGGTGTTTGTTAGAATCGTGCCTCCACTATGGCGCTGTAGCTCCGCTACTGGATGAGGTAATGGCCATCTCAAGCTGCCAGTGGGCCACACCCCTATCCTCTCACTTCCCACCCAACGGAAGACCACGTTCTGGCTCCCACACAAACAGTAGCAACCACGTCTGCCTCAAGTACCACTGCATCCGTGGTCATCATCAAAAGATAATACTGCCGACATACTCACGAAAAATGTGAGAAATCTGAACTTCTGACGCCTACGTCACTATCTCGGCGTCTCAGTTTTAGCCAACCCTCCAGGGAGCATACACCACCTTAATTCTTGCCAGAATCAATATGAATAGCCCAAACACGTTGATGGCTCGGTCACTGAGCACGGAGAAAGCGACACCTGAGCTACGTCACCCCGGTTGCGGTCGCAACTCGCTGCGGCGTAGCACGAGCCATCACTATGCTGCCACATTCTTGAACACTGGGGCCGTGGGCATTGACAAGGCGCACCCCGTGTCCTACAGTGTCTGAAGTAAACAGCGAGCGATTATGCACTGACATATGGGTCCGCAGAAGGAGCTGGTGCGCCGGGGGCCGGGAGGGGAAGGCGGTTGAATTCACAGATGCCGATTTTGTTTTGGAGGAACACAGGTACCCAATCTAGGGTTACGTCTCCCCAGTGCACGGAGGAGCGGTCTCATGGTCCAAGACACAAGGGATCATCGCACACTCAGGTATGGCGGTGGGATATGTACCCGCGAGGAAAAGGACGTCAAGTGGTTGACCATGTTGTCCGCGGACTTTGGCGCGGAGGCGCCCCGACCCTTTCTGTTGCCCGCCGACCATTCATTAGAAATCGCACTCACGAATGATCTGGCACTAAACATCGACGTTCAATATCACTGCGTTCGCGATGCAGTAGAAGAGGGAGAAATATAAGTCCTGAGGAAGCTATCGTTGTGGATATATTCACGAAGGCGCTAGCCTGATCGATGATCGAAACGCCGCGTAAGTTAGCATAGATTTGTCCCGGCCCCGGCCGATTAAGAGGACGGCAATCACTAGAAGTGAGGACGTTACAGATTGGGAAAGAATATGACCGATGCGCAGTCGCCCAAGGGACTGGTGTACAGTGGGGGTAAAAGGATACGT
Organism: Lactarius akahatsu; assembly: GCA_021524915.1. Classification (NCBI taxonomy): domain Eukaryota; kingdom Fungi; phylum Basidiomycota; class Agaricomycetes; order Russulales; family Russulaceae; genus Lactarius; species Lactarius akahatsu. Next base: position 241,879 of record JAKELL010000062.1, on the reverse strand, counting down.
AAAAATGATAGCGTAGATAGTATGCGTCTTGGTCGAACCTGTCAATGGAGGTGAGTAGCCGCATCTTGAGCTTGAGACAAGATGGAAGACCGACTGACTTGTATTTAACTTATTCGACAAGGTTGTCGTCAGGTACGTCACACTTTCTTGCCACCTTTGCGATGGCGAATGAGGTCGGAAAGTGCCTGCCCCTTGAATGATCGCAATTGTTCTCCAAGGGATTCGAATGTCATCGGGCAACCCACAGTGAGACGAGACGCGTCCTCCAATTCTGGATCGAGCCCCAAGCTGCCCGCGATGGCACAAGCACTGAAGCCTTCAGCCTTAACTGGCGCGGGAAACTTTCCACTTTTGATCTCGGCACGGATATGGGATTGAACTGATTCCATGTCGTATTTCTGGCAGGCAGCGAGTAGGGCGAACACCTTTTCATAAGAGCTGGGTACGACGTGGGGGATGGGGTAAAGCATCGAGATGAGGCTGTTCAGGAGGCCAGCGTCCTCCGACAATTGGATTACAGGAAGGCCGTCTACAAGTTCGTCTCCGGGTGGCTGGGGGAGAGAGAGCAAGTCCTTGAAAAATGGTGACGACATGGCGAGCACCGACTTGTGGACACGGAAGGTGGCTTGGTCAGACGACCGAATAATAATACTTGCATCGGGCATGTCCAAACACAGTGGCACGGATGGAGGATCCGAGTTTGCGGAGGTTGGTTCTTCCCTTACGAGAGCCAGAGCTGAATCCGCCTGTGGGTGTTCGTATTAGTTCTCGTGATAAGGCCTGGCCTCACCCGTTCTGCATACCTTTTCTATCGTCCTATGAACGGTCGTCGTTAGAGCCTCCCAGAAAGTGCGTATGATCTGGCTGGATATGCCGACACATGAACATTTTGAAGAAGTATAGCTGTTGTCCTGGATGTGACGTGCCCATGCACTTTCGAATTCGATGAGGTCGAAGACATGAGGAGCTCCCGCTATGGAGCCTATGTAATCACCAATCCATTTGGGAAAAGAGTCACGGTTGTATTGGCCGTTGTAATCGTAATATTGATTACTACAACGCAGAACTTTCACGACATCGGGTAAACCAGAGTTTTTAAACTCAAGAACACCTGATTTGAGGTCAGTTCGAACTCGCTGGTGATACTTCCAAAGCTCAAGAAGATAGGTTCCCGTCGTGCCAGGGAATTCGAGCTTGTCTCCCAGATTTTCGATGTTCATCGGGAGGCGCAGTGTAACTCGCGCGGCCTGAAGTGCCTCTTGATGAAGCTCGTACTCCTGTGCAAGGAAATAAACGTGGAACGCTGTCTCTGGGCGAATGAATGGTGGATCCTGTTGAGAGACGGCTCCTCGGATATGAGCCAACACTGAGTCCATGTGATACTTCTGAGCCACGGCTAGGAGCTCCATAATTCTCTCGGTAGTCGAAGGAAGGATGGGAACGACAGGGAAAATGAAGGTGAAGAGGCTGTAGAGGGTCGCCTTGCTTTCCGGTAGTTTGACCACCGGAAGCCGTTCTTGTTCTCCAAGTTTGCCATTGGAGACATCAGGAGTATTTGAATCGCTTCGGATGAGTTCCAGAAGGACCGGGGAACAAGTGACGATGTAAAGCTTAGGCACCTGGAAATCATGGGAGTCGCGTGAGCGAAGAATGATATCCGAGCCGGGGTAATTGAAGTGTGATGTCTCGTCTGAGACGACCTCGTTCGGCTCAGGGGATCCAGGACGCACTGTGGGCATGATGGTGTTAGACTCGGAATTGTGCCGTATGGAGTCAATCCACCTTAGGCTGTAGCTTTTAAGCGTGTCACAAGCCGTGTACAAATCCGAGACGCTCGTGCGCAGCGGGTGCACAAGGTCTCACAGAGAAACCACGCAGATTGCCTCGCATCAATAGAACTTGGATGGGGAAAGGGCGTTGTCAAATGGTTAATGTGACATACCTGCAGTCCATTGACGTTCGTAAATGTTTGTGCACGTGCACAGTCCACTAGTCCACACCCGCGTCACTCGGGCACAAGTTCATGACGGCATCACCAAGCATGGCAAACTACTCTGCCAGTCAGGTGAACCACGGCGCAAAGCCTAGAGTATTGCGCAGCAGGAGTTTCAAATAAGATAAATAAGATAAGGATCAAGCGCGTCCAGTCTTTCTCAGTGGCGAGCTGCGGTCAGAACCACCCGAAACGTGTACTACTAACTTGCTACTAACTTATTCGTAGTACTTTTGTTATCGGATAGGCACATTAAAAGTAAAATCGTTGGTCACAGTATCAATAATCCGCCTCACCTTCAACTGCATTTTGCAATTCTGGTTCTAGAAACTAGCACTTTGAGTGTTTTCACCTGCTTTCACCTTTCAAATCGGGCCGTGTTTGGTCCGAGTCCGTCTGGATCTTGGTCTAGATACTTTCTGTTATGACCGTCATGGAGGTCGTGATGTCACTCGGCTCCAGGATCAATCTCATGTGTCAACTGTGGTTGCCGGAATCAGATGTCGGCCATGCGAATGAGCCGCAGAGGCGTCAGTAGCACTAGTATTGCGCCGACAGCTACGTATACTGCGATATGCGCTGAACTTTTTTACTGTGATCGATCGTCGATTGAATACACTGAGTACACCTCCGAGTCGCCTGAGTGTAGTTCAGGTCGATGACACAGTCTGCATCATTCGAACCGATCTCTGGCTCACCCCAATGGACACATGATCCGCCAATGGCAACGCATGTCCAAGTCATCGAGTTGTGTACCGATGCCATGACATACCGACCTACATCCTTCTTAGTGCCATTGCCATGAACGTTCCACCACGGTTAGATATCGAGGCGTTTACACCAGGCGCAGCTTACGCTGCTGGAACCTCGGTCTTTATTAAATGATACTGAGGATGAATTGGAATTCAGTATCATCTACCATCAAAGAATACACGCCGAGAGGTCAAAAATCAGTTGCGTTACAGTTCCACACTGGCAAGCACAAATGAATGTATTCACCTTGTCCAATGCCCGCGTTAACCTGTCCTCCAGCTCTCTACGGAATGTCATGCCCTCCATAGCGTGCACACGGAAGCGGAGATTACACAGAGAGAGGTTCTTGGGAGCCACTACTAGATACTCCCCGGGAATAGTTGGAGGCGGCAAACTTGAATCGCATGCGTAAATTCAGCTCAACGCGCTTGCTCGTAAAGAAGTTGAGTAGCTGGTGAGAGAAGTCTGTTGGGTACCCTATGAGAACCCCCCCCCGACAGCTTGCTCACATCTAGCGGTTGTCTTTGCAATGTAATTGTATAGGATACAGTACTGTACAGTTTGCACACCTTGTTTACTCGGTTTTATTGATTACTAAGCTTACGAGGCCATGAAAATGAACATGCTGCACCACCATCTCCGTCATTTCCTTTTCTTTTTTTTCCCCTTGGATCGAAGATTTTCACTGTCAATACTCGCTACACCGAAAATACTTGCTACACTTGCAGTGGCGGCTCTGGCGGGTACATGCTTGGGTACATGGCGATAGCGAAGCAGGTCGCACAGCGCCCGCCCTTTGAATGAACGCAACCCTTTTCCAAGGGATTCAAATGTCATCGGACGGCCCAGGGTGAGACGAGCTGCACTCTCCATTTCTGGAATGAGTCCCATGCTACTTGCGATGGCATATGCGCGGAAGGCTTCAGTGGCTACTGGCGCAGGGAACCTTCCATTCTTGATCTCGGTACGGATATAGAATTGGATCGATGTCATGCCGTATTTTTGGCAAGCGGCGAGTAAGGCGAACACTTTTTCGTAGGAGCCAGGTATGACGGGGGAGATTGGGTAAAGCAATGAGACGAGGCTGTTCAGCAGGTCAGCGTCCTCGGGCAATTGGATTACAGGAAGGCCGTCTACAAGTTCGTCATCGGGCTGCTGGGGGAAAGAGAGCGGATGTTTAAAAAATGATGACGATATGGCGAGCACCGACTTGTGGACTCGGAAGGTGGCTTGGTCAGACGACCGAACTATAATATTTGCATCAGGTAAGTCCAAACACAGTGGCAGGGATGGAGGATCCGAGTTTGTGGAGGTCGGTTCTTCCTTCACGAGAGCCAGAGTCGAATCTACCTGTGGGTGTTCGTATTAGTTATCGCGATGAGGCTTAACTACACCAGTCCTACGTACCCTTTCTACCGTCCTATGAACAACATTTGTTAGAGCCTCCCAGAAAGTGCGCATCACCTGGCTGGATATGCCCACACATGAACAAGAACAGTTGTTAGATTGGATGTGGCGTGCCCATGTACTTTCGAATTCGATGAGATCGAGGAGATGGGGACCTTCCGCTATGGATCCGATGTAATCATCAAGCCATTGCGGGAAAGAGTCGCTGTAAGAGTAAGGAGTGTTACAACGTAGACCATTCACAACATCGAGTAAACCAGAGTTTTTGAACTCAAGAACACCTGATTTGAGATCGGTTCGAACTCGTTGGTGATACTTCCAAAGCTCGTGAAGATAGGAGCCTGTCATGCCAGGGAAATCGAGCTTGTCTTCCAAACCCTCGATGGTCATCGAGAGGCGCAATGTAACTCGCGCAGCCTGAAGCGCCTCTTGGTGAATTTCATACTTTTGTGCGAGGAAATAAACGTGGAGTGCTGTCTCCGGGCGAATGAATGGTGGGTCTTGCCGAGAGATTGTCCCTCGGACGCGAGTCAAAACTGAGTCCATTTGATACTTTTGGGCCACGGCTAGGAGCTCCATGATTGTCTCGGTGGTTGAAGGAAGGATAGGAGCGACGGGGAAAATGAAAGTGAGGAGGTTGTAGATGGTCGCCTTGCTTTCAGGTAGTTTGACTACCGGAAACGGTCCGTCGGAAGAGTTTGAAACGCTTCGGATGAGTTCTCGAAGTACCGGGGAACAGATATCGATGTAAAGCTTAGGCACCCGAAAATCATGGGAGTTGCACGAACGAAGGACAATGTCTGGGTCAGGGAAATCGAAGTGTAGTGTCTTGTCGTGTAGTGTCACGTCTGAGACGACCTCATTCGGTCCAGGACTTCCAGGGCGCACCATAGGTATGGTGATAGAATTGTGCGGTACGTCAGTCCACCGTAACTTTTAAAAGAGCCAGTACGTAAGTGAGTACACCGCCGCAGACCCGCAGCAAGTCATAGGATGAGATTATGGTCATGTCACGCGAGCCGTTTTCGAGCCGCTCATGCGCAGCAGGTGCACATGCAAATCATCTCGTATCGATGGAATTTGTATTGGGAAGCGGCGTTCGATGTGGCGTGCGCTCGTAGTCTGTCATCTGACAGCATCACCTAACATAACAGCTGCCAGCGGTCAGGTGAACTGTGAGCGCAAAGCAAGGCGCAAAAATAGAAAGTATATATTGCGCAGCGGGAGTTCTAGGCGCTATAAGCGCGCCGTCCTCGCGTGTCCAGTTTTCCTTTGTGGTCAGGATGGCTGCAGAATCCGTAAGATTGTAACTGTCAATTGCCAGTGGATATCGATGTAGCCAACCACACTCACGCGGCGTGTGCAAGCGTCGGGCGACCCCGGGCCGACTGGTGCGATGCCTGACTGAAGTCGAGCTCAGTTGCTCGACTGCGTCCTCGTTTTTGAAAATAATATTTCTCCCTTAATCAATCAATCTAACAATAGTGTTGCGTGTTTCTAGAGTGATCGCTACTCGTGTACAGACTATAGGCCGTACATAGAAATCTAGCTCTAGTCTGACGTGCTACTAGTAGCCAGACTCAACTCAGGTGCTCCTACGACGTGGTTCAAGTCTCCACCACAGCAGTACGCGCCTTAGTCAATACCAATGCCTAGAAGTAATATGAGTTGGAACCCAAATGTTATCTCCTGTCAGAGCATACCTAACCCCTGCGAGCTGTCCAGTTCAGTCGCGCTTAAGGTATTCACCTTATCCAGTGCATGCGCCAACACGTCCTCCAGCTCCCTGTAGAATGCCTGCCCCTCCATATGTACACGGGCGCAGGCATTGCAGCCTGAGTGCGTGTGATTCTTGAGAGCCACCATGAACCCCTCAAGAATAGTTGAAGGTGAAAAAACTGCATGCGTAAAACCCTTTTTGAGCTCAACGACCTTGCTCGTAAAGAAGCTGCGTAGCCAGCCGGTAGGAGTAGTCCGGGGGGTGCTCCACGAGGACCATTCCCGACAGCTTGCCCAAATCTGGCATCTGGAATGAACATCGAAGAATGAGTCTAAACATGAAACGAGGTTGTCTCTGCAACGTCTGCGATAGCGAACGAGGTTGCACAGTTCACGTCCTTTGAGTGACCGCAATTGTTCTCCAAGGGATTCGAATGTCATCGGGTAATCCAAGGTGAGACGAGCTGTACTCTCCATTTCTGGAATGAGCTCCATGCTGCTCGCGATGGCGTATGCACGGAAGGATTCGGCGCCAGCTGGCGCAGGAAACGTTCCACGTTTGGTCTCGGCACGGATATGGGATTGAACTGATTCCATGTCGTACTTCTGGCAGGCGGCGAGTAAGGCGAACACCTTTTCATAAGAGCTGGGTACGACGTGGGGGATGGGGTAAAGCAACGAGATGAGGCTGTTCAGAAGGCCAGCATCCTCGGACAATTGGATCACAGGAAGGCCGTCTATGAGTTCGTCATCGGGTGGCTGGGGGAGAGAAAGCAGATCTTGGAAAAATGGCGACGATACGGCGAGCAATGATTTGTGGACACGGAAGTCGACTTGGTCAGATGATCGAACTATAAGACTTGCATCGGGTAAGTTCAAACACAATGGTCCAAATGGAGGATCCGAATTTTCAGAGGTTGGCTCTTCCCTCACAAGAGCCAGAGTTGAATTTGCCTGTGGGCGTTCGTATTCATCATCACGATGAAGCCTAGTCACAAGAGCTCTACGTACCTTTTCTATCGTCCCATGAACAACAGCTGTCAGGGCCTCCCAGAAGGCGCGTATAACTTGACTGGAAATCCCTGCACACGGACATGTAGAACGCCGAGACTCATCCTTGATGTGGCGAGCCCGTATATTTTCGAATTCGATGAGATCGAAGAGGTGAAGAGCTTCCGCCAAGGACTCGATGTAGTCATCAAGCCATCGCGGAAAAAGGTGGGAAGAAGGGCGAGAATCTGCACAGCGCAGACCTTTCACGTCATCGGGTAAACCAGAGTTTCTAAACTCAAGAAGGCTTGATTTGAGATCGGTCCGAACTCGCTCTCGGTACGTCCACAGCTCAAGAAGGTAGGCACCTGGCATGAATTCGAGCTTGTCTTCCAGACCTTCGATGGTCAACGAGAGGCGCAAAGTAACGCGCGCAGCCTGAAGCGCCTCTTGATGAATTTCATGCTTTTGTGCAAGGAAATAGTCATGGAATGCCGTCTCCGGGCGAATGAACGGCGGATCCCGCCGAGAGATGGCGCCTTGGATATGAGCCAACATTAAGTCCATTTGATACTTCTGAGCCACGGATAGGAGCTCCATGATTTTTTCTGTGGTTGAAGGAAGGATGGGAGCGACGGGGAAAATAAAGGTGAGGAGGCTGAAAATGATAGCCCCGCCTTCTGGTAGTTCGACTACCGGAAGCGATTCTTCGCCACGGATGTCCGAAGGATTTGGAGCGCTCGTAAACAACTCTCGAAGTATTGGAGAAACGTTAGCGATGTAAAGCTTAAGCACCCGAAAATTATGGGCATCGCACGAGCGAAGAACAACGTCTGAGCCTGGGAAATCGAAGTGTAGTGTCTCATCTGAGACGACCTCAGTTGGTGCGGGGGTCCCAGGACGCACTATCGACATGGTGTTAGAATTGTGTAGTACGTCAATCAACTTGTAGCTTCAAGTTTGCTCTTCGAGAGCCAGCACAGCGCCACATACTAGGATGAGGTAATGGCTATCATGTCAGACCCGGCGTACGGCAGAAATCCATGCATCGCATCAATCCGGATTGGGAAAAGGCATTGTCAAATGGTCGATGTGCTCGTCACCGGCGCAGTCACAATCACACGCCCGCTGCGGCTGAGCTGCCAGCAGTGACTAGTAGTGACCGGTGACTAGTGACTGGTCAGATGAGCCATGCGGCCCATGCCAGTGCGCAAAGATAAGTAGAGTATATCACGATCATGATAGTGTACGTATCGCGCAGCAGGATTTCTAGAAAAATAAGAGTCAAGCGTGCGTCCTTGCGTGTCCGGTGTTCTTCTGTGACCAGTTGCAGTCAGAATCCAACGGCCATGTACCAAGCCGTGTACTCGAGCATGTACTACATACAAATTCACTCTGACGCCCCGAATTTTCCGTGAACAGAAGAGGTAAGTTGAACAGAAAAGTATTCATAATACACGGATAGTGGGTTAGTCACATAGATCCAACTTCGACGTATCCACCTACACCCTCGAGGTGGTTCAAATCACTTCCATTGGTATTACACGCTGCGTTATCAAATTGCTGCCTGCCCACCACTTCTGGCGGACAATATCCAAGTCTTCAATTCCGGCGCGGTCGCCGTAAGTCCTCATTATGAAATACCGATACCTTCATACGAGTCACATGAGAACGTTGCGGCTCAAACGGGGTTATTTATTTATTGCCCGATACAGTAGCAATCAAAAACAAAAAGTTCTGGTGGTTCCGCCTCGTACATACTCGTTTTCGAACTTTATCCACCCAACAATGGCGTTGCGTAACTCCAACAATGATCACAACTCCTGCACTGTGCTCACTACAGGTCGTACATAAAACTCCAACTCAGACCAAGACTCAGACACTACCAAGCACATTACACTCCGTCGACGTCCTACGAGTCTCTATCACAGCAGGATGACGTGCCGTGTAGCCCTGCCATAACCGTTCCACCGCGAACGATATCTGTCCCCTGAAACTCTTACCTCCGGCCCTTCGAGTTCTTGTTGCGTCCCGACGAGGCCTTGGACGGGACGGACCACGGCTTATAGGACAACACTGATACCTAGGAGTAGGGTGAGTTGCACTCAAGCACGACCTCTCGTCGGAGCATACCTAAGTCATCCGAGCAGTCGAGATCAGCTGCGCTTAAAATACTCAAAATGGAATGGGGTATTCACCTCATCTAGTTCCCGCGAAAACTCCTTCTCCAGCTCCTTGCAGAATGTCTGCCCATCCAAATGCACACGAGGGCAGGAATAGCACCCTGATTGTGTGTGATTCTTGAGAGCTACTACGAACTCCTCGCGAATAGTCAAAGGTGAGAAAATTCCACGCATAAAACCCTCCGACCCTCTCATCTCTGCGCTCTTGCTCGTAAAGAAGTTGACCAGCCAGGGATACGAGGACCCTTCCCGACAGCCTGCCCAAGTCTGGCGCCTAGAATTAGGATCGAAGAATGAGTTTAAACATGACATGAGGTTGTCTCTGCAATGTTTGCGATAGCGAATCAGGTCGCACAGTGCCCGTCCTTTGAATGACCGCAACCCATCTCCAAGAGTTTCGAATGTCATTGGGTGACCCAAGGTGAGACGAGCTGCACTCTCCGTTTCTGGATGGAGCCCCAGGCTGCTCGCGATGGCATATCTACGGAAGGCTTCAGCCCCAATTGGCGTAGAGGGCCAACGTTTGATCTCCGCACGGATATAGGATTGAATCGATGTCATGTCGTATTTCTGGCAGGCAGCAAGTAAGGCGAACGCGTGTTCGCAAGAGCCTGGTATGTAGGGAGAGATGGGGTAAAGCAATGAGACGAGGCTATTCAGCAGGTCAGCGTCCTCGGACAATTGGATCACAGGAAGACCGTCAACAAGTTCGCCATCGGGCGGCTGGGGGAGAGATAATAGATCACTAAAAAATGGTGATGACATGGCAAGCAATGACTTGTGGACGCGGAAGTTGACTTTGTCGGACGACCGAATGATAATATTTGCATCGGGTACGTCCAAACAGGGTGGCGAGAATGGAATACCCGACTTTTCGGGGGTTGGCTCTTCCTTCACGAGAGCCAGAGTTGAATCCGCCTGTGGGCGTTTCATATTCGTCATCACGGGGACTGAGCATAGTCACATGCGCTCTACGTACCTTTTCGATCGCTCCATGAACAACAGCCGTCAGAGAATCCCAGAAAGCGCGTACGGTTTTGCTGGATAGACTCGGACACGTTGTACATTGACCCGGATGGGGATGAGTGTGGTGGCGTGTCCGTGCATTTTCGAATTCGACGAGATCGAAGAGGTGAGGAGCTTGCGCTAAGGATTCGACGTAATCACCAAGCCATTTCGGCATAGGGACAGGGGGACCAAAAGGAGGAGACTGAGTTCCACAGTTTGCGATATTTGCACCAAGCTTCCTAAACTCAGAGAGGCTTGAGCCGAGATTGTCTCTAACTCTCTCGTGATACTTCCAGAGCTCGCGAAGATAGACTCCTGGCATGAAACCGATCTTGTCGTCTAAGTCCTCAATGGTCATTGAGAGGCGCAGAGTGCTTCGCGCGGCCAGGAGTGCCTCTTGATGCAGTTCATACTTTTGTGCGAGGGAATAAACGTGGAGTGCCGTGTTCGGGAGGATGAATGGCGGATCCTGTCGAGAGATGGCGCCCCGGATATGAGCCATAACTGAGTCCATTTGATACTTCTGGGCCACGGCTAGGAGATCCATGATTCTCTCGGTAAATGAAGGGAGGATGGGAGGGACGGGGAAAATGAAAGTGAGGAGGCTGTGAAGGATCACCCCGCTTTCCGGTAGTTTGACTACAGGAAGCGATGTTTCTTCCTTGGCTTGTTCTTCACCATTAGTGACGTGACTGTCGGGAATGTTTGAAACGCTTCGTATAAGCTCTCGAAGTACTGGAGAACAATTAACGAGGTAAAGCTGGGGCACGCGAAAATCATGGGAGTCGTACGAGCGAAGAATGATGTCGGAGCCAGGGTAGTCGAAGTGTAACGATTCGTCGGTGATCGATGGATGCCTGGATGGGGGCCCGGATGTGGGTTTGGATGGGGGCTTGAATGGGAACTCGGATAGAACGGTTGCAGGAAGCAGCAGCGACATGGTGCTTGAACGGTGCAGTATGTCGATCCGCCGTAGCTTTTAAAAGAGCCAGTACAACGCCGCAGCAAGCCGTAGCATGAGGTAGCCGTGTTACGTGCCGTCTTCGAGGCCCTCCTACGCAGCACGAGCACAACACGGTCTCCCAGAGAAACCATTCAAATAAACTCGCACCGATGGAACTTGGATTGGAACTGGGCATTGTGACGTGCGCCCGCAGTCACAGATTCATGACGACATTACCTAACATAGCACACCGCAAGCAGTCAGGTGAGTCACTGCGCAGGTATCTTCGTATCGCAGCAAGAGGTTTCAAATAAGATAGTAATCAAACGCTCGTCCTAGCGTGTCCAGATTTTGTTTATGGCCAGCTGCGGACAGAATCCCGAAGAAGTTGCAACAAAAAAGGTAGGTGGATCACGGTGTGGGAAAAGATACGTGAGGCGTAAATCATAGCCTAACTGACAGGTGTGGATCCAGGACTCGCCCCAAGCCGCTCTTCGTCTTTGGGCTTGAGTCAACGGATTCAAATTGTCCTCCTAAAAGGCTCTCACACTGATGTCGTCGGTGTCTTCAGTTTCTAGGATGGAAGCATCAGACTCATCCGGCGCTCAAAGCCAACAAACGACGCATTAATTTTCTCATTCCTCACTTCGATTTCCTGGTGCAAGTTGCACCGGCTGGGATAAAAACAAAAACACGCGATGTGCGTTGGCTTGTGACCCCATGAGGCGACCCGGAGGACATTTAGAACCATGACGGCGTAAATTTTAAGAATGCCACATGCCGATCTCGTAGAATGGAGGAAACATGTGGAGCGGCCAACACAGCACGGCCCTCATTCTCCCTTGAGATTGTCCTTCCATGGGGCTTTGGCCACTGACACAAGCTCCGTTGGAGCGCGTATTTGTCTTCTTTTGTTCGTGAAGCTTGTCGTGAAGGGTTCCCGCTTGTGCCTCTGTCCCTCTCAGTCTCGCATTTCCACTATCTTTACCACATTTGGGATCCACTCCGTGAAATCCACAGAACACATCCAGTCCGAGTCGCCCTACCGCGTGCCAACGACGCGAACCCAATGAGTGTCTGATCCGGTATCGCCTTCCGCAGTCGTGGACTTATTTTGAATTAAACTCCGCACTTTTGGGTACGCTTTGTCCTCCTTCTACGCATTCCTCCGATCTAATTTTGATGCCTCTTCTTTCGTGTCATGGCCTCCTAGGACCTAACCTTGTATCGCATGCATTTGAGGTTTCAAGTGGCTACTACCACCCGTGTCGGTCCGTTGGACGATCATGGCAGTGCGATATGCCCCGACGTCAATCAGCGTACATTGAACGAACGAAGTCCTGTATCTAACACAGGCGTCCTCCACGGCTTCTCGTCTACCAGTCCAATTACTTCTGACTCGGATGTCTCTTGTCCCTGGCCTCGTCTTCCGCATCCTCGTCCACGTCGGTCCCCACATCCTCCCCAGTAGTAGCAGCAGCTACGGCCGCAGCCTTAGCTTTGGACTCTTCAGCCTCCCTCAAATCACCAACGATCCGCTCGAACCACTCCTGCGTGAGCTGATACTCCGGCAAATCGCAATTTGCAGAGACCGGCAGCTCGTCGAGCGCCACCATCGTCGCGCCTGTCACATCCAGAGCCAGAGTCGGTGCCGGACCGACAGAAGTCGGGAGGGGCCAGTCGAGCGCGCGGGGTGCTGTCGCCTGCCCTTGCGGGCTTGGTCTCGTCTTCGCGCTCGCAGTTGGGTTCGGGCGCGAGCTCGCTACGCGACGCTGGCGCTCCAAGAGGCGCCGCGCGACACATGCGTAATGCTGGTATATCGTCGCTGGCGAGATGGTGCCATCAGGGTCCTGCTCACAGCGGCGTCAGGGTTCCCGCTCGGTCTATGGACAACGCTGCACACTGACCTTCTTCGCTTCCGGGACGGGTGAAAGGGGACTCCGTGGCGGCGATGAAGGTGGTGATGATGATGTTGATGGTGCCGGACTTGAGGTGCAGCTTTGCGACTCGGATGCGGGTCTCCGCGTCGATTGCGCTCCGTCGTCTTTGCTGCTTGCAGTCCGGGGACTACTTTCACTTTGGCTGCGGGTCGCGTGGCGCTGCTTGTGGCAACAACTGGGGGGCGCCAGACTGGCAGCTTGGTGGGGCAGGGGCCTTGTTTTCCTTAAAACAACAGTCGTCGTTCCCATCAAGGAACTGCGGAAGGCAGAGAGGTGCGAGCGAGAAAAGGTGGGTTCGGGTGGCATCAGAAATGTAAGTGCAAACGCGTGAAATGGGTACAAAGCCCAGGGAGAGAAGGTCTGGCTTTTATTAAGGTAGACACCCGTCTGTGCGTCCGCTGGTCCACGGTGAGGTAAGTTGCCAACATAATTGGAGTTTCCGTTTTGAGGTCACTGGAGCGTCCATTTTCTGCACAACAATGGGGGCAAGATGAGTCACTCGTGTGATTATTGGTCGCGCGTAGTCTGCCTAACTGGCCACACCGCAGCCTTCCTTTGATGGCAGTCCCTTTGACTGGCCTCGTGTTCTTGCAGTGGGACAAAGGAGAAACACGGGAGCATACCTAAATGGGGAAAACAATAACAGCCGGCGGGGCTCCTTCGGGCTCCGTCAGGCATGTATACAAATCCACATAGAGTGTACGTCCGGTCCGCACCTGGGCGTGGTGACGGCGCTGGTGTAGTAGTATCCACACCTCACACAAAAAGCGCTTTTTTTACGAGTGAGCTTTGCTTCATTCCTGGGCTTCTGAAAAGCGGCATTGCCTAGATTCTAGATGATCCCGCGGAAGCAAATGGCGAGGGACGAGAAAGGAGCGAGAGTGAAAGAGAGTGAGCGAGCACAAATCAAACGACGGATGACAAAAGCGAGAGCAGAGAGAAGAATGGAACACGACAGAGTGAAAGGCAGAGAGCATCGTATAGAGATAGGGTAGATACAAAACGAAAGGAAGAATAAAAGAAAGGGATAGGAAAGGAAAGGGATGAAAAGAGAGCACAGATCGAGATGGGGCAGGAAAAGCGAGAGATTGACTGTGTGGTACAGTAGGATAAGGTGTGGGAGTATCGGCGCATGGGTGCGTTCTTGGTGTGTATTGTACGTTTAATATTGTGTATGCGTTGTATGAGCAGCAGAGATGGCGGAGGATCGTGAGGGTACAAATGGGGTGTGCAGGACGGGAGGTAAAATGAATATTGCAGCCCGGAAACAAAGAGGGAGCGGGTATTGGGAGAGAGGGCCAGAGCGTGCAAGGGCGAAAGAACAAAGGGCACGGCGGGGACATCGTCCCAGCGGGCCGGTCACCGGATGAGGCGCCCGTAGTCCAGTCGGCTTTCCCGGCGCGATTCCCCACCCTCGCGCTTGGGAAATGTGTTCCAGAAGCGAAGCGTCTCGTCCCCAGCGCCCGTGACGATCGTCTCGCCGTCGGGACTCATCGCAAGGTAGAGCACGCGGCTAGTGTGGCCCGTGAGCGATACGACCATGTCTAGGGACGGGTACTTCCAAATGCAAATTTGGTTCTGGGCTGCCGTCGAAGAGAAGCCGTGTGTCGAAACGATCTCGTGCGACGTGAGCGACCATGTCAGGTTGCAAACCTATGCGTCAAGTCAGCGTCGGCGAGGTGGTAAGAGTAAGGGTGATAAGGCGGACGCACCTGGCTGCCAGTGTCGAGTTCGCTGAGCATATTCCCAAACTGCACGTTCCAAAAGCGGATGTGCTTGTCCTGCGTTCCCCCGCCGGTTGCGAGGACGCCTGCAACGTGAGGGTCCCATGCAAGCGCCTTGACGGCTGCTGTGTGTTCGTGGAACTTCCACAGTGGCGAGTCTCCCGCTGGCAGCGGTAGCGCTGCAACGCCGCCTGTACTGCTCCCACCCTCTTCTGCGTTTCCTGAGCCACTCCGCGTTGCGTGTCGCCGCGAGCTCCGTAGGTCCCATATGCATACCTTGTTGTCGTTACCTCCGCTCGCGAGCAGGCCACCCTGTGCCGCACTGTCCGAGTTCCAACGCAGGCCGCACACCTCCTGACGGTGTCCAGCGCTTTTCCGGAAGGCTCGTGTTCCAGGTTCGCGTACGTCCCGATGGTGCACCATGCGGTCGCGCGATCCCGAGCTCAGCACGTGAGAATTCCACGCAAGTGCACCGATTCGTTGTGTGTGTGCCTGTTGGTACGTTCGTTGCAACTGCAATGTATGCGCATCATATATGTGCAGTCGTCCAGAAAGCGTGCCAACTGCGAGTGTTGACCCCTTTTGTACCCACGAGACGGAAGAGACTGTATCGTTTGCCTTAGATAAGTCACAGAGCTTCGACACGACGGCGGTATGCGCCGTCCAGAGGTAGACGGAGGAGCCAAGGCCAACACCAAGCACGTTCGTGCTCGACCAGTCAACCAGGTTGAGATAAAAATCATCGGCTAACTCGGGCGCATCGAGCACCCGGTACGGCGTTTTGGATACACTACGAAGTTGACGTCGCGGGCTCTCGAGAATTTGTCGACTTTCTTCGCGCACAGGACTCATTGAATACGCTTCGTCTGTCGGCTTATCTAAACGTCGTTTTGGTGTAGAAGGATTTGAGCCAGAGGGAGAATTGTACGAGAACAATCGACGGCGGCTCGGGGTGGAAGGGGCCGTGGTAGCATTGGATGAGGAGGCACTTGGGCGGACTGGGGATACTGGGCGACGAGGTGATGGGGGCGTAACTTCTGTGTGCAATATTGATGTGAAAATCGCGTTGGCTTGTTCTACACGAGAAAACGGGTCAGCAGATGATAAACCGCATATATGCAGGTACAATGAGGAAAAGAACACGAAAATTGAAGACGTTGTCTTTGGCAATTGAATGAGGTGGCCGCAATCGAAGTTTATAAAATAAATTTTGCGACCTGCGGGGGGACGATAACTCGTCCCGGCCCGTCATTTCCGGAATACGAGGGATGTTAACGGCCAATCGAGGGCACGACGGGGTGTGAAGACGAGGAAATAGGGAAATAAAGAACACATGTGGGTCGATGAGGTCGGATCGACCCCACTGGTCCGAGCTGGGCTGTGCGAAGGAAGGAAGCAGAACGCTCACCTTTGGCGGCATCCGATTTAGTAGGCATGGTCCTATGTCGCGATGGGGTGGATGGCCCGCTCTCCTCCATAAGATTGTAGGACGTCCGCAAGTCACCCGCGTCGCGCGATGGGATGAAACGGTCACCATAGTCCTTATTAGGACGGTGAAGCTCCGTTGGGGACTCCGGTCCCGCGCTTTCGCTTGTGCTGGGTCGTGACGAGTCGAGAGAAGGGGTCGATACAGGTGCGACGCCAAAGATGGGGTTTGTACGTGGCCGACTGCGACGTGGGCCTTCTTCATCAGGATCTTGCTGAGTTGCCCGAAGCCGCTTGCCGAAAGGCGAATTCTTGAGACCGGACATTGGTTTGTAGGCCGAATAGGATGGGGCTGTTGCAGGTGTAGAGTTGGTAATGGAAACTGGAAGTTGTTGTTGATTAGCGATATCGAGAAAGCAAGAGAGGCCTATTCCGCTAGCATAGATGAAGAATGGCGGCAAAAGCGAAAGCACAGAGATAGCGAGAGTGTCGAAGGATAAAACAGCGAGATGAGAGCGCTATTCGACTCTCCCTTTGGCACTTTCAACTTTTGACTTTGACCGAGCGAGCGCGGGTTGGGTTAAACGACGGACTCGACGCGACGACGCGCGACTCGACGCGGCGGCAGCTAATTATGTCAGCAATCATTTATCTCCGCTTGGGCTTGGAAAACATCTAGACACCATGTAATGGCCTTTTTCTCTGCTTCATATTTAATTATATTCGCTGGAAAGGTATCGAGCAGGTACTTCAGCTATTCTGTTGGCATTAACCACAATGTTGAACATAGACCTCGGATGCCAAAGGTTCGGCAGTTGGCGGATGAATTAAAGCGGAGACAGAAACGACCAAGCTCGCTCACGGAAGGCGCGCCGCTGGATACAAGGCTGAATGGTGCACTGAGCCATGAACGTGAGTCAAACTATGCCATCCACCACCAATTTCTGCGCTCTGACGTCGTCCAGAACCTTCTGAGGTCCTTGGCCAACAGTCAGGTCAAACCATCAATTCCCGACGCTGATCTCAAGCGTCTCCTCCAGGTGGTCAAGGACAGCCGAGTGAGTGCAATCCAATCGTACCTGACACTATGACTGCATATACTCACTTGCTTCTCTAGCAGAAACAACCCCACGATGCAAAACTGGTGGATCCATTCTATGACGCTCTCGAGGACTTGCTGCACGATCTCCGCACCGTCACAATGGTGTGTCTCCCCGTTCCGAACTACCGGCGCGCCTCTGACCTCATTTGTCCATCCAGGATAACCATGATGCCGACGCCTTTATCAAGCCCGTATCCAGGGCGGATGTACCGGATTATTACGACAGTACGTTTCCGTTGTCTTTGACGCCAATCCCCAGATGTTTACCCCCGCCACTTAGTCATAACGAACCCTATGGACTTCCAGACAATGGGTAAGAAAGTTAAGCAGAAGCAGTACAAATCAAAGAAAGATTTCAAGGACGACCTTGATCTCATCTGGTCTAATTGTTTTGTTTACAATGCTACTGAGGTGCGTCATTCGTGCTTCTCGCCTCATCTGTCCCAACGACTGTCCAGAACCATCCCCTCCGCCTTTGCGCCACGCGCCTCAAAGCCAAGGCCGAACACCTTCTCAAGTATATCACCGACCGTAAAGAGCGCGCCGATCCTCCCGTCCCTATCGACCTCTCTGGCCGACGCGCTCCGTCTCACCCTCCGACAAGGCTAAACGGCATAAATGGCCACACACACAGTCTCTCGTTCCTGGCTTCACGCCCGCCAAGTAGCAACGATACGAGATCGGGCCGGCGGCTCACTCCCGCTCTCACCCCTCCACGACGCATCCCTGGCCAGAGTTTCCCAGACTCCCCAGCTATTGTGCGCACACCAGACGGAATGGCCGCCATTCTGGAGCTTGAGCGGTCCCTCGACGCAGTGCTCTCAGAACCTGGGCCATCAAACCATGCTGAGGCTCTTGATGCGCTCTTGTGCTCTTATATTGGGGATTCGGATTCGGATGCAGATGCAGACGGTGAGGCCGACAGCGATAGTGAGGCACTCGCAGTAGACGCCGCCACGGGCGACAAGCGCAAGCTGTTCGTAATCATCTAGTAAACTTCTCTGCACGGTGCTGATGCCTTCCTTGCAGAAACGGTTTTATCGACATTCGCATCCGTAAGCGCCCCCGTCTCGCCCCGCCTCGAACCCCCCACACTGTCGAGCTTTGGTGGGACGCACAATCGTCCGACGCCTTGATCGCGAACTCCCTCCCACCTCTCCCTTCCCTCCCTACCTCCGGCTCGGCCCCTCCATCCTCCTCACCTCGGCAAGAAGGTCAGTCTGGCAACTCTGCAACATCAAAGAGGCGGAAGAAACGCCCACGAAAACCCGCCCCACCTCGCCCGCGCTCGTTGCTAGCGATGATGAATGCGAATATCAGCACGCAGCGGCGTATGCGGCGAACCCATGCCAAGTTTGTCGCGCTCGGCGCGACGTCTAATAACGCAGGCGGGGACGATGGCGATGGTGGTGACCTACCAACAGCTGGTGTATCGACAGGGTTGGCAGGTGACGTCGACGGCTCCGAGGACGCGGAAGTTGTTGCTGTAGATGAGCGGCCGTGGCCTGTTCCGCGGCCTAGCCGGAAGGCTTTACAGGACGGTTTCGTTGATTCGAGTCCAGATATTGGTGAGATGGCTACGGAGAAGTGCATGCAGTGGGTGAACCGGAAAATCCTGGAACATATCGGGTTCCAAGGTGCGTTCTCTTCCTTGATGGTGGGGACTGTGGCTATATGAAGGCCGTGCGCACAGGATCGTCGCAATTGGCGCTGGATGTATTTACGGGAATAACCGTGGAATATCTAGCAAACGTCGGGCGAACATTCCGCTTCTACCTCGACAAGTATTCAAATACGATGACCTCCGAGGTGTGCCATAACTTCCGACTTCTTGATACCCGCGCATGTTAACGTGAATATTCCTCAGGAAATCATTCTCCATTCCCTTTTCGAGAGCGGCGTATCTCGCATTCAGAATCTCGAACGATATATCACCGACGACATCATGAGACACGGGAATCGTCTGAATGACCTCGAGAAGAAGATCGTGAATGTATACCAGGAGTTCACTAGCGCCGAGGCCATCGATGACGATACACTCTTTGCTAACGAGGACGATGAGGAAGAAGAGAGCGCATTTGTCATGTATGCGCTTCTCCATCTTATCAGCTGATACAGCGCTAACATGGATGTGCAGGGGCCAATTCACAGACGACATTGGCGAGGACTTTCTCGGCCTACGCGAGCTCGGAATCGCCGCAGAGTTTGGTCTTTCATCTCTCTCGATACCGAAACGGCTCCTCAAGGGCAAGAAGAACGCAAAGGGGCCAAATGCGACGTACGGTTTCCTCTCCCCTCCCCTGCCACTTCTACTGATACGCCCCTCTTCTACGATGATAGCGCCAAGTCCGCGGAGCCTCCACCGCCGTACCCGCCACCACCGCCATTCGTCCCACTGACAGCGGAAAGCGTGAAGAACCAAATCGGACTGTTGCGCGACTTTTACGAGCGCCGTCTTGCGAGTACAAGCGCGAGCGGCGTGGCTCCCGTCGTGCTCCAGGACGACCCGCCGAATCCCTCCCAGGCGAAGCTCGGCCCGCTCGGGCAGGTGATGCGCCCGAGCAGCGCAGCAATTGCCGCAGCTGCGTCTGGTTCGAAGAAGAAAGCCAAGCCCAAGGATTCTACCGCAACGGTAGCAACGGCAAATGCTGTGCCCTTGGCGAGGGCGAGCGGCGTTACCTCTGCAGACGCTGGGACTGTACCGCCGGCGGGGACACCAACAGTGGCTTTGGGAGCGGCGCCCGGATCGATGGGCATCGTCCAACCCGCAACGCCCGTGCTCAGTCCGCAGATGACGTCGGCATTTGCTCCGGTATCCGCGTCGGTCGCCCTGTCGGCCCCGGCCATGACAGGTATGTCACCGCCCACGGGGGCAACGCCTGTTCCCGAACAACAGACGCCAAAGAAAAAGGGTGCGAATGGTGCGGCCAATGGCGGGCCCGGCGCCGGAGGTGCTGCCGGTGGCGGTACAGGCAAGAAGCGTGGGCGACCGCCAGAGGGTCTACCGCCTATTGTCGTTGCGAGTGCATGATCGGACGCATGTAGAGGGGAGGGGGGATATATTTTTTCTCGTTTTGTGTGGTAACTTATTACTGTCACCCTTGTTCTCTTTGTTTATATATATATCCTACGGTACTCTTTGACGACCACCCCGGCTGCGGTAAGCTATTTTGTATAGAATTTTCTGTTGCGCATCTCATAAAGACTCAAGCAACGATGAGCGTGCGAAGAGTTGCTTGTTTGCGGGAACTCTGTATTGAGTCACGATGATTGGCTCCGTTTTCATCGATTAGTACCCCTGTTTGTTAATATCCAAGACCTTGTGAGCGGAAAAGGGGAACGTAGGGGTAACGCGTAACGTAGAGCACACGTTACCTCTACATACCACTGCCAACAGACCCGGTCCTCGCCTTTCTGAGCTGCTCACAGACGGTACATCAAGTCGCGCATTCTCGAGGATGAGTTGTTCGCTACGACCTCTAGCACGGGTTTGAGCGCAATTGGTGGGGTAGAGCCCTGTGCAGGGTTGATGTCAGTGTTATAAGATCACATGTACTCACCGAAATTGTTTTCTCTTGAGGTAGGACGGGACGGTCTGGAAGATCATCGACGTAAAAAAATAAAATTTCCCACGCCTGGAAATTACGGAAGGCGACTCGTCCGAGGCGTATAGTTCAAGACAGCAAGGTTATTAGTATGTCCACCCATTCTGATGCACTCAGACCCGGTCCATTTCCCTTCGTCCCCAGCATTCTCGCCGCCAATACCTCCGTACACATCCCCACCAGTGTTGTCATGACCCGGGTCTGACCCCGTCATTTTGAAGATTCCCCACTGAGGGCTACCACTACCCCAAAGCGGCATCTCCAGGAGTCTCCGGGCACACCTCGCCACCTCCCGCGTTTCGTTTCACAACAGTTCCGTGTTGTCGTTGCACCCTGAGTATAACAATGATGATACGACTTTGGTAAGCCTTCAGGAATAACTCATATAGATATTTTTAGTTTTTTTTTTTTTTTCCCTTTCTCTAGAAGCCTGAGTTACGCGTTTCTGCGAGCGAGTCCGCTCAGAACCTTCGTCGCTCCTTCTACCTTACCCAATTTCAGCGCAGTTCCCTGCACCTTGAGAAGCGCTTGATCTCTCAGAAGATTTTAAAGCATGAACTATCCCTTGAAGCACTCAAAGAGCGGTTGGTTGAGGTAGAGAAGAATATAGCAAGTACCACCCGTCCAGTCGGCAGCCTGCACTATTATATGGATCCCCTGATATGCCGGACCACGTAGCTGCCTCCATTATGTTTTCAGAGGTCAGTCTTAACATATTTTGCACAGCGCACGTCATATAATTAACAGGATGGTGACGCAATCGTCTCACAGGATCAGATTTTTGAAGACGTGGCCACTTCTGAGGAGAACGAAGCTGCACCTGGGTCATGACTTGTTTGTACATAGGGTACGAGAAGCTGATGCTGACGCGAGGCAGTGAACAAGCACCGGCATCGACCCGGGTGGAGAGAACGAGCGTCCTTGCCGTCGTATATTAGGATTACTATTGTTACCATACCTCTGCAAAAAAAACGTCAATGTTTTTTTGTAGCTTTAACGACATATCGTAGCCTTCATTCTGTACATAGTAATAGACACATGCATTACCCACCCAAATCAGAATTTGTTTCTTATGGCTCTTTTCATATGTATGCGGAAACACGCCAAAAAAATTGTGTATGTTTGTTGAGGTCTAGTACAGTAGTACAATATGCGTTGCATTTTCGGCACGCTTGACCACAGCCAACCCGAAACGGAGCGTGTTCAGGATAATTGCAGTTCATGAAGTTAGAAAGGTACTGTCTCCCTTTTGAGAAAGTTCCTACGGACCTTGACGAGAGTCTGACCATCACTGTACTGACCAAAGGCTATATATAGTCGGCTGAATATCGGTTGACACGTCATGACGTCGCTGGGTTCAGGGTATCAGATCGCTCTTATATTTTGTGCATCCCAAACATCTCCGCCGACTCCCGCCGACTTCTTCCTTTCCTATGTTTAGCGGTTTGATATTATACTACAGCCAAGTCCCATTTTCCCTGGCATCCTCAAATTCAAAAGGGCCCATATCCTCACTCGTCAACGGGTGTGTAGTACTTCCTGAAATGTACTCGGTGGAATGACAGTGAAAGGATGTTGACCAACTCAGAACCCCTTTTGACCTCGTAGTACTCTCGGAGGGAGACAAACGACTGACTAAGAAGACAGCTCTGGAGATGGTTCGGAATTTTACTTTGACAAGGAGTTTTTTACGCTTTAAAATGATTCTAGGTTACACATCAGTCCCTCACATCTTGCTCAAAGCAACCAGCACTCAAGTCACGCATGACGCGACGGTGGCCAGGTTGGCGACCAAGACTTTCCCCGCCTTTGGATGATCGTGGTTGCAAGCAAGACCTATTTTACGACAGTGTCAGTTCGAGATCTCTCGGCGACTCGATATTGTATTCGGCGTCATCGCGTCATCCGTTATCATTCGGGGCACCAGATACGCAACAGTAGCGCTCAACTTTGGCTTTGCTTTTGTTATTACTGACATTCCCGGGCTAACATGAACGAGCATAAACTCTAGAACGCTTCCCTTAGAGCGGAGTAGCGAAGATCGGCAGCCACACTGTCGCGCAAAAATCCACCGTAACATGCCCACCCATCTCACGGTCGATTTTTGTGCGACAGACGGGTCCCATGCCATACACCAGGTTCATCCAACCTGCAAAGCATATGGTGGTAGGCAAGTCAAATTGTTTTATTCCATTCTCCGTATTGACATTGATCTCCATCCCTGAGAACAGAAGGTCAAGCAGCGTCGTCTCCCGACACACTCTCAAGTCTGAGATCCAGTTGTTTAGATATGTAGAATTCAAATGACGCGTTTGTATTCGAATCATTCATCCAGTTCCTTTCCTATCGTCGTGTGCCCCTCAGCCAACTCCTCTCCAAAGCGAGCTCCCATGTCGCTTTGTTCGTGGTCGCGCTCAGCAAACATCCCCTTCAACTTCTCGCACTCTCGCTCGCCGACTGAACCGGCCCTCTCGGATCCTTGTCGCCCGACCAGCTATCTCGTGCCAGCTTCGCCCCTGCCCACTCTACATTAAGGTGGTGTCAGATGGGGATAGATCATTCATGTATCATACATCACGATTACACTACCTCAGATTATACTCAACTCAATTAGGCCCAGGGTGGCAGACGTGCGAATGTGCCTAGCCCCATCAGCGCCGTTCCTCCGTTCCTGGAGAGGAGGGCGCCCGTCCCGTAATAGCATTCAGTTCTAATTCGAGGGCCCCGGATGACCGATGGCCATACTGTATCGTAGAGAACTAAAGAGGTCGCGCGTTATGCGAATATTGCCGATGCAATAGACTAAGCAGCGCCACGTCACTTGACGGTACGATGTATTGCATTTGTCTGAGATAAGTGAAGTCTCGACGTTTGCCCTGGGTTTGGGCACGCCATGACCCCGATACAATACAACTTGAATACAACCTCGCGAATCGTTACTATGCTTCCAGTGCGGATAGAAGATAGTGGCGTGCCCCTTGCCCAGTAGTACAGCATTGGATTCATGGCATCGATTGCCAGAGCGAGTCACCGTGCCAGCATTTCTTCCGAGGAAGTTAGCATAGCAAATCTACGCGGCCTTTGCTACAGAGCATCGCAGCTTCGGGCTTTAGTCAGGTGGCCGAAATCCTCCCTGCCTCAGTGGCAATGCGAGCAGGGAATGATCGTGCTGTGTTGGTGGTTTTTTCATGAGCTCGGGTGTAAGCCATTCCTTCCCGAGCTCGATAAGTGAACCGCCACCAGTCACAACCTGGAAGGTCGGGGCTGTGCGTGCTCGGACCCGTGATCGCCTAGATCACATTAGGGGGAGAGCGGCAATGGCCGGGGTGGAATCGATAGAGCACAGCCTGGCCTTTAAACTCCTCTCTGCTCCTCTCCTCTCCATTTCCACTAGTTCATAGTGACGCTGTGTCTGCCAACAGATATCGCCTCAACTCCGCAGTGCTAAAGCGGCAGGACAATTAATTTGCCTGTGGCTGTGTCTCAACTCTCCACCTATATAAACAACCGTGCGACGCTTCTATCTCGTCTATTCGATTTCCGACTTCGTTTACTCACACGAACACACACACACCACTCACCCTCAGGCCTCAGCCCCTGAATATACAGAAACATGTCTTACGGTGGTGTATGTTCACTCCAGCTTGCGCTGACTCCTGGCCGTGCACTCACACATATGCAGCAGTACGGTCCCCCTGCTGGAGGATATCGTGGAGCCGGAGGCTTTGCGCCTCACCAGGCAGCCCCGCCCCCCGGTGCTGACCCCCAGTACGTGGAGCGCTCCACATACTCCCACTGCGAGTATAGCTGACAGCTGTTCGAACAAATAGGCTCTGGTCGTGGTTCTCCGCTGTCGACGTGGACCGATCGGGCCATATCTCTGCAGCCGAGCTCCGTAAGTGGTTTTCGTTTTCGTGTTCCCGCTATGCCGCTTATACTTCCCTCAGAGAGGGCGCTGATCAACGGAGATTGGTCTCGTGCGTACCTTCGGATGTCGATCTTTCTGGATGGCGCTGATCGTTGACGACATCGCTTATCTAGCCTTTGATCTCGACACTGTCAAGCTTCTCATGAGCATCTTCGTATGTGTGATTTCATGACCTCTATCCATTTCACACCTGACCTTTCTACTTTCCGCCTGTGAAGGACACTGATAGGAGCGGTACGATCGGTTTCAATGAATTCGCCGGCCTGTGGAAGTACATCAAGGTGTGCAGCACCCCTTCTTCGTCACATTCTATACACAAAAAATCTGACGATAATGTACCAGGACTGGCAAGGCGTCTTCCGCCACTTCGACCGCGATCGATCTGGTAGCATCGATGGTACCGAGCTGCAGAATGCTCTGAACCAGTTCGGCTACAGGCTCTCCCCGCCACTGCTCGACCTCCTGCAGCGCAAATACGGTCTGTACCGCTGATATCGCTCTTGCTATCCGCACTTACTCATACAAGACGTCAAAGCATCTGCACCGACCCAGAGTTCCTACCCAGGGGCCCATCCGGGGGCCCATCCAGGCATCACCTTCGATCGCTTCGTGCGCGCGTGCGTCGTTGTGAAGCAAATCACCGAGGCATTCTCCGCTCTCGACACCGACCGCGATGGTTGGATACAAATCAACTATGATCAGTTCCTCCAGACCGTCTTGTCATTGCCTTGAACGGGTAGTGGCCGAAGGAGCTTGATAACTAGAAATTGGTTTGGGTTTTTTTGTAAGAGAATGAGGAAGAAAGCTACTTGTACAGTACGCCTAGTATCTGCAGATCTGGACCCCGTATTGTGAATCGTGTTTGTTGTGTTTCATTGCCTCTCGTCGTCTAAATTACATAATCCTGATGACAAATGGACTGATTAACCGAGCTTTCTGTCGCTCTATGCGTGCCTAATTGTGGCACTCCGACGCTCCGACGCTCGATATCTGCACCGCATTTGCACCGCACAGAATACTCTGGCTGTGGCCAAACGACGAGGGGCTGTGTGTGCCGTCGAATGGTCGCGAAGTTGAGCACGGGTCGCTCCTGGGGGGTCCGATCCAAAGCGGGTGACGCATGCTGTGTGAGATACGTCGAGGAGGGTCTTCCGCCAGTACAGCACCGGCGCACCGCCGGCTGTATGGGGTATCTCCATTCCATTGGCGCACTTTCGACATGACATCTCCCCCTGAGTCACCAAGACCCTGAATTAGAATTGGCTGTGCGCTTCGCCTACCTTTATATGGCCCCACGTCCTTCAGGGTCGCAGAATCAAACGACACCAACCCAACCAACACTTCTCCTCCAGCCACTACAGTAGTACTTAGCCCCCATCTCTGAAAATGTCCTTCTTTCGTGTAGGCATTTTCCTCTACCAACTACCTCAGCCGTCGTCATACTGACATGCACGCGTCGTGCGCCGCGATTACAGCGCCACGGCTCACAACACAGTAAACAATACGGCACACAATACGGCACACAACACGCCCATGCACCTGCGCTCGCCCCTCCCGGTACAAAGTATACCCGCGCGAGTGGTCGGTACCCAGTCGGGAGCGGAGTAGGCGGCTTTGCCGTCATACGCGAGTCAGTCCCGCCGCCCGGTGCCAACCCCAAGTAAGTCAATGTCGTAGATTATCTCATTCTATCTCACTCGACGCCGCTTAGATTATGGGCGTGGTTCGTCTCCGTCGACGTGGACCGGTCTGGGAGCATTTCTGCACCCGAACTGCGTGAGTTGTGCTTTTTGGTATCCCCTAATCTATGCGCAGCATACACCGAGCTAAACGGATGGTTGACAGAGAGGGCGCTGATTAATGGTGACTGGACCCGTGCGTTTTCTTTCACAGTGCCTCTGCTTGGGGATTACTCAACGTGTTTTGTGACTTGTAGCCTTTGACCTCGACACTGTGAAGCTCCTCATGGGCCTCTTTGTATGTGGTGATTGCGTATCGAGGCGGCGTTTGTTCCACTCACTGACATCACACATCACATCACAGGACACAAATCGGACCGGTGACATTGACTTCAACGAGGTGAGCGAGCTTTCCCCGTGTGCCGTCCGCAGTCTCTCACGTGCCCCCTCCAGTTCTCCGGCCTTTGGCGATATATTGAGGTGTGTATAAGTCGAGTCATCGCTGGAAAAGGCTTAGTAAACTAACAATACAACAGGACTGGCAGCATGTATTTCGACGCTTTGACCGGGACGGCTCTGGGACCATCGACGGCTCGGAGCTCCAGAGTGCCCTGAGCCAGTTCGGCTTCAAGCTTCCCCACCACTTACTCGCGCTTCTCGTGGCCAAGTATGGTACGTCTGTTTCATATGTCTGACTTGTTTGTACGATTGATTTTTATTTTGTTCGGTAGCTTCCTCGCCTACGGGTTCTGAGGTACTAGGTCGGCCGTCAATCACGTTTGACCGCTTCATGCGTGCGTGTGTGTTTGTCAAGCAGTTTACGGAGTCCTTTAGGGGGCTCGACGGGGACAATGACGGCTGGGTCCGGCTCAACTATGAGCAATTCCTCACTGTCTATTTCTCGCTTCCCTAGCCGTGGTCCCCATTTCG
This sequence comes from Lactarius akahatsu, assembly GCA_021524915.1. Lineage (NCBI taxonomy): Eukaryota > Fungi > Basidiomycota > Agaricomycetes > Russulales > Russulaceae > Lactarius > Lactarius akahatsu. Next base: position 214,550 of record JAKELL010000062.1, on the reverse strand, counting down.
CTGTCAAAGTTGTGTTGTCCGGTTGATTGTGGAATCGGTGTCCTAAAAATAATTATAACTACACTGGGTTGTCGCCCGTCATCGGAATGGAGTTCCGCTAATAGTTCCATGAAGACGCACTGCGCAGCGTCAATAATGCTATTTTTATGGTACCGTACTGTAGTGCATCTGTAATGGGCTTAATTGTACCAGTTCTCGTGTTAATAGATGTTTGGTGGTTGCCTCAGTGAGAAGACCGCTGAGGCGTGATTACTGTAGATCTCTATCTATACTCGTTCGTGGGGAAAGTGCTCCAAGGGCGATGATAAAAGCACGAAGTTGATAATATTTTGCTCCGTACGCTGATTTTGGTGGCCGAGGCGGGCCCGATGGGATGACCGATGGGCACGATCTTGACGCAGGCCGGCGCAGTTCCATGCCGACCGACACAACGTTGTCCCGAAAAACTTCCTTGCTCCAGAAATTTTTTCTCAAGGAAAGCGTGGATATGCCGAGCATGAGTCAAGAAATGAATAGAGTAGTTGGGTTGGCGCGTGAAGAAAGTCGGTGGCACCTATTGGGCATGAGACTGACTCGGCCACGGGACACGAGTACTACAGCTGGTGGAAGAACCGTGGAGCTATATTGGACGCTGTGAAACCGAGTTTATACGTAAAATTAAAAGACCGTAGAGCCTTGGCAGCAAGAAAAATCGGTGCGAAAGAGTGCCAAACGGATCATTGCACAATGATTTATGCGAGTAGTACTGGAATGTCAAATGATTTGGTTACTGGTCGAACATGCCCCTCGACCAGGTGACTAAAGCGGGTCCCATAGGTCACGATCTATGATCCGGTAAGTTATTCGATCTGGGATGGGAAAACACAGTATGACCTTGGCTAATTCAAATCTCTGAGCCAGCATGCCGCTTCGGTCAAAAAACACTCATCGCCCCCCAGGTACTATAGAAGAGGCCATCAGGGTAAACGGAGGGGAGTGCTAAGGGTAGACGTCATTGGTGGTCAAGAAATACCCGTCGTGGACCCTCTTCCGAAGAACAAAACTGCGACACTCAGCACCACGACACGCAAGACATTACAACGCCACAAGGAGACCCATTTATTCGTACATACTCAATGCTTCGTTCAGCAAAGCCTCAGCCTCCGTAAACCGAGGGACCGCCTTACATTCGAACGGAACAGGGCGACTGTGTTGTCTAAGTAAGAACTCATTGACAGGGCACGCAAAAGCACGTACGCCGTGGGGCCAGATCGGACAAGAGTACGCACGTCCAGCTCACCCTGCGCTCCCTCAGGCCGCTCGAATCGCATCCCCCAAAGCAGTGTCGTAAAGTTGATCACGAGTGACCCTTCAGCAACGTACCTCCCAGGACACACACGCCGCCCGAATCCGAATGACATGTGTCCCTCCTCTCGGCCCTCCATCAGCGTCTTAACCTGACCTTTCTCATCCAGGTACCTAGTCGGGTCGAACTCTGCCGCGGTACGGCCAAACACCTCCGGGTCGAAGTTGAGTAGCCGCATGTTCTGGAGGCAGATCGTGCCCTTGGGGATGAACATGCCTTCATACCAGTCGTCCGCGGTCGATGCGTGCGGCACGCCGAAGGGAGCTACTGGTGACCAGCGCAGTGATTCATTGACCATTGCGCGGATGTAGGGGAGAAAGGGGATGTCTGCGAAGGTTGGTGGACGACCGCGGCCTACAACTTCGTCGAGCTCAGCGTGAGCGCGGGCTTGGACATTAGGATATACGAGCATGGCAAGAATCCACCACTGCAATGAAGCAGACACTGTTTCCCCGCCCGCGGAACTACATGCCTTCAGATTCTCGAGGCCTGTCTCAAAGTATATGTTAGGGGACATACAGCATGACGCCGACAAGCCAGGCTTGCTCGAGTTCGGAAAGGCCGTGTTTCCTCTGAGTTTTGATTATTGTAGCACCGAAACTCGGTCGATCAATTCCGTTCGCCTGCAGTTGAGTTATATGATCCATCTCGTCTGTCGATCAATCATTCAGCCAGGGCGTACCAAGTCGTCGGCAACTTTTCCGAGAAGACGCTGAAACCTGAGTGAGTCCTGGATAAACCAGTACTGTGCGTCGCGCTTCCACTTGGCGAACCTGTATGGCATGATGAGAGGAGACCGACGACCAACGCATAAAATGTACCCACCTACTTGGGACATATCTCAACCAAGGGAAATACTCGACTAGACGTGTCCCGGGTTGTACCTCGCGCAAAAACCGCCGCACATGGTTTTCAACTCCAATGATACATGGGTCGTCCTTTGACTCTACTGGTGGAATGTGGTAATCAACGGATAACATAATGGACCTGTGTGTCGATGGAAATGCTTCTCCAGATTGGAAGGACTCTTCACCAGTGCAACCGCCAACATGATCGCCTCGCGATTCTGAATGGGGTGGAAGCGCTGTACGGCTGATTTGGAGAAGCCTTCTGCGGCGACACGACGGAACTGACGCAGTCTATATAGAGTCAGCGTGGAGACAAGACAAAGTGTAGGTTGCATACAGGTCGCCATATGGCAAGATGCTAAACGACATGTTCTTTGTCATGAAATCGCCTGCAGAGATGTAGTGTGTTCGATCAGAATATATGGTAGATCGCTTCTCAAGTAAATCTATGGCGGCGTGTTGGCTATTGATAATTAACATGCCTTTCCCAAGCGCGTTGTTATACATAACTTCTCCTGAACGATTCATGAGCGCGCTTTGAGACGTCGAAGGCATGGTGTGTCACCATATACATCCCTGCGTTGCGGTGAAGCCAGCCATTCGTGATCTGCGATGTGTATAACGTGCCCGATGAGGGCAAGCCCTCTCAGACCCGGTGGAAGGTTACGGATGTAACTCTGAACGAGTCTCAGGATGAGCCAAATACCCGCAAGGAGAAGAAATGCAGCGAGGAGGAGGGTTGTTGGGTCGCTGCTGCTGCCAAGTATCCTAGTAAAGCCAGCACTTTCAGGAGGCTGAGTAACTATAGGGGAGGAAGTAAACTGAGACGGGGAAACAACGGTTCTTGCGCCCAATCTTGCGTTTACTTCTAGTATTCGTGCTACATCATGATGCGGAGTGATTGTGGACTCGGAATCAGCGCCTAAAACCAGCAATTGAACGTTAATAACCCAGAAAAGGGTCACTGGAATCTAGAATGACGTTTGAATATTATATGGTTACCGCCTGCAGGACCCTTCCTGGAGGTGCGCCATATGATGGCTAGGGCAGAGGAGTTGTGAGGCATCAGATACATCCAATTTGCCAGTGAGAAATGCGTGATCAGAATCAGAACAAGAACGTAATATAGATCCCCTTAGTGATCTGGACATGAGACGGACATGAGACCAAGCACAAGACACGACGAGTTCGAAGCACTCCCATTGGTGGTAGAACTGTAGGGTCGCAACAACAACAGTCAGATAAAAATATATATTAAAAGCCCGGCAGCCTGCAGGCCATAAAGTATCCAAGTCGAGATCAAAGTTGGGCCTTGACCAGATATATATGCAGTGGGCCCAGTGGACTGCGGTCTGTGATACATGATGGTGATGATGACGAGCGGGTGCCACGAGTTCAAGTTAGTGGGTTTTCAACCTAGTAGCCTTGTCACTCGTGGTCAAGAAATAGGTGTCCAGAACTCAAGTACGAACGCATTTCCCGATTAGGTCTTATTGTGACCTTGATTATCGGGCTTTTCCGAGACCGTATATGGTGCATCTGGAAGAATTCTACAAGCGTCTAGCAGCACCTATACAGTGATTTGACCGCCCGCTCTATGGGGGCGCCGGCTGTGCAGACCCTCCAGTCGCTTGCAACCCCTCAAAAGTCCTCATTCGAATGGGTGATTACGAATCTAACCTATAATCACGAGCAGATAACATTCCAGATGCCAGTCGGTTCGGACAGGGCCGTGGCTCTTGCGTCGAGTACGGCAAGCTGTGTCGCCTGTGACGCAAGAGGACGCGTGTGAGCTTGCAGCGGTAGGCCACAGGTCTGCACGGAGAGCACCGCGCGTCAGCATGTGGAGCGGAGAGAGAAGGGATCCACGGCCGCCCTGCTTCGTAAAAGACGTCGCAAGCCGCCCCCAAAAAAACCTCCTGGAGGGCATGATCTCCCACTCCTCCGATCACTTCTGATTACGGAAGTGAACATCTCATTATGTCGTCGCTTCTGCATTAACGATCTCGGTCTCCGCCTGCGTCCCGGGCCGAGCATCCGTCTGTGTTTCCGGTGTTTCTATCTACTCGGACTGAGTCTTCCCCTCGACTCGACGTCTATTACTCGCTACAGCGGTTTGGAGCACTGACACATGGTTCATCAATTCCGAGAGACAACTGGTCTGTGTCTCGGTTTCTGTCGCTACACCTACACCTTTCAATGTTCTCAATCCGATTGCTATGGAGGAGTGATTTGATTTCGAACACTGCGACTGCGCAGACACCGATATCCTGTACCCCATTCGCGCATTCTGTCGGGTAAAAACATCGACGAAACAACCTTGATCGCTGCCGACTCGCGCGCGAACCATTCACAAATGGTGCCACTAGTAAATGTCAGCGACCAGTCAAAGCAAACAAGCCGGCCGAGACTTGCGCTGGTCCATGTGGTATGCCCGACCTCATAAAGACCGCCCGCATCAAATACTTCATCAAACGGATCAAAAGGGCGCCTCGAGTGCGCTTTGACTCGGAGTGACACTCATTCACAAACTGTTATGCCAGTGGCTACCGGACAGGACGCACCTCAGCAGCTATGGCCAAGTATTCACGACCCAGCAACCTGCACTCGCAAGGGTCTCTGCCCTGTGGCAAAATCGAGAGGCCAGGACCCGCCTCTGGAAAGTCACTCTCTGTACTTCGAACAGTATGGCACGGGGCCTGTCAAAGTCGTCTTCATCTCAGCGCGAGTATCATGTCCAGATCCTTCTTATCACAATTGATACGATGTCTCCACAGATTAATTAATAGCTTAAACTCATGGGCTGCACAAGTAAAACACTTCAGTCGGCTCCCGCAATACTCTATTCTCGTCTTCGATAATAGAGGCGCAGGGAACAGCGACACTCCAATGGGACCGTACTCGTCTGTCATTTTATCTCCTCTGCCCCATTCGATCGAGGCTGACGACCTGCTTCCCCGTTGCGTGATTTACCGAATACTTCAGGACGAGTGCCATGGCGGAAGACGTCATTATACTGCTCGAATTCATCGGTTGGACCGAGAGCCGCAGTGCCCATGTTGTTGGACTATCGCTCGGCGGTATGATTGCTCAAGGTGCGTTAGTACCCCAGATCTATCTGAGTTCCGACATTGTTGGTGTTCACAGAGCTAGCCTATCGCATCCCCGAGAGATTTATTTCTCTAAGTCTTGTGGTGACGACAGCCGGGGGCCTCCCTATATTCAACGTTCCTCCGGTGCGTCCAATTTAAACCTATTTTGAGGGAGATTGAACTGGATTCATGAGTAGTGGTTCGGATTGAAGAGTATCCTAAGGTATAGTACAACCTGAACGCGGTGGCGTACATAACGGACATCTGACAATGAAACCAGGGCAGTATTCATTATGGACCCAAAGAGGCGTACTCCCGTCATTGTGGAGAGCTGTTTCAGCTCTTCGTGGTTAGATGCGAGAGCCGAGAGTGATCCTACGGGCAGGACAAATCGTGAAGTTCAAACCATGGTACGTGCTCAGTTACGTGAGGTCGACCATTGTGTTGATGCCTCGCAAGCTATATGATGAACACGCAGCCATAACACGCATCCCAAATCCCCTCGGGGTTGTTTCGCAAGCGTGGGCGGGGTTGACGCACCATGTGGAAGCCGAGCGTCTCGCACAAATATCCAAGGCCATCCCTAAGGTATTGATCCTGACCGGAGATCAGGATCATGCTATCCGGCCATCGAATTCGGCGTATTTAAGCGGGCATATGCCTGAGGCAGAGTTCGTAGTGTGGACGGACACGGGGCATTTTGTGCATATGCAATATGTAGAGAGATTCAATACGCTCTTGGAACGAGTTTTCCTTGAGGGCCGGGCAAGATCCTAGTTATTTGTTGTACTAATATGAAATTTCCTCGGTGGCTTGTTAGTTTCTTCGGGCGGTGGAACTTCAGGCGGTGGACGTGAGTCAGGATCCGAAAGAATACGAGCCGGTCTGAGCATTTCGAAGCATTTCAGTATACGTTGCCCCATGCCGTTGGACGAGAGGGCAGCGTCCGATTGGTTTACCATCGGCACTGCGATGCACTCGAGGTCCAAGTTGAGTGAGGACACCTGCGATGATGACGGTAATGGTGGATGGCAGAAACTGAACAGATTCACGCGACAAATCACCCGGGTGTGACTGTACACGCCGTCTCGTCTCTATTTCATTCCCAGCACCGGCAATCACTTTGCTACTGGCGACCTCGTACACGAATCGAAATGATGGCAGTCGTCGTTCTTCCTCCAACCGCGCGGCTTCCCCCCATCAAGGCTCTCGGCACGGTACCAGCCAAACCGTGACACGAAGCCATCTGATGGCTCAGATATATCTGAGCCATCTATGACCCCGAAATCCACGGCTCCCGGCGCGTCACGCGCGGGGCGTGTCGAAGAGGGAGAGGACCCGCCCCACAACACCGACACTGGGCCGAGCGACACAATCGTGTCTTGGCTTGGGAAGCGGTCCGCGCCAATGCGTTCGAGCACGCGTACGCAATACTGTGGCTGACCGCACACATCGCACAAGCCGCCACCACCATCGCCCACTCAGACGCGGAGGCCGTAGAGCCGCTCGTCCACTCCACAGCCGCGCTCCTGGCCATCTGCGCGGGCGCCGCCTCTGCAGGCGCGCACGTCTGGCGGCCGCGTGCGCGTGCAGCTCACGGACGTCGCGCTGCGGAACGACGACTTTGGGAGCGTTGGCGTACAGACGTGGGGGAGCGGCATGCTTGTTAGCAGAGATGATCGCGGAGGAGCCTGCGCGGTCCGGGTTGGGCGGCGATGCACCCGAACCGGCCCGGCAACGGTGCTCGTACTCGGTGCTGGGACGGGGCTTATCGGCCTCACGCAAATCCTACCGCTGCAGTCATGCGGAGATCATCGCGTCTGACTTTCACCTGCTCGTGCTGGAGAATCTTAGACTGAACATCGAGAACAACAGTTTTCTGCCCCGACTCCCTCGGTCTACCGCCGGTATCTGCACATTTTCTGGACTGCAAGAGGCTGCAGACCCCGAAAACGCACTCGAGGCGCCCTTTGATGTCCTGTTTGATGTAGTGTTTGGTGCGGATGTTCTTTATGAGGTCGGGCATGCCACAAAGATCAGTACATGTCTCGGACGGCCTTTTCACTTGATCGACGCTTGACCGGTCGCTTTCATAGTACCAAGTCGTGAGGGGTTTGCACGTGAGTCGGCAGCGATTGAGCATCTTTTCCTTTAAAGACATGCATTGGGTGGAGCTTATGTATCGCGCAGAAAGAAAGTATCACATGCGAGGCAGGGCCAGACAACACAACTGGAAGTAGGGGATGTAGAACAGCGTTGTCATGACCGCGGGTCTGACTAGACCCACAACCCGGGTCAATGATCTGACTCTTGACAATGGTACGCCCTGAGCGAAGCCCGGCGCGGAGGCACGGAGAGGGAGAGAGAAAAAACATCACTTTTATTTGCCGCCGGGTATACTATGGGGCCAGCGAGGGGGAAAGGGGAAGGCCACGAGTAGCGAGCATGTAGATAAGAATGCAGTGGCCATATTGAGAGTGGGCGGACGGAAGAACGAAGTACTTCTTGATCGAAAATGATGGTTTTGTCTGAGTGTCTGAGGCGAGGTCGTGACAGGTGGGTGGGACCGTCCTGCAGTGATCTGGTGAACGCGGGACTAGCACCTCATCGTCAATCCGCGGGTGGTTTTTACATTCTGGGTGCGCCGTGCGGCAGGATGGCGAAAGAAAAGGGTTGGCAGGCCCGCGAGAAAGGAATAAGCACGCGCCGCGTCCGCGTGCTCTGCCTCCGTTCATTTCTCAGACCGGCGATATTTGCGATAAGTAACGACGGAAGCCTAGACCCAAGTACCCTTCGTGCCAGTTCGTGGACCTTCACCACGACTCTCACGTGCAGTAAGACGTGTTGTTCAGAGATTCGTTCGGGGTTTAAATGTTCGAAGGCGATTGCCGACAATTAGAGGGGATTGGTGTTCGTCAAAGATGTTTCTTCTAAGTTACGAGAACGCTATTGCTGTCGAATACTACTAGGTCGAGCTTAAGGCTTATAGGAGTAAGTACCAAAAAGGGGTCGAGTGAGTTATACGCCTCCGAGTCAGTACAGCACGTTGGGTCAACAGGTTGTCAACAAGGGTTGCAAGCAAGTTGCAAGCGAAAAAGAAGAGAGAGGATACCAGTCATGCAGATCGAGTCATGAGAAGCGTAACAACATCCAAGCCTGAAAATGTCATAACACCGCGGGAGACCCTTTATTCGTACATACTCAGCCCTTCGCTCAGCAAGGCCTCGGCCTCCGGGAACCGAGGTACCATTTTGCATTCGAATGGAACAGGGTGACTGTCTGTCAAATTAGCACAGACTCCGGGTCATGAAAAACACGCAAAAATACGTACGCTGCCAGGCCAGGTTGGACAAGAGTATGCACATCCAACTCACCCTGCGAGCCTTCAGGACGCTCGAATCGCATCGCCCAAAGCAGCGTCGCAAAGTCCATCACGAGAGTCCCTTCAGCCTCGTGCCTCCCAGGACATATACGCCGCCCAAACCCAAATGTCACGTGTCCGTGTCCATCCTGGACCTCACGGCCCCCCTCCACCGTCTTGAGCTGACCCTGTTCATCCAGGTACCTAGTCGGGTCGAACTCTGCCACGTTTTCGCCATACACCTTCGGGTCGAAGTTGAGCACGCGTACGTTCTGCAGGCACATCGTGCCCTTGGGGATGAGCATGCCTTCATACCAGTCGTCCTCGGTCAAGGTGTGTGGCGCGCCGAAGGGAAGTATTGGTGACCAGCGCAGGGCCTCTTTGAGCATTGCGCGGATATAGGGGAGAAAGGGGATGTCTGCGAATGTTGGTGGACGGTCGCGGCCTACAACTTCGTCGAGCTCGGCGTGAGCGCGGGCTTGGACATTGGGGTAGACGAGCATGGCGAGAAGCCACCACTCCAGTGCAGTGGCCGTTGTTTCCCCACCCGCGGTGCTACAATTAGATGACGCCTTCAGATCCTCGGAGCCTGCCTCAAAGTCTATGTTAGGGGACGTACAGTACGTGACCAATAAGCCAGGCTTGCTCGACTTCTGAAAGACCGTGTTTACTCCGATTTTTTATTACTGTAGCAGCGAAACTCGGCCGATCAATTCCGTTCGCCTGCGGTTAGAATAAATGTCCTAATTTGTCTGTGGACTAATACAGCTAGGGCGTACCAGGTCATCATTAACTTTCCCGAGGAAACGTTGAAACATGAGTGAATCCTGGACAAACCAGTTCTGTGCGTCGCGTTTCCATTTCGCGAGCCTGTGTGGCAAGATGAGGAGACCGACGACTAATGCAATGATGTACCCACCCATTTGGGACATATTTCAACCAAGGGAAATACTCGACTAGACGTGTCCCGGGCTGTATCTCAAGCAAAAACCGATCCAGGTGGTTCTCGATTTCAACGATGCATGGGTCATCCTCTTTTATTGGCGGAAGGTCGTAATTGACGGATAGCATGATAGACCATGAATGTCGATGAAAATGCCTCTCTGGTTTGGAAGGGCTCTTTATCAGTGCAAGTGCCAGGATGAGCGCTTCGCGACTCTGGATGGGATGGAAGTGATGTACGGTTGATTTGGAGTAGATTTCCGCAGTGACACGACGGAACTGACGCAGTCTATATAGGGTCAGCATGGATACAAAACAAGGTGTAGATTGCATACAGGTCGCCATATGGCAAGATGCCAAACGCCAGGTTGTTTGTCATGAAATCACCCACAGAGATGTAGTGGGGCCGGCTGGAATATATGAGAGATCGCTTCTCAAGCAAATCGACGGCGACGCGTTGGCTATTGATGATCAACATGCCCGTCCCAAGCGCGTTTATATACATCATATCCCCTATCCGGTTCATGAGCGGGCTTTGAGGCACTGAAGGTATGGAGTGTCACCATATTCATCCTTGCGTTCCGGTGAAGCCAGCCATTCCGGATTCGCGATGTGTATGACATCGCCAATGAGGGGCAGCCCTCTTGGACCCGGTGGAAGGTTACGAAGGTAACTCTTAGCGAGTCTTGTAATGAGCCCGGTACCGGCAATGAGGATGAATGCAGCTAGGAGGCGGGTTGTTCGGTCGCCGCTATCGCCAAGTATCCAAGTAAAGCCAATGGTCTCAGGAAGTTGAGTTGCCATAGTGGCGAAAGTAAAGCAGGACGGGGAGACTGTTGGAATATACCCAGTCCGTTCTTATAAGCTCGTTCCATGCGGGCGTTGTGCGGACCCGCATAATTCCTTCGCATTACAGTATGTCTCAGTTTTGCTCATTCGGATCCTCAGGCGGGCATCGCTCCCGAACTCGCTCCCGGTCATCAGTGAATCCCATACAGCAAGTTTCATAACGATAGGCAGTTCGTCGCGCCGTTTGTTTATGCCGTATGTTTGGCTCTATTCGCGTTCCATCTACCCAAGCCGATGCGAACAGTGAGCCTTGCAGTGAGCGGTACCAGTGAGCACTCGCGGGGGTCCTCATGGTCCTCATCCCGGTCGATCCCGGCAAGCCGGCTTGTAGAGCAAACAGGTTACCGCATTTGTACCAAGATTTACTTGTTCTTATACTGTGGTTATACTGTGGTCACGCGTTTACCTGGGCCGTATCCTTCCTCAAGGCCTCAAGGGTACGGGTTCCCGGGGGTACGGGTCAGGGGTTTGACGGGTTGGGTTGGTTGACGGGTTTTGTATTACTGTACTACGTGTGGGTACACATTTTCACAGTAAATAGGAAACGTAATTGCTTTGCGAGCCCGAGTATGGACGACACAAGGTATGATATAACTACATAATATCGTCGCCATCGCCCTCCCTGCCGCCGCCTTCGTCACAATTGCCATCACCTGCGCCGCCGCCGTCGTGGTCGTCTTCATCGCCGCTGCCGTCGCGATCGTTTTCATCGTCGACGCCAGCGCCGGTCGGAACTGCGTGTTGCGGCCACACATCTCTGTCGTCATGAAGGAAGCGCGTGGGGAACAGGGCCAAACATGTATTTCCTGGGGGTTGTCGCTATCCCAGCCGCGATGGGCGACATGGTGGTATCTATGTGGCCAGTGAAGTGTTCCTCGGAGACCTCGGCTTGGGAAGAGGTCTGTCGGATCTACCGGAGGATAGATGGACTGTCGATGTGGCAACGATGCCCCGAGGGTACATGGGATCTGAGATGATATACCGATGATAGGTGGGCACTTGGTGAACCTTTGAATTGAACAACGGGGGTCGAGAGACCGGTCGAGCAGCGTTGTATAGTGCGAATTGAATACCTAAATAGACGCGCTTGTGACCCTGACGGCCTACAGTCTCACTGATAGCAGCACCAGGAGGCCTGAATCGTGAAGGAATTTTGGCGACCTTTTGCGGAGGCAAGGCGGAATTGATTGATGGTAATGTCAAGCCTATCGCATTTGGAACTGTGGGGAAATGAGCACCAATGCTAGAACGTGAGCGCAGAAGCAAAAGAAAAAGTGCTATCTCAATAACTGGTAGTGGCCGCTTTGAATCCCCCACTGCGATTCTTCTCGAGAATTGAAGAGGAGAAATAGGGAGACGGTTGGGTGACCTTGGGAGGTAACGACACCGATTTTGACGTGAATTGGAGGAGTACATGCATCTCCCCTCTCAGCGACTTCTCTCTCTACTTTCTCGCCCCCTTACCCCTAAACGCTGCACATGGTCATCGGCTGAGCAAAAGAAAGAGTCAATAACTTACAAAGGACGTAAAATGTCTTGATGGAACGCACCTGTAACCAAACGGACCGCCCCCAACACCCAATCATCTTCATGAGCCAGCACCTTGGACAAATTGCAATTGAGGATGACGAGGGATCGTGAGACTCAAACTACCGTATGGGGGAAGTCAAGTAAGAATTGTCATAGAAGAAGCACGCACCATACGTCATAAGTATTTGTCCGCTTCCATGCCCAGAGAGACTTTCCAATAGAGGAACCAGAGCAGGGATGAGAGGAACGTTCGCAGAAGGCATTTGATTCATGTGTACCATCGTCCGTTTCTGGTGTCCAGAGTGACTCGGATCAAATCGAGCGACAGAAGAGAATAGAGGTTTTCAAATGGTATGACAGCGTAATCGTGCTCAACAGAACTTGAAGCCAAGCCCTAAAAATGTCGACTATGAATGGCTGGGACTTGAAATTACAGTATTTTTACGACAAGTTGGTGATCATGATGATCACAACGACCAAAGCCGGCCAAAGGGTGTAACGCATGGGTCACCGACGTTTTTCTTTTTTGAACCGTTTATACTGTATCCTGGAATGCGTACCATGGGTACTGCCCTGTCATAGCCGAGAGTCCGAGACTACATTTAGAGGCATGTAGTACAGTTGGTAATAATAGTTTGCGAGCAGTTAAGCCCGCACCCATCGGTATCCTAATCAGTTGTACCTATACTAGTACGTTAGCAGTAAATGCGGAGAGGTTGTCACCTGGCGTCAGACGCCTAGGGTTTCGTGATAGGTTGCGTCCCCCTCAGTCAGGTTCGGGTGGCACGTACGCATATGGCCCGGTCTCGGGCCTGGATAGTGTGCGCGTTTCCTGTAAGAAGGTCAGGAAGTGGTGAGCGTTTTTCTTTTGGGAAGATAGGAGTTTGTTGAGAGGGATGGTGCGGCCGTATCGGACTACGCCATAAGCGTGCTTCTTGAAATAGTAGCGCTGTAGAGCGTGGATACTGGGGCGCAGTGGCCTGCCACACGCGCATCGCAGCCGCGTCCGGCGCGGGCCGCGCCGCTGCACAACCTACGAGACTCGAGAGTGCGATTTCTACCGATTGCAAGACCGATTGTGTACCGTCCATTTTGATGATCTATCTGAGTATTACATCGTTCACATTGCTCTTTATCGCCGCTCATACTGCTTCACTGACATAAACACGCAAGCGCTGGTTAGTGACAGACTCTGAGACTCAGTGGCAAGTCTTCGCCATGGACCCTCATCCGAAGAATAACCGTGACGCTCAGCGCCACAGCACCCAAGGTGTTACAACACCACAGGAGACCCCTTTATTTGTACATACTCAGTCCTTCGTTCAGCAAGGCCTCAGCCTCCGTGAACCGAGGTACCACTTTACATTCGAATGGAACGGGGTGACTGTGTTGTCGAATTAGCACGGACTCCGAGTCATAGACAAAGTACGCAAAAACACGTACGCGGTCAGGCCAGATTGGACACGATTACGCACGCCCAACTCACCCTGCGATCCCTCAGGACGCTCGAATCGCATTGCCCAAAGAAGTGTCGCAATGTCGATCGAGATTGTCCCTTCCGCGACGTACCTCCCAGGACACACACGCCGCCCAAATCCAAATGTCATGTGTCCCTCCTCTCGGCCCCCCATCTGCATCTTAACCCGACCCTTCTCGTCCAGGTACCTAGTCGGGTCGAACTCTGCCACGTTGTCGCCAAACACTTCCCGGTCGAAGTTGAGCACGCCCATGTTCTGGAGGCAGATCGTGCCCTTGGGGATGAACGTGCCTTCATACCAGTCGTCTGCGGTCGAAGCGTGTGGCACGCTGAAGGGAGCTATTGGTGACCAGCGCAGTGTCTCTTTGACCATTGCGCGAATATAGGGGAGAAAGGGGATGTCTGCGAATGTCGGTGGACGATCGCGGCCTACAACTTCGTCGAGCTCAGCGTGAGCGCGGGCTTGGACATTAGGATACATGAGCATAGCGAGAAGCCACCACTCCAGTCCAGAAGACGTTGTGTCCCCACCCGCGGCACTACAATTAGATGACGCCTTCAGATCCTCGGAGCCTGCCTCAAGGTCTACGTTAGGAGACGTACAGTAAGTGACCGACGAGCCAGGCCTTCTCAACTTCTGAAAGGCCGTGCTTGCTCTGGCTCTTGATTACTGTAGCAGCGAAACTCGGTCGATCAATTCCGTTCGCCTAAAGTTAGAATGAATGTCCTATTTCGCCTGTGGAACAATACAGCCAGGGCGCACCAGGTCATCTTTGACTTTTCCGAGGAAACGTTGAAACATGAGTGAATCCTGGATAAACCAGTTCTGCGTGTCGCGTTTCCACTTGGCGAACCTGTATGGCAAGATGAGGAGACCGACGACTAATGCAATGATGTACCCACCTATCTGGGACATACTTCAACCAAGGGAAATATTCGACTAGACGTGTCCCGGGCTGTATCTCGCGCATAAACCGCCTCAGGTGGTCCTCTATTTCAACGAGACATGGGTCATCCTCTGATTCAAGTGGCGGAAGGTCGTAATTGACGGATAACATAATAGACCATGCGTGTCGATGAAAATGCCTCTCCGGGGCGGAAGGATTCTTCATCAGAGCAAGTGCCAACATGAGCACTTCGCAACTTTGGATGGGATGGAAGTGATGTACGGTTGATTTGGAGTAGATTTCCGCAGTGACACGACGGAACTGACGCAATCTGTATAGGGTCAGCGCGGATACAAGACAAAATGTGGATTGCGTACCGGTCGCCATATGGCACGATGCCAAACGCCAAGTTCTGTGTCATAAAATCACCCACAGAGATGTAGTGGGGCCGGCTGGAATATATGGTAGATCGCTTCTCAAGCAAATCGACGGCGACGCGTTGGCTATTGATGATCAACATGCCCGTCCCAAGCGCGTTTATATACATCATATCCCCTATCCGGTTCATGAGCGGGCTTTGAGGCACTGAAGGTATGGAGTGTCACCATATTCATCCTTGCGTTTCGGTGAAGCCAGCCATTCCGGATTCGCGATGTGTATGACATCACCAATGAGGGGCAGCCCTCTTGGACCCGGTGGAAGGTTACGGATGTAACTCTGAGCCAGTCTTGCAATGAGCCCACCTGCAAGGAGGAGAAATGTAGCTAAGAGGCAGGCTTTTCTGTCCGAGTCGCTGCCATCGCCAAAGCCAATGATTTCAGGAAGCTGAGTAGTGACCATAGACGGGGAGACTGCTGGAATATACCTTTGGTAAGATATTATTTCAGTCCGTCTTTATAACTTCGTTCCATGATTCCCAGTTTGTTTTTTACCGTTCGGATCAGGCAGCTGTCTCAGTTCAATCGGCGTTGTCATGACGCGGGTCTGCTACGCGAGACCCGCGACCACCGAGTTGACCAAACTGACCGAATTAATGCACGTGACCTAACATACGACCTCTCCTCCCATCGCCATGCCCGCTTAGACCGGTGACCGCTCGCTCTATGGGGGTGCCGGCTGCGCAAGGACCGCTCGATAGAATCGAGGATCCTCCAGTCGCTTTGCGACACCTCAAAAATCCTCATTCGAACGGCTGGTTACGAGTCTAATGCCCGCTCTCTCTCTAAGCACCGCTTTCCAGGGCGCTTCTTTCCCAATCATTCTGGGCTCTTTCTTCCGTGTTTTAGCCCCATTTCCCCCGTTAACCCTATTTTCTTAGCCTACATTCCCCAGTATATAGCTCATGTATTTACAACTACTAGGTGTCGACTTCGTCGACTGTAACCTTGCTTGTCTTGTTTATTGGTCCGGGTTCGGAAGTTGCAGTCCAGGTGAACAAATGTTAGCGTCCATAGCCAAGTCCATAGCAAGGTTGGCGAGAACAGCCTGAGAGATTCACTTTGGCTTTGCCTACGATTCACCCGGAATATCGACCTGCCATATGACCTTGGCACAAGCAAGGTGACTAGACTCCGAGTCCTCCCTTCAGATTTCAGACTTCAGATCTTCAGAGCTCAGTACAGCTCTCCCCTCATGTTCCCCAGCGTGATGCATTCCCGACCCAGGCGGCACATCTGCGAAGTTTCGCGCCGTCCGGTCTTCATCCCCCTGTCATCATCTCTCGTCGCTGCCAGGGGGTGGTGAGCGTGAACTCGCGACGCGACTGCGGCCGCCGCTTCCGACACTTTGCCGACAACATCACCTACAATATACAGTAATGACAACCTACGCGAGTGCGATTTCTACCGATTGTGTACCTTCCATTTTAATGGACAATCTGAGTATTACATCGTTCACATTGCGCTTGATCGCTGCTCGTACTGCTCTACCGTAGACACGCAGGCTCTTGGTTAGTGCCAGACTCAGTGGCAAGTCCTCGCCATCGACCCTCATCCGAAGAATAAAACCACGACGCTCAGCGCCACAGCACCCAAGATAACACCAGGAGACCCCTTCATTCGTACATATTCAGCCCTACGTTCAGTAAAGCCTCAGCCTCCGTGAACCGAGGTACCATTTTGCATTCGAACGGAACAGGGCGACTGTGCTGTCTAATTAGTACAAAGTCTTTGACGAAGCACGTAAACACACGTACGCCCCTGGGCCAGATTGGACAAGAGTTCGCACATCCAACTCACCCTGCGATCCTTCAGGACGCTCGAATCGCATCCCCCAAAGCAGTGTCGCAAAGTCGATCCCGAGTGTCCCTTCCGCAACGTGCTTCCCAGGACACATACGCCGTCCAAACCCAAATGACACGTGTCCCTCCTCTCGGCCCCCCATCAGCGTCTTAACCTGACCCTTCTCATCCAGGTACCTACTCGGATCGAACTCCGACACATTTTCGCCATACACCTTCGTGTCGAAGTTGAGTACACGCACGTTCTGTAGGCAGATCGTGCCCTTGGGGATGAACATGCCCTCATACCAGTCGTCCACAGTCGATGCATGTGGCACGCCAAAGGGAACTATTGGTGACCAGCGCAGTGTCTCTTTGACCATCGCGCGGATATAGGGGAGAAATGGGATGTCTGCAAAGCTTGGTGGACGACCACGGCCGACGACTTCGTCAAGCTCGGCATGGGCGCGGGCTTGGACATTAGGAAAGGCGAGCATGGCGAGAATCCACCACTGCAGTGAAATAGACGTTGTTTCCCCACCCGCGGCGCTACAATTACATGACGCCTTCAGACTCTCGGCGCCTGTCTCGGACTTGATTTCAGGGGACGTACAGCATATCGCCGACGAGCCAGGCTTGCTCGAGTTCTGATAGGCCGTGTTTGCTCTGAGTTTTGATTATCGTAGCACCGAAACTCGGTCGATCAACTCCGTTCGCCTGCAGTCGGAAGAGTGTTGGAATACGTGATCTATTTCATCTTCGTCTGTGGATCAATATGGCCAAGGCGCACCAGGTCATCAACAACCGTTCCGAGGAGACGCTGAAACATGAGTGAATCCTGGATGAACCAGTACTGTGCATCGCGCTTCCACTTGGCAAACCTGTATGGCATGAGAAGATATCGACGACCAATGCGATAATGTACTCACCTGCTTGGGATATATCTCAACCAAGGGAGCATCTCAACTAAACGTGTCCCCGGGGTTCATCTCGTGTGACAAGCGCCGCACATGGGTTTCAACTCCAACGACATTTGGGTCATCCTCTGATTCAACTGGCGGAAGGTGGTAATTGATGGACAACATGATAGACGATGCGTGGCGGTGAAGGTGTTTCTCTAGATTGGGAGGGCTCTTCACCAGTGCAAGCGCCAACATGATCGCTTCGCGATTCTGGATGGGGTGGAAGTGCTGTGCGGCTGGCTTAGAGAAGCCTTCGACAGCGACACGACGAAAACGGCGTAATCTATATAGGGTCAGCTTGGACATATAGGATAAATGATAGATTGCATACAGGTCGCCATATGGGGTGAGGGTAAACGTAAGGTTCTTTGTCAGATAATCGCCCATAGAGATGTAGTGGGGCCGATCGGAATATATGGTAGATCGCTTCTCAAGCAAATCGGCGGACGACGCGTTGGCTGTTGATGATTAACATGCCTTTCCCAAGCGCGCTTATATACATCATGTCACCTGAACAGTACATGAGCGGGTTTTATGAGGCACTGAAGGTGGTATGGAGTGCCACCATAATCATCCCTGCGTTTCGGTGAAGCCAGCCATTCCTGGTCTGCGATATGCAGAATGTCACCAATGAGGGGCAGCCCTCTCGGACCCGGTGGAATGTTACGGTTGTAACTCTGAGCGAGTCTTGTGATGAGCCAAATACCGGCAAGGAGGATAAATGAGGCTAGGAGGTGGGTTGTTCGGTCGCTGCTATCGCCAAGTATCCAAGTAAAGTCAATAATTTCAGGAAGTCGAGTTACCATAGTGGCGAAAGTAAAGCAGGACGGGGAGACTGTTGGAATATACCCAGTCCGTTCTTATAAGCTTGTTCCATGCAGGCGTTGTGAGGACCCGTGTGATTCCTTCGCATCATGTCTCAGTTTTCTATCGTTCGGATCCTTGGGCGAGCATCGCTCCCGAACTACTAGTAGTAAAAACAGGTCATCAGTAAGTCCCATACAGCAAGTTTCATAACGAAGGGCGGTTCGTCCGAGTCGCGCCGCTTGTTTATGCCACTTTGTTTGGTTCTATATTCGTTGCGTCCCAAGCCGGCTTGTCGGTGCAAACAGGGAACATTAGTACCGCATTTGTACCGAGCCTTTTGTTCAACGCCTCGCCGACATCATCACCTACAATATACAGTAATGCACCAACGGACTCCCGACAACACGGAGCCCCTCACACTCTTTACCGGGGAGGGCATGGTCGCCCACGACCTTTGTGTATTCCTCCAGAAGACTGGCGCCGCCTCACGACCTGAGAACGTGCCTCCGTTGCCGTTTGATCCGGGTTGAAGATGCTCTCGACCTCAAAACCCTAGACCCAGCTAAGGCTGCCCGGTGAGTCGTTTAGACTGCGATGACCCATTACCATACCACCTCTGTCTTCTCTATTCGGTTTGACACGTTACCCCCTTTTCCTTTGGTCTTGCTCGGCTTTCCTCTGGGAGGTGGCCTCTAGTACGGTTTTATTATTTTCCGTTACTATTTACTTTTCGCTTGGCGCACGTGATTACTATATTACGTTACCTCTCGTAAATCTCGCTCTGTAGGGAGTCGAGGACCGGCTTTGTATGCTCTACTGCCCCGGAATAAACACGATCCAAAAAAAATAAAAAAGATACAGTAATGACAACTTCAGATAGACTATTAAAATGGAAGGTATACAATCGGCACTAGAAATCGCACTCGCGTGGTATTACATCGTCCACAACTTGAATGACTGCCATTGCTCCTGATCGCTGTTCATACTGCTCCACTAACATAAACACGAAGGCTCTTGATTTGTGCCAGACTCGGTGGCAAGTCCTCGCCATGGATCCTCTTCCGAAGAACAAAACTACGACGCTCAGCACCGCGACCCAAGATGTTACGACGCCGCAGAAGGTCCATTTATTCGTAAAGACTCAGACTGTTCAGCAAAACCTCAGCCCCCGTAAACCGAGAGACCGCCCTGCATTCGAACGGCACAGGGCGACTGTGCTGTCCAATTAGTACGGACTCCGAGTCATAAACAAAGCACGCAAAAACACGTACGCCGTACGGCCAGTTTGGACACGAGTACACACGTCCAACTCACCCTGCAATCCCTCAGGCCGCTCAAACCGCATCCCCAAAGCAGTGTCTCAAATTCGATCCCGAGCGTCCCTTCCGCGACGTGCCTCCCAGGCACACACGCCGTCCAAACCCGAATTGCATGTGTCCCTCCTCTCGGCCTTCTATCAGCGTCATAACCTGGCCCTTCTCATCCAAATACCTACTCGGGTCGAACTCCGCCATGTTGCTACCAAATACCTCAGGGTCGAAGTTGAGCACGCGCACGTTCTGCAGGATGATCGTACCCTTGGGGATGAACATGCCTTCATACTAGTCGTCAACAGTCGATGCGTGTGGCGCGCCGAAGGGGGCTATTGGTGACCAGCGCAGTGTCTCTTTGACCATCGCGCGGATATAGGGGAGAAATGGGATGTCTGCAAAGCTTGGTGGACGACCACGGCCGACGACTTCGTCAAGCTCGGGCATGGGCGCGGGTTTGGACATTGGGATAGACGAGCATGGCGAGAATCCACCACTGCAGTGAAGTAGACGTTGTTTCCCCACCCGCGGCGCTACAAGTAGATGATGCCTTCAGACTCTCGGCGCTTGTCTCAGAGATATTTTAGAGGACGTACAGCATATCCCCGACGAGCCAGGCTTGCTCGAATTCTGATCGGCCGCGTGTTTGCTCTGAGTTTTGATTATTGTAGGACCGAAACTCGGTCGATCAATTCCGTTTGCCTGCAGTTAAAAGAGTGTTAGAATACGTGATCTATTTCATCTTCGTCTGTGGATCAATATAGCCAGGGCGCACCAGGTCATCAACAACCTTTCTGAGGAGACGCTGATACATAAGTGAATCCTGGATGAACCAGTACTGTGCATCGCGCTTTCACGTGGCAAACCTGTACGGCATGAGAGGAGATCGACGACCAATGCGATAATGTACCCACCTGCTCAAGGGACAAATGTTCCGCAACAGGCACTTAACGTACTTAACCTTAACTTTGCAGGCCATTGCGTAGTCCCAGCATCCCAGGATAACTATTTTATAACTATATATTTGCGAGATACCAAATTTCCCGAGAATTTCAAACTATACTTAACTATGAACCCCGCACGTCAAATTTGGAGGTCAGCGTCAGTTGTTGTCCATTGCAAAGGGCCCCCTGTTTTGGACTTTGCCGTGATGGGTAGAAGGTCTAGTATTGGGTGCGCCCTCTTTGCACGCAAGTGAGGGCATGGGGTGAGGATGCCAAGAACTTTTTATTGTCGCTATTTCTGCCTTCCGGCCACCCGGATTCTCATCCGGGTCTGCGTAAGTCTCCTCCCCCCTGTGCTTCCACCCCATAATCTCTGCCTTGTCGTTTTCTGCCTTGCTAGTTGTCGCTCTCTGTCTCGTATTCTGCCTTGTCGCTCCCTGTCTCGTCGTTCTCTGCCGTGCCACCGTTTCTCTTCTGTACCCTGGCTGTCTCGACCCCACACGCCTGCAGGATGCCACAGATGGCCACATCTCGGAACTCCCATCCTTTCATTGCATCGCCCGCTCTTCGTTGATCGCGCCCTTCTTGTCAAGCTTCCCCTATTATCCCATCAACCACCATCACCACCTTTTGGCTCTCGAATTCAAGTTGGCTGCCCTTAGCTACCCTCAAGGCATCGTTGGAGGTTGCACAGATCGTCACTTTATTGTCAAATTCGGAGGTTTCTATTCTCGTTCGTCATAATGCATAATGTCTTGGGAAGTTGGCCTGGCCTAAATGGGCTCGGCTCGGCCTGGCTTCTGGCTTGGAGCTGGGCCATGCCCATCACCAAATTAAGCGCATGGATTCCCTCAGTACTCACTATTGTGTAATGAACATATTCTAGCATCACCCCTACTTCCAGTCGCTCACCCTGCCTTGGATGTGATACTTCCTTTCTGCGTGATACATGAAGAAGTAGACGCCGTTGATTGCATGTCTTCGAGGGAAAGGACGCTCAATTGCTGCCGACTCGCGTGTGAACCCCTGATCACTAAATGAAAGCGACCGGTCAACCGAACAAGCTGTTCGAGACGTGCACTGATCCATGTTGCATGCCCGTCCTCATAAAGAACGTCCGCACCAAACACTTCATCAAACGAGACATCAAACGGCGTTTTGAGTGACACTCACTCACAACTGTCATGACTATCGCAAAGGACGCACCTAAACAGCAATGGCCAAGTATTCACGACCCAGCAACCTGCACTCGCAAGGGTCTCTGCCCTGTGGCAAAATCGAGAGGCCAGGACTCGCCTCTGGAAAGTCACTCTCTGTACTTCGAACAGTATGGCACGGGGCCTGTCAAAGTCGTCTTCGTCTCGGGGCGAGTATCATGTCCAGACCCCTGTTATCACGATTAATACGACATCTTTACAGACTAATTGATAGCTTAAACTCATGGGCTGCACAAGTAAAACACTTCAGTCGGCTCCCGCAATACTCCATTCTCGTCTTCGATAATAGAGGCGCAGGGAACAGCGACACTCCAATGGGACCGTACTCGTCTGTCATTTTATCTCCTCTGCCCCATTCGATCGAGGCTGACGACCTGCTTCCCCGTTGCGTGATTTACCGAATACTTCAGGACGAGTGCCATGGCGGAAGACGTCATTATACTGCTCGAATTCATCGGTTGGACCGAGAGCCGCAGTGTCCATGTTGTTGGACTATCGCTCGGCGGTATGATTGCTCAAGGTGCGTTAGTACGCTATATCTGTCTGAGTTCCGACATTGTTGGTGTTCACAGAGCTAGCTTCTCGCATTCCCGAGAGACTTGTTTCCCTATGTCTTGCGGTGACGTCGGCCGGAGGTCTCCCTATATTCAACGTTCCTCCGGTGCGTCCAATTGAAACCTATTTTGAGGGAGATTGAACTGGAGTCGTGAGTAGTGGTTCGGATTGAAGAATATTCTAAGGTATAGTACAACTCGAACGCGGTGGCGTACATAACGGACATCTGACAATGAAACCAGGGTGCCATTCATCAAGGACCCAAAGAGGCGTACTCTCATCATTGTGGAGAGCTGTTTCAGCTCTTCGTGGTTGGATGCGAGAGCCGAGAGTGATCCTACGGGCAGGACAAACCGTGAAGTTCAAATCATGGTACGTGCTCAGTTACGTGAGGTCGACCATTGTATTGATGCTTCGCAAGCTATATAATGAACGCGCAGCCATAACACGCGTTTCAAAACCCCTCGGGGCTGTTTCGCAGATGTGGGCGGGGTTGACGCACCATGTGGAAGCCGAGCGTCTCGCACAAATATCCAAGGCCATCCCCAAGGTATTGATCCTGACCGGGGATCAGGACCATTACATCCGACCATCAAATTCGGCGTATTTAAGCGAGCATATGCCCGAGGCAGAGTTCGTAGTGTGGACGGACACGGGGCATGTTGTGAATGTGCAATATGTAGAGAGATTCAATACGCTCTTGGAACGAGTTTTCCTTGAAGGCCGAGCAAGATCCTAATAGATGACATTCCAACGGTGGCTGTTAGTTTCTCAGGCTTCGGTCAGGCGGTGAAGAACGCGAGGATCCGAAAGAAGACGAGCCGGTCTGAGCATTCGGTATACGTTAGTGTTGCCCCATGCCGGGCCGGACGAGAGGGTAAACCCATTGGCACTGAGATGCAACTGACATTTACTTGCGACAACGATGGTACTAGTAATGGTAGATGGCAGAAACTGAACAGATTCGCATGACAAGTCCGAGTCACCGGTCACCAGTCACTAGTGAGTCAAGTGACTGTACACTCCGTCTCGTTTTCAGTTCACTCCCAGCTCCAGGGACTGGCGACCTCGTCCACGAATCGAGATGATGGCAGTCATCGACTCGTCGTTCTTCCTCCAACTTCGCCGCGAGGCTTCCCCCCATCAAGGCTCTCGGCACGGTAGCGGTCGGACCATGGCACGAAGCTGTCTTAAGGCCATCTATAATTCCGAAATCCTCCCACCGCTGCGTCTTGCGGAGATCATCGCGCAAGTCATCGCGTCTGACTTTCACCCGCTCGCGCTGGAGTAAAAGTTGCGTTGTGACTCGGACTCGTGATGCATGATGCGTGACGCTGCATTCCTTCCTGAGACAGTCTGAAACAGTCTGAAACAGTCTGAGGCACCGAACAAGCTCGAAGAGTCAGAACAGCCACCTTTCCCCGAGGAATGCCAGGGTCATTCATGCGAGCAAATACGGGTCACGGATCTGTCTGAAGTAAAAACTATATAGACTTCGTGGAGGTTTCGACTGCTCATCCCCAAATCCCTGAACATGTTTTCTCTCTTCGAAGTCGTCGCCTATGCCCTCGTAGCCCTTGCTGGGGCGGCCTCGCTTGCCCTCCTCAGCCACAGGTTCAGGCAGCGGAACCTCCTGAAAATTGCCGGGCCATCTAACCCTTCTCTTTTCTGGGGTGAGCTCTAGGTTAGAGAAAATGGGCTGCGCGCTGAAACAACGAGAAGGTCATTTGCACCACATGTTCAATCCCTATGCCTACCCGTTCCACGAAGGGTTATACAGGACGTACGGAAAAGTAGCACGCGTCTATGGCTTTTTGGGGGTACGTCCGATGAGTTTTGACCACTATGGGGTCCCTCACTCGATGTTATAACTGGGGCACAGGATATTCAGCTCGTTGTATCTGATCCTATGGCATGCAATAACATTTTTGTGAAGGATCAACCCATTTTTGAAGTGACGGAGCCTTTCCTCCGGTACGTTTCGTTCGGAGTAAGGATTGTCGCTCGTCTTGAAATCGAAAAAGCTCGAACATGCAGACGACTGGGCCATCGCTGTTTGCTACAACAGGTATGGAAGTCATTTTCTAAAATTTTCGTGGACATACACCTATATTGCCACCAATCGAGGTTCTCACCACCGGATGCAACGAAAATTGCTAAACCCCGCATTCAGCACCAAGCACATGCGATATATCACCCCGATTTTTCATGGGGTCACAAAACAGGTACTCTCCCAGGCTGGTATTCCTGAACCGGTGGTCTCAATTCCTCTCAGCTTCGTGAGAACCTCTGGTCGATTGTATCAAATGGCCCAGAAGAGATCAATGTTGCCGATTGGATGGGTAAGCTTGCTCTCGAACTCATTGGGCAAGCCGGCCTCGGGTATTCTTTCGGTATTTTTGAAGGCAGGGACGACGAGTATTGTAGAGCACTGAAGGAATGGATGTCAGTACAAGGAACGCTTGAAGTGACTTTATTATTCTGACACACTTTCTAGCCCAGCTCAGTCCTCTCTTGCAGTGTTTCAAAACTTGCTTCCTTACGTCGACAATATATTCCACCCCAAAGTTCTCAAGTTTATGGGAAGAACGTTGCCGTGGCCGAAATTACACCATTTCATGGACCTCGTGGAGACTGTGAATTCCAAATCGAGAGGTATCTATGAGGCGAAGAAGAGATTGCTGGAATCAGGTGATGACGCGACTGTCAAGCAGGTTGGAGATGGAAAGGATCTCATCAGTCTTCTCAGTGCGTACAAGACCTTTCAGATCAGAACCCTGAGGTGACCATTTATAGTACGAGCTAGTTTGGTGGGACCCGAGGATGTCCAGTTGAGCGAAGAGGAACTGGTTGCGCAAATGGCGTACGCTCCAGCGCGCATCGATTCAAACTAGGCGGCGTTGATGACTAGGTCATTTCTTTTAGGGTCTTAATTATAGCGGGAACAGATACGACATCGTCCGCTCTATCCCGGATTCTACACCTACTTTCCCTCCATCCTGACGCCCAGGATAAGCTCAGAAAAGAGCTGCAAGAGGCCCACGAAGACAACGAGGAGCTCACGCATGACCAACTTGTTTCTTTACCTTTCTTGGAGGCGGTGTGTCGCGAAACTCTGCGCCTGTAAGGTGTTCGTCTTGGTTCTTGGGACGTATTCTCAATGGTGTCACAGCTATGCGCCTGTTCCTGGAGTAATGAGAACGTACGCGACGCAGAATTCTCGTCTTATGGCCCTTCATACTCACTAGTAGTTGGCAGTACTCGAAGCGATGTTGTTCTCCCACTTTCTGCTCCCATTCGGGATGTCGACGGTCGCGAAGTCCATGAAATCTTCGTACCGAAAAATACGAACGTATTCGCTCAGATTTATAATTTGAACCGCGACCCATCGATTTGGGGGGCCGATGCGGCTGAATGGAAGCCGGAACGTTGGTTAGCACCACTTCCCCAAAGCGTTGCAGATGCAAATATCCAAGGAGTATATGCAAATATGTGCGAAGTCCGTCCTTCTAGGCTCACTATTTCTGACAGCTCTTATAGTATGACGTTTATTGGTGGCCCACGGGCCTGCGTGTGCGTATAACAAGCCCTTCTTTAGACAAGCTGGGCTGATTCTGCTACATCTAGCGGATTCAAATTTTCACAGCTCGAAATGAGTAAGAGAAGCCGCGTAGACGCGTATCTTATCTTGCTGACCTGACTACACCTTTGCATCTAGAGGCCGTGTTATCGCAGGTCATTCCTGCTTTCCGATTTGCGCCAACTGGAGCCGAAATAGTTTGGAGATATGGCATCATTTCTTCTCCGTCGGTGAAGGGATCAGTTGGGACGTTCCATCCTAAGCTCCCGATGATAGTATCTCGGGTATAGGGGTTGTGCGCGTTGCACCTCCATTTGTCTTGGTATTAGCCTCACAAGCAGTTTCTCATATGTTTTGTTTTATGTTTTTGATTCAGAAATTATGTTCCGCTACGAGCTCTACAGTAGGTAGAAAGCTCGCATTATCATGGTCACGCTGAAAGATAATTTTTAAAGAGTTGTCGCTCCGGTAGTATATTACATACCGCGTCTCGCACTGGAATGCATTGCCGATGTGTATCGAAAATTGTCGAAAATAGCCAAGGTGAATTCAGATATGTGTTGATGAAAAGAACTGGGCGGACTAGGACAGGCAAGCTTGGAAACGCGGGGTAAATTGCGCCAATGGAATTGAATGGATTGTGATATTTATGGTGACCGTAGAATGACGTTGTGCGCAATACCTCATTTCGCTGGCCATTTCACCTGCTCCGCAATCACAATAGTATTTTCTTGCTGGACTGGACACATACGGTGAACGCGCGCAAGGGCAACTTACATAAGGTCGATATGAATGCGCTGCACTCGCTCGCCGTGAGTATTACATCGTTCACATTTAGTTCACAATGACTGCCATTGCTCCTGATCGTTGCTCATACTGTTCCATTGATATAAACATGGAGGCTCTTGATTAGTGCCAGACTCAGTGGCAAGTCCTCGCCATGGGCCCTCTTGCGAAGAGTAAAACCACGACGCTCAGCGCTGCAGCACCCAAGATGCTACAACACTGTTTTATTTGTACAAACTCAGCACTTCGTTCAGCAAGGCCTCAGCCTCCGTGAACCGAGGTGCAGCTTTGCATTCGAACGTAACAGGAGCGTCTTAAGCTAACCCGTCTCGTCCAGGTACCTAGTCGGGTCGAACTCTGCCACGTTTTCTTCATACCAGTCGTCTGCGGTCGGAGCGTGTCACGCCGAAGGGGGCTATTGGTGACCAGCGCAATGTCTCTTTGGCCATCGCGCGGATATAGGGGAGAAAGGGGAGGTCCGCAAATGTCGGTGGAACGACCGTGGCCTACAACTTTGTCGAGC
Organism: Lactarius akahatsu; assembly: GCA_021524915.1. Classification (NCBI taxonomy): domain Eukaryota; kingdom Fungi; phylum Basidiomycota; class Agaricomycetes; order Russulales; family Russulaceae; genus Lactarius; species Lactarius akahatsu. The sequence goes on along the minus strand of JAKELL010000062.1, from coordinate 187,317 downwards.
TCGGCATGAGCGTGGGCTTGGACATTGGGATAGACGAGCATGACAAGAAGCCACCACAGCAGTGAAGAAGACGTCGTGCCCCCACCTGCGGCGCTACAATTAGATGACGCTTTCAGATCCTTGGAGCCTGCCTCGAAGCCTATGTTAGGGGACGTACAGTACGTGACCGACGAGCCAGGCCTTCTCGAGTTCCGAAAGGCCGTAGTTTGCTCTGATTTTTGAGTACTGCAGCAGCGAAACTCGGTCGATCAATTCCGTTCGCCTCCGGTTGGAATAAATGTCCTATTTCATCCTTGAACCAATACAGCCAAGGCGTACCAGGTCATCATTACCTTTCCGAGGAAACGTTTAAACATGAGTGAATCCTGGACAAACCATCTGTGTATCGCGTCTCCACTTGGCGAGCCTGTATGGCAAGATGAGGAGACCGACGGCCGATGCAATCATGTACCCACCTATTTGGGACATATTCAACCAAGGGACAAACTTGACTAGACGTGTCCCGGGTTGTATCTCGCGCATAAATCACCTCAGGTGGTCCTCGATTTCATCTGCCCCCGGGACTGATATAAGTATCGTGATCAGCCTGAGGGATTACGTTACGTATCAGTGACAATAAAAATGGCCTCAGATCACCCTCTTCCCGTGGTCCTTTCTGCCCCAAAAAAATACAGTAGGTAAAGTAGGATCCGTAGATATGAGATCATAACAAAAAATAAGAATGTATTGAGAATTTCGACTACAGTGCGACAAGGAAGAGAGGGGAGTCGTAAAAAGTAAAGGCCCAGACCACCAGATCCCAACGATCTTGCTAAATGCCACACAGATCTGTTGGAATAGAGTGTTAGAAGAGACCAATGAGAACACCCGTGATAAATTTTGGGTGATATCGTACATGCGATAGAGTTGTAGAAGGTAATCTCACCTTGAGGGGCCAGTGCGCGATCAAATTTGCATCCGGGGGTGAAGTCGGTTTTGCTCCCTAGGAGCCAAAATAAAAATAAGCAAAAATCACCATTGAACAGTATATCCATTCTTCTATCGGTATGTACAATATAAAGTAGCTACGATGTGTTGTTGAAGCTACAGAAAATAAAAAGTCGATTTTTGCATAGGTACGACCACACTAGTACTACGTGCTACAGTACCAAGTACAGTACACAAAGCCGGAGACCGGAGGCGGGTCTCGTGACTCGGTGGACCGCACATGGCATGATAAGCGACTAACGATTACTGCCATAGTCGCTCCCGGTCATTGTATTTATATGCGTAAAGAGTAATGGCAGAAGTCGCCGACAATCAGGAAAAGGGGTCCCCGTCCCTCTTCCGAAGCCGAAGAACAAAAAGAGCAAAACCACGACTCTCAGTCCCACGACATCCAAGATGTTACAACGCCGCAGGCCCGGGAGACGTCTTCATTCGTGCAAAATCAGCCCTTCGTTCAGCAGCGCTTCAGCCTCCGCAAACCGAGGGACCGCCTTGCATTCGAACGGAACAGGGCGGCTGATGTCTAATTAGTACGACGTCACCGACGAAGCACGCAAAAGCACGTACGCCGTCAGGCCAGATTGGACAAGAGTACGCACATCCAATTCGTCCTGCGGTCCTTCAGGACGCTCGAATCGCATCCCCCAAAGCAGTGTCGCAAAGTCGATCGCAAGCGTCGCTTCCGCGACGTGCCTCCCAGGGCACACACGCCGCCCAAACCCAAATGACATGTGTCCCTCCTCTCGGCCTTCTGTCAGCGTCTTAACCTGACCCTTCTCATCCAGGTACCTACTCGGATCGAACTCCACCACGTTGCTGCCAAATACCTCAGGGTCGAAGTTCAGCACGCGCACGTTCTGTAGGGTGATCGTGCCCTTGGGGATGAACATGCCCTCATACCAGTCGTCCACAGTCGATGCGTGTGGCACGCCGAAGGGGGCTATTGGTGACCAGCGCAGTGTCTCTTCGACCATCGCGCGGATATAGGGGAGAAATGGGATATCTGCAAAGCTTGGTGGACGAGCACGGCCGACGACTTCGTCAAGCTCGGCATGAGCGCGGGCTTGGACATTGGGATAGGACGAGCATGGCGAGAATCCACCACTGCAGTGAAGTAGACGTTGTTTCCCCACCCGCGGCGCTACAATTACATGACGCCTTCAGACTCTCGGCGCCTGTCTCAGACTTGATTTCAGGGGACGTACAGCATATCGCCGACGAGCCAGGCTTGCTCGAGTTCCGAAAGACCGTGTTTGCTCTGAGTTTTGATTATCGTAGCACCGAAACTCGGTCGATCAACTCCGTTCGCCTGCAGTTGGAAGAGTGTTAGAATACGTGATCTATTTGATCTTCGTCTGTGGATCAATATAGCCAGGGCGCACCAGGTCATCAATAACCTTTCCGAGGAGACGCTGATACATGAGTGAATCCTGGATGAACCAGTACTGTGCATCGCGCTTCCACTTGGCAAACCTGTATGGCATGAGAGGAGATCGACGACAATGCAATAATGTACCCACCTGCTCGGGATATATCTCAACCAAGGGAGCATCTCAACTAGACGTGTCCCGGGGTTCATCTCGTGAAACAAGCGTCGTACATGGGTTTCAACTCCAACGACATTTGGGTCCTCCTCTGATTCAACTGGCGGAAGGTGGTAATTGACGGACAACATGATAGACGACGCGTGGCGGTGAAGGTGTTTCTCTAGATTACGAGGACTCTTCATCAGTGCAAGTGCCAACATGATCGCTTCGCGATTCTGGATGGGGTGGAAGTGCTGTGCGGCTGGCTTAGAGAAGCCTTCTACGGCGACACGACGAAAACGGCGTAATCTATATAGGGTCAGCAGTGGATATAAGATAAATTATAGATTGCATACAGGTCACCATATGGCGTGAGGGTAAGCGTCAGGTTCTTCGTCAGATAATCGCCCATAGAGATGTAGTGGGGCCGATCGGAATATATGGTAGATCGCCTCTCAAGCAATTCAACGGCGACGCGTTGGCTGTTGATGATTAACATGCCTTTCCCAAGCGCGCTTATATACGTCATTTCACCTGAACAGGTACATGAGCGGGTTTTATGAGACACTGAAGGTAGTATGGAGTGTCACCATAGTCATCCCTGCGTTGCGGTGAAGCCAGCCATTCCTGGTCTGCGATATGCAGAATATCGCCAATGAGGGGCAGCCCTCTCGGACCCGGTGGGAGTTTACGGAAGGAACCCTGGGCGAGTCTTGCAATGAGCCAAAGGGTACCCACAAGGAGGAGGAATACAGCTAGGAGGGTCGTTGGGTGGCTGCTACCTCCAAGTATCCAAGTAAAACCAGTGACTTCAGGAGGTTGAATAGCCATGGGGACGAAAGACGGCAACAGTAAACCGAGAAACACAATGGCTTGCGTCTATTTTGATCGCTCTGCGTCTATTCAGGTCACATGCGGTACGTAGTACCCACAGGCCCCACGCGGGCTTAGAGGCCGTCTATAACCAATGAATGAACGTCAACACTAGGCCACTGGCCTGGCATCTCTAGAACGACTGTAACATTCCAGTCAGACCGCAGTATACGCTCGCAACCTGCACCACATGCCCTGTGGGTCAGCCAAGGACTCGGAAAAGCCCGTCAAGGTATCACCCGTAACCCAATCGGGAACGCATGATGAGAATTACGCAAATAATTACGTAATTGAAAGTTAAATTTTCTTTCTTTTTCGGGAGAGTGTTTTATTCGAACCGAGGCAACTGTAGAGAGCGACGAGTTCGCGTACGCACGAGTAGAACTGTAGAATACATAGATTAGTCGTCATACTAGTATATGTAGCATTGGCTAGCGGACTAAGGGATATCCAAAACTTTTAACGCAGGACCCTTGGCCTGATCTGCAACGATTATATAATACCTGCTGAGCTTTATCATCGTGGCTGGAGCCTGGAGGCCTAAAGGCCTAAAGGCTTGTACAACCCTTCTCAAACCAATGCCGGGTCTATCTCCCTACATGTGTTGGATACAGCTCCAAGAGGACACTCTGAGGTGCTAGATAATATCAAGAGACTGCGGAAATAGGAGCAATACCCTCTACTCCGGACCTCCAATGCTCACTCATCCCCGAAATATAAGTTTACCACTGCGCTAGATCCCCATAACATATGTGGTATCGCAGATCCTTTTTAAAAGTTCCGTCCCGATGGTCCGGGTGTCTGGACTCGGACACCTATGCGAATCAGTGCGATCACTCGGCATCGTGAATGGCAATAGTACTTCTGGTCGACCTGATCCCCCAGTCACTGCCTCCATGACGGTACCTTCTATGCCACATCTGTGGGAATTTCATCCTAGCAGCGCTCCCCTAATCATTCTCTAGTCCCTGGTGCAGTGGCGCCAGTTTATATACGGACCCTTTTATTACAGTAAAGAACCATCCAAGTTTCAACGTTCTCCGAGCCCGCGGCGGCGTTTATTCCAGAGCATATATAACCTCGAGACGAGTGCGAGGGACATTGTCTTTGTCCAGGACATTTTCTCTCCATGGAAATTATTGATTTCACCTGGTCATTTGTCCGTATCAGCTACCGCGCGACCTACCTCCTCGCTGTAACCTTCCTAACCGGCTCTGTTCTCTGGCTAATAACCAAACTCGCTCAGCGAGCCTTCCGCAAACTTCCACCGGGTCCCAGAGGGCTGCCCCTCATCGGCGATGTTGTTCACATAACAGATCAGGATTGGTTGACCGCACCACAACGCATGGCCGACTATGGTGACACTATATACCTTCCAATTCCAGAAAACGTGTTTATGTTTCTTCCAGGCGACATGATGTATATAAACGCGCTCGGGACCGGTGTCCTCGTCGTTAATAGCCAGCGCGTTGCCGTCGATCTGCTCGAAAAGCGATCCAACATATATTCCGACAGACCGCACTACATTTCTGCAGGCGAATTTCTAACACAGAACTTGACCTTATCCTTCTCGTTATTTGGCGAGCTGTATGTCATCGACGTTTTGGATCGTATCCGCGCTGATCCGATGCCCGCACAGATGGCACCGACATCGTCGTGTCGCCGTGGAGGGCTTCTCCAAATCAAACTCACAACAATTCCGTCCTATCCAGGGTCGTGAAGCGATCATGTTGGCGCTTGAGCTTATCAAGAGCCCCCCTTCTCCGGAGAAACATTTCAAACGACACGCGTCGTCTATCATGCTGACCATCATTTACGATCTTCCGCCTACAGAGTCAGAGGACGACCCGGTTGTCGTGGGAATAAATGACCACGTAGAGCGTCTCTTGTTCGAAGTACAGGCAGGGACGCGTCTGGTTGAGTACTTCCCTTGGATGAAATATATTCCGAGCAGGTGAGCACCGTATTTTGATCATGAGTTTCTTCTCATCGTGCCCCGCAGGTTCGCCAAGTGGAAACGTGACGCACAGTACTGGTTCATCCAGGATTCGCTCATGTTTGGACGTCTTCTCGGAAAAGTCGCCGACGAACTGGTACGTGCCCGCTATCGTAGTCCACCGAGATAAATCACAGTTGCCGACACCAGAGAGACGGGATTGATCGGCCGAGCTTCGGTGCTACGGTACTCAAGGGTCAGGGCAAATACGGCCTTTCGGAACGCGAGCAGGCATGGATCGTGGGTAACATGTTGTACGTTCCCCAACCTATCATGCTGCCGATGCAACGTAGCTTCACCTACTGTAGCGCTGCGGGTCAAGAGACGACGTCCACTACGCTCCATTGGTGGCTTCTCGCCATGATCGTCAATCCTGCTGTCCAAGCCCGGGCCCACGCCGAGCTCGACGAGGTCGTAGGCCGCGCTCGTCCGCCCACCTTCGCCGATGTCCCCTCTCTCCCCTATATCCGCGCGATGCTCAAAGAGACCCTGCGCTGGTCGCCGATAACTGTCCTCGGCATGCCGCACTCCTCGATCGCAGACGACTGGTACGAGGGCGTGTTCATTCCCAAGGGCACGATCGTGGTCCCGAACATGCGCCTGCTCAACTCCAACCCTGAGGTGTTCGGCGACGACGCGGCGGAGTTCGACCCGACCAGGTATCTGGACGGCGAGAAGGGTCGGGTCAACGTGCAGGCTGGGAGGGAGGACGGACATGTGACGTTTGGGTATGGGTGGCGTGTGTGCCCTGGGAGGTATGTCGCGGAAGATACGCTTGTGATCGACCTGGCGACGCTGCTTTGGGCGATGCGGTTTGAGCGCCCTGACGGCGCGCGGGGCGAGTTGGACACGCACACCCTTGTCCACTCTGGCGTGATGACGTGGGTGCTTTTTCCCAGCTTTGTGTATGGGTTCGGACTGACGAGGCGGCGCAGCCGTCCTGTGCCTTTTGAGTTCAAGGCGGTACCTCGGTTTATCGAGGCTGAGGCTTTGCTGAAGGAAGCGCTGGATTTGTGCGAATAAAATACACCACTCAATGTACTAACTAACTATCACGATTTTCGGATGGAAGTCCGGACATTCTCCGTTTCTCTGTCTCGAACAACTTCTGCCCCTACTACACTCTCACTTGCGGCCCTCTGCGTTGAGTCGAGTTTGATTGGCCGGTATATTGGGCTCACATAAACAACGCAGGACAACTCGGCAAATCGTCATTTGTACAACTCCAGCGCATCGACAATCAGCGTCTTGGTCTCTGGAAAACGAGGGCTTGCCCGCACTTCAAAACGAACGGGACGGCTGTGCACAATCAATGAGCAATCCTAGCTCGCGTGCCCGGTGTTCAGAAAGTAACTCACGCTGACAAGCCTTCCAGAACGCACGTCTCCGTATCCAACTCGCCCTGCACGCCCTCTGGCCGCTCAAAACGCATCGCCCAGAGCAGCGTCGCGACGTCGATGGCGAGCGTCCCCTCAGCGATGAACCTCCCCAGGCACACACGCCGACCGAACCCGAATATGGTGCTGCCCATCTCGCGCTCCTCCGTCGCCGCGTCCAGGTATCTGTCCGGGTTGAACCGGATGGCGTCCGCGCCGAAGACGCCCGTATCGGAGTTGATCATGCGGATGTTCGGCATGCAGATCGTGCCCTTCGGTATGAACACGCCCTCGTACCAGTCGTCCGCCGTGGACCGATGCGGAACGCCGAAGGGGGCGACCTGCGCCCATCGCAGCGTCTCTTTGACGACCGCGCGGATGTACGGGAGCGAGGGCAGGTCGGCGAAGGTCGGTGGGCGTGCACGGCCGACGACTTTGTCCAGTTCGGAATGAGCGCGTGTCTGTATTTCTGGGTTCGCGACCATCGCCAGCAGCCACCATTCGAGGATAGAGGACGCCGTCTCCCCACCCGCAAAACTATGATGCACGTGACCCTCAAGGTCTGGATTGGTCGGCAATGAGATGTACGTACAGCATTGTGCCCGCAACCCAAGCTCGCTCGCGCTCGGACAAGTTATATTTGTCCTGGTTCTTGATCAGTGCTGCTGCAAAGCTTGGTTTATCGATCCCGTTTGCCTGACCGCTACAGTCATTCTTCGTCGATAATGCTCCGAATCGCGGACTTACCAAGTCGTCCGCAACATTGCTCACTAGGCGTTCGAACAATGAAGTAGTCTCGACGAACCAAAGCTGTGCCTCTCGTTTCCACTTTGCGAACCTGAAACAGTTCTTCAGAGTGTGAAACCCGGTAGTCTTCAGCTTGCGTACATGCTGGGAACGTATCGCAGCCAGGGAAAGAACTCGACGAGATGCGCGCCTGGCTCTAAGGTATGCGATATATGCCGAATCCGGTCAGTGATTCCCAGAAGGAGAGGATCACTTTCTGATCGCGCCGGTGGGAGGTGATAATTGATGGATAACATGATTGACATCGAATGTCGGCGGAGGTGCGTCTCCCTATCTGAAGGACTCTTCATGAGGTCCAATGCCAGCATCATCGCTTCCCTGTGTTGAACAGGTTGGAATATAGACACGCCGGACTTGGAAAAGCTGTCCATAGTTGCCCTCCGGTAACGACGCAGTCTAATGAGGGGTCAGTATGTACTCGGTAGAGAAACTCGAAGTTGATACAGGTCGTTATACGGCGTGGAAGCGAGTGACAGCCCCTCCGACATGTAGTCGCACAGCACAATGTTGTGGGGCCGATCCGAGTATATATTTGACCGCTTCTCCAGGAGGTCAACAGCAACACGCCGGCTATTGAGGACGAGGATCCCTTGCCCGAGCACACTGACATACATCATCTCACCTCCAACAGTGTCAGTATCTTTGGCTTCAAAGCCTCTGATATCCAACTCACCATAGTCATTCTTGCGCTCCGGTGAGGACAACCAGCCATGATCGGAGGCGTGTCGAATATCCCCTATCAACGGAAGACCTTTGGGACCCGGGGGCAGCTTTCGGGAGGCGTTCTTGATGAGCCGAGTCAACAGCCAAAGAGAAACGCCGACGAGAGTAGTCGCGGTAGCAAGACGGACGGGTGCGCCATAACCACCGCCCAGAGCAGAACTTGGGGAGGGAGAAAAGGACATGGTGGCGAACGATCATAGAGTGAACGTGCCGTACATTGTTCTTTTGTAGGCTTCAAGTTGGTGGCAAAACCCCACGCGGGATCCCACTAAGTACAGTAATTCATTAGTCAGATCCACGCTGCCAATGCGGGCCCAACTTGAACGAGTGTGACGCTCGCCATTTTGATCGTCAGCAAGCTGACTCACTGCTGACTCGTGCTACCATGCACCACTCCAGCAGGTGATGTACGTCGAAGCTTCCATATGACTATCACTCAGCGGCTGCACTGGCAGAATTTCTTTTTTTTTGCCGAGCTTGCACTGAGAGAGCCAGCGCGCGAATTATTGATGAAATTGTTATGAGTCCGCCCAAGGGTCCTTCTAAGAGTCTGCTGCCCTTTGAACCGTTGGGCGCTTACATGCCTGAGCCATTGAAGTTGCTCAAAGAGTACAAATTTGCTTACCTGGCACAGTAAGCCCGCAGTCCGCTGCAGCCACTGGTTCTTATCAGAAGATTGATCTCCTGGCTTTTCGCCGCCCAACGACCACTACGTCGTCAACCCTCTGCCCGTCTGGTCCGAGTCCACATGGGATTGGCACTCCGATGAGCCAATTGGAGGGATAGAAGAAAGCTGTACTTATGACTGCTATAGTCTGGGCGTAAGTTACCTCACTGACACAGGGCAGACAGCGCCGCGGCAGTTCAAGCAACTTTGTTAAGGGTCGTCACGACATTACAAATGTTACATACAATCTCCCTGCGTGGGTATAAATATGTATCGGTCCTACAAAATCAGACCAATTATAAATACGCATCGCGCTTCGTTTGACGATAATTTACTAGGCCCGACAGTGTTTATTGCTCGCGCACCCTCCATTCTTTGAAGAACAGACAATCTCTTCCTAGCCTCGCCCATCAAAAAGGTGTGGGTGTAGGTGGTAGTGGGCGGATGGGAAGATCCGACATTCGTGACGACACCCCCAACGTGGCCGATAAAGGCACCTCGATCCGCTGCCGGGGTGAAGGAGCCAGTGCTGGTGGGTACTGCGGCGAGTGGATACACTGCATCGAGAGCGCCCTTGGCTGTCCCTGCGGACGAGACGGAGAGGAATTCTCCTCGAGGTTTTTCTGTTGTTGGTCGAAGGACACGATGAACGGCGGTGCTGACTGGGCTTCGTACGACGTCTGGCCGACAAAACGTTCGGCAAACGTATATGCTCGTGAGGAATTCCTCCAGATCTGTACCGGTGTGCCTGCGCGTGTCGGAGATATATGCGCGCTGGCGTTTCTACGATGGTCTTGAAGGGGTATACGATTATTGAACGATGCTAAAAGAGTGTTGGAGTAGCTAGTAAAGCTAGGGGTTAGTGTCATATCCGGACGACGAGTGAGGAACATACACTTTTCCGGTTACTATCGCTCTATGGTGACGGAACGTTTGAGAGAATAGGGATGGAGAATAATCGACCTTACTCACGGGAAAAACCAGTAAACATCGTTCTGGGGGTTCGTCAGTAACACAACCCGAACGTGTTTCGCGGGGAGGACTCACTGGTGCCGCAGCGAACATCACCAAGCAAAGGGCCGATACACTAGCTGGAGTCTCAGTTAGATTCATTCGTTGGGCCGATGACAATCGGACATCACCAGATATAAAATTAGTTTCGACTGTGAAGTGCAAGATCCGCCTCCAAGCGCGCTCCATCGAAGTTTCTGACTCTCGCTTGAGGGGGCGGGCGAGCTTATCAATCCAGATTGACGTTATGACGGGACACAGTTGATTCTGGTTACACTCACCAGATAAGTCAGTGTAGCTGTGACTGCAACATCTGCAGCGGCGGAGCTGACCATTCCAATCTGAGAAGATATGTCTCACGGGAAGCTGAAACAGTTAAAGGATGGGCGAGCTCACATAAATGAAGTAGACGTGTATGTGTGGCCCATCGATATTCCTATGTTTAAGTCCCTATACCTCGCTCCAGACAGGTACCCTGTAACCACTAGCGAACACGTACCAAAATGCCGTCCGCCAAGTTCCCAATGCATTGAACGAGAGATAGCTGGGTGCAGATGCAAATGCACTGGTCAGCCTGGAACCAACTTTTGCGATATCAAGCGGGACTTACTGCGCCTATGACGCAACACCACCAAGACATCGACTTTTTGATGCACCATATACGATAGCAGAAGACGGATCGGACGGTGACTGAAACGAATAAGCTGAGTATCGGCCCGTCGACAGGTGCCAGCAATGTCTGCCGAAGTCGCCCGAAGTCGCCAAATCCCGAGACAAACCAGTAGCTGCTGTCTGCGCCACTGAGTAGAGTCTGGGCCGTCTCGATAATAAATATAGCATGCACTAGAAGGATATAGTTCATTGTCAAAATCAGGCTTATTCTGACCCACCGAGAATCTTGTTGTACCCCCTATCTCTAGGAAAGTATTGGTGGTACGAATCTGTGTGTGCAATGTGAAAATTCTGAACGTTGCTGGAACTGGTGACACAACTCACAGACTTGCACGACTAGAACGCCATACAGGAACCAGTTGAACAACGCCCCCAGCAACTAAGAGAGGAAGCATATATTTCAGCACAGAAGCTCAACAGTTGGCGCATTTCGGACTTACCAACGGCGCAGTACTTCAAAAGAGTTATGTGAGCTGAATTGCCACCCAGACGAAATGGTGACTTACGTCCTACTTATGTCCGACGGAATGGGTGATGGGGTAGACATGCGAGGCGAAAAAAGTACCCCCGAGGGTCCAATCTTATATCGAGAACGGGTTTAGAACAAAGCCAGACCTGGCGGCAGCACCTCCGAGTCAGAATCACGATCATCAGAGAGAAATAGACGTGGAGAAATGAAATGCCGTCCGATCGAGATTTGTCCCTCGGCCATCACACGACACGCAATCCCTCTAGCGACATATTAAAAGTTGGAAAGTCCACTACCGTAGTAGTAGTAGTGATGGGTGGTGGGTACTAGCCCACAGACGGCGGTCCCAACTCGGTCAGTGCCTTTCCATTGATGGACAGTGGACAGCATCATGATGCAAGTCGCATCTCACTTGAAGCTTGAAGCTACAGTAGCGCTAATGTCTTCGTTCTTCTAGTACGGACTGTAACCATCAGCTAAGCCATATCGGTTACGTAATATCCTCCCCTCCACAAGTGTTCTTCTGGATCATGCACTCGGTCACAAATGTGTTTAGGGATGCAGCCAAATGGGGGGGGGGACGATCGTTCTTACATGCTCCAGCGAATTTAGGTGGGGTGCACTGCCAGCTGCGGTCCCCTACTCGTGTGAAACCTCATGGCCTAGAGTGTAGTCGTACACATTCCCTAAGCGCCAAACATGTTCCATATGGAGGCGAACACTTTGAGGTCTAGTCTGACATCATAATGGAATTCCTGGTCATAGCATTGAGACTAGATACAAGCAAGCGAACGAATAGATCTCCGTTGGTATCACAGCTTTGCTCGAGTTTTTGGTACGTGTCCTTCGTCTTCTAAAACCACGCGGGCCAGCCTACCGAATACAGGAAACATGCCAGCGTAGAGATGGGCCTGCTCGGAACTTGCCTGGCGGCGTGCGTGTCGCGCCGCGATTCCCTGCATGATGACCGCAAGCTGCAAGCGGCACGCGTCAAGAATAAATGGCGAAGAATACCATGTGAGAGAGACGGACCCGAATAAGCATCCAGCTACGCGCAAAAACTATCTCTGTGATGGGGTATGGCTGTCGCGTCACGCGGCAGTACTCGCGTTCGAGCTCCGCGAGCGATATCGGCTCTGTGCTGGGACGGTTCTTGTAGCCAACGAGGTGGCCGCCGGTCTCGTCTGGGTCGACGACCCACAGTTGCGTCAAGTTCGCCAAGTCGGCCAGCTATACGCACGCACGATCATTAGTCAGTCGGCGCGCGCGACAAGAGGGAGGAGGCATGTGTGCGTACCGGGCTACCGAGCGTGCAAAGTTCCCAGTCGAGAATCCCGACCACGCGGTTCTCCGTCGGGATGGAAGATGAGGTTGTCGAGCTTGTAGTCGCCATGCACGATCCGCACGCCCGTCTTGCGCTCGTCGGGCAGGTTCTGCTCGTACCACGCGATGAGCTCGCCCCATCCGGGTATCTCACCCACCGGCTTGCCGGTGTCGATGTCCTCCACGGCCGCCTGGGCGTGCGTCACCTTCGAGAGCGACTTGATCTGGCGCGGGAAGTACGGCTTGTGCGAGCCAAACTTCTCCAGGCCGACTTGCCTCGGGTCGAGCGACGAGAGTGCACCGAGCGCGCACACCGCGGAGAGCCAACTGCGGTGAGGGGGATGTGTTGTGTCGGGATGACGTGGCTACCCGGTGAATAAATTACGTACCACTCGCGCCGAACCTCTGGGGACACGCCGGGCATCGACATGTCCGTGAAGATGCGGCCCTCGAGAAACTCCATGATGTAGAAGGGCGTCCCGATGACCGCGCTGTTTCGCACAGCACGAAAACTTGCGGGACAGGGACGCGCGATTCTGGGGGAGTCGTCGGGCGCGAGTTGTGTTTGTGGATGGCGGCGAGCACAGTGTATTCCCTCTCGACTTGGTGAGCTGTCTGTGAGACCAGCTGTCCTGCCGGTTTCTTTCTGAGCACGAACCGTAGACCTCTGAATTGGTTCAGAACAGTGATATCGGAGGTAACCGGAACGACACACACCTGGCATCTGTGAGGAAATATGTTGGGTTTGACTGTCCAGGCAGAGTGTCATTATGTCAATCGACAGTACACGCAGTACAGCTCAGACCTGGCCAAACTGACAACGGAATGTGAGACCATCAAAGCTAAGTTAGTGTGGTGTCAGCCGACGTACTTTAAATTGCTTCACGGTGACAGGAACCGCCACGGCGGGCACGTTCTTGGCGAGATATACATTGAGCTTGTCTTCGTCAATCGTTGCACGAACGTCACCGTATTCTCCTCCAGCAGGTCGAGGAGGGCCCGTGTTGATCATGGTGAAAAATCGAAGACAGTGCGAAGACGCCGTCGGTTCATGTCCAGTACCGGAGTTCCGGATGAGCGGGGTGGGATATCCGGCCGCGGGATATACAGTAGCCGTGCTCTCGTTCTCGGAGTTGACCATGGCAATTGGCGCGCGTTCGCGACAAGTACCGAATTTATGGGCCACACCCACCGTGGCAGGTCCCAACACCCTCCTCTTTTCTGGAGATGGCGAACTCACTACTGAGAACGTTATCTCCTGTAGTCCGCCTTGGTGAGGGGTAGTGCCCCTCATTCATCGCGCTCCCTTGCGGAAGGACCACGCTGGTGAGGATTCTCTCACGAACTAATGGGCTCGCAGCGATTGCTAGTAGCTCCCGGACATTGTATTTATTTGTGTAAAAAGTAGTCGCTGATAGTCAAGAAATGTCCTCGCCACCTCTTCCGGAGAACAAAACCACGACGCTCAGCACCACGGTATCCAAGATGTTACAACACCACACTCAGTGGCCATGCGGCCTTCTATTCGTACATACTCAGACCTTCGTTCAGCAATGTCTCAGCTTCCGTGAACCGAGGTACCACTTTGCATTCGAACGGAACAGGGTGACTGTGCTGTCTAATTAGTACGGACTCCGAGTCATAAACAAAGCACGTACGCCGTCAGGCCAGATTGGACAAGAGTACGCACGTCCAACTCGCCCCACGATCCTTCAGGACGCTCGAATCGCATCGCCCAAAGCAGTGTCGCAAAGTCGATTGCGAGCGTCCCTTCCGCGACGTGCCTCCCAGGACACACACGCCGCCCAAATCCAAATGACACGTGTCCCTCCTCTCGGCCCCTCATCAGCACCTTGACCTGACCCTTCTCATCCAGGTACCTACTCGGGTCGAACTCTGCCGCGTTGCTGCCGAACACTTCCGGATCGAAGTTGAGCACGCGCATGTTCTGGAGGCAGACCGTGCCCTTGGGGATGAACATGCCCTCATACTGGTCGTCCACGGTCGATGCGTGCGGCACACCGAGGGGAACAGTTGGCGCCCAGCGCACTGTCTCTTTGACCATCGCGCGGATATAGGGAAGAAATGGGACGTCTGCGAATGTTGGTGGATGGTCGCGGCCTACGACTTCGTCGAGTTCCGCATGGGCGCGGGCTTGGACATTGGGATACACAAGCATGGCTAGAATCCACCAATGAAGCGTAGTAGACGTTGTCTCCCCACCAGCGGCGCTACATCCCTTCAGATTCTTGAGGCCTCTCAAAGTATATATTAGGGGACATACAGCGTGTCGCCAGCGAGCCAGGCCTGCTCGAGTTCTGAAAGGCCATGTTTGCTCTGAGTTTTGATTATTGTAGCACCGAAACTTGGTCGATCAATTCCGTTCGCCTGCAGTTGGCATACATGATCCATCTCGTCTGTCGACCAATACAGCCAAGGCGTACCAGGTCATCAACAACTTTTCCAAGGAGGCGTTGAAACATGTGTGAATCTTGGACAAACCAGTACTGTGAGTTACGTTTCCATTTGGCGAACCTCCGTGCCACGATGCTACGATAAGATGAGACTGATGATCAACCAATAATGTACCCACCTATTTGGAACGTATCTCAACCAAGGGAAATACTCGACTAGACGTGTCCCGGGGTGTATTTCCTGCAAAAAGCGCCGTACGTGGCCTTCGATTTCATATAGGTCATCCTTTGACTCTACTGGTGGAAGGTGGTAATCGACGGATAACATAATAGACCATGCGTGTCGATGAAAATGATTCTCCAGAGTGGAAGGACTCTTTATCAGTGCAAGCGCCAACACGATCGCTTCGCGATTTTGGATGGGGTGGAACTGCTGTACAGCTGATTTGGAGAAGCCTTCTGCGACGACACGACGGAAGTGACGCAACCTATATATAGATTAGCTAGATATAAATAAGGTTGTAGATCGCATACAGGTCACCATGTGGCGTGAGGGTGAACGACAAGTTCTTTGTCATAAAATCTCCCGCAGAGATGTAGTGGGGCCGGCTGGAATATATGGTAGATCGCTTCTCAAGCAAATCGACGGCGACGCGTTGGCTGTTGATGATTAACATGCCTGTTCCAAGTGCGCTTATATACATCACTTCCCCTGAACAATTCATGAGCGCACTTTGCGGCATTGAAGGTGTAGAGTGTTACCATAATCATCCCTACGTTGCGGCGAAGCCAGCCATTCCTGATCTGCGATGTGTATAACATCACCAATGAGAGGCAGCCCTCTCGGACCCGGTGGAAGATTACAGATGTATCTCTGAGTGAGTCTTGCGATGAGTCGAATACCCGCGAGGAGGATAAATGTAGCAAGGAGGTGGAGTTTTGGGCTATCGCCAATTATCCAAGTAAAACCAGCGACTTCAGGAGACTGAGTAACCATGGTGGCGAACATAAATCGGGACGAGCAAGGAGACGGGGAGACAATGACTCTCGCGCTTATTGTTTATATCGACTCAGGCCGTCCCATAACCAGTCTTTGCGTGTCAATGCTGCTATCCTTGGAGGGTTTCGTGTGGCACCGGAAAGGAAGGGGATGGATAAATAAACTGGGGGACCGTAAAATAGGCAAAAGCACAAAGTACATTGAAGATGAGGTGTCCACCTGTCCGAGGCAAGGTCGCGACGGGACCCTCCCGCAGCGAGCCTATGAGAGTTGGAGGACAGGCCCCATCGATCCCATGGAAAAATTACTGCCAATGGGTGGGTGAGCAAAAGAAATTGTTCTGGTCCATTGAACCAGCCGAAGCCATTCGGTGGACGGATGGCAGTACCCCGTCTGACGCCCCACAGACGGCTTCCACGACACGTAGGTTTATCCCTTGGGTTTCCTATATACGACAACCTTCTCGAGCTTCAGCGATTGACGTTTGACTCGGGGTACCACCCCGGATTTTAAAAAATAAGAAAAGATGGACGGGAAGTACGGCTTGTGTGAGCCAACTTGCATCGGGTCGAGAGACGGTAGTGCACCGAGCGCGCGCACCGCGGAGAACCGGAGGGAGATGTGTCGGGATGACGTGGCTACAGGTGAATAAACCACGTACCACTCGCACCGAACCTCTGGGGACACGCCGGGCATCGACATGTCCGTGAAGATCGGCCCTCGAGAAACTCCATGACGTGGAAAGGCGTTCCGATGACCTCGCTATCTTCGACACAGGGCCGGGCGATTCTGGGGGAGTCGTCGGGCGCGAGTTCTGTTTGCGAGTGGCGGCGAGCACGGTGTATTCCCTCTCGACTTGGTGAGCTGTCTGAGAGACCAGCTGTCCGGCCGGTTTCTTTCTGAGCACGAACCGCAGACCTCTGGACCCGTCAGAACAGTGATATCGGAGAAACCGGAACGACACATACCTGGAAATATGTTGGGTTTGACTGTCCAGGCAGAGTGTCATTATGTCAATCGACAGTACACGCAGTACAGCTCAGACCCGGCCAAACTGACAACGGAATGTGAGACCATCAAAGCCGGTGTGGCGTCAGCCGACGTACTTTAAATTGCTTCACGGTGACAGGAACCGCCACGGCGGGCGCGTTCTTGGCGAGATACGCATTAAGCTTGTCTTCGTCACGAACGTCACCGTATCCTCCTCCGGCAAGCCAAGGGGGGCCGTGTTGATCATGGTGAAAAATCGTCGGCTCACCGGATGAACGGGGTCCGGCCGTGCTCTCGTAATTACTCACATCTCGGAGTTGACCATGGCAAATGGCTCTTCGTCGACTAGCCCCGCATGTTCGCGACAGGTACCAGAGTCAGTTGGGGCGCCCGGTGCGGACTCTCGTCATGGCGCTCATCCAGACATGCCGATACTGAGGCGCCCGGATTATTTGAGTCCCCCTGATGTAATGATCGTGCAAAGCACATCAACGGCAATTGATGGAATCAGTGCCCCATCTTCGTCTCCCTCGGACACAAGTTCCGCCACGAAGAAAATGTTTCAAAAGAGAAAATCTGGACCGGAGGAAATGACGCTACATCGCCCTTACGGGGCTTTGCATAAACGCTCTAGACACGTTTCCCCGGGAGAAGCCACTCTTCTAGCTGACAGGCTTCGCCCTCGTATATTGGACGAATTTGTGGGCCAGACCCACCTGACAGGCCCCAACACACTCCTCTTTTCTGGAGATGGAGAACTCACTACTGAGAACATTATCTTCTGGGGTCCGCCTGGGTAAGTGCTAGTGAGCACAGGTACGGGTAGCGCCCTCATTCATCGCACTCCCTATTGGCAGGTGCGGAAAGACTACGCTGGCGAGGATTCTCTCAGGGTTTACAGACGCGACCTTCAAGGAAGTGAGCGCGACAATCTCGACTGTGAATGAAGTTTGTTCTATGTTTGAAGAGGCGAGAGACGAGCTACAGTCCACAGGGCGGTACGTATGTTAGACGTGACTCTGTCGCCATGGCCCTCACCTACTTTTTAGACGCACGATCGTATTTCTCGATGAAATCCACCACTTTTCTCGTTCTCATCAGGTCTTTGTACCCTATGTTTACGCGTCGTTTTCTCTGACAATTTGCCAGGATGCATTTATCCCATTCATCGAGCGTGGTTTCGTACAGGTAAGAATATCTAACAGTGCATGCGTCCAGCCGGAGGCTGTAACTTGTGATATAAAGATCATAGGAGCGACCACAGAGAACCCGTCATTTGAATTGAATCGGGCATTGCTTAACCTGTGTCGGTGAGTGAAAGTGTTGTTCGGCGTTCTTTTTTGACGACGCCACAGGGTACATGTCCTTGAACGCTTGACGGACGCAGACGTAGTCAAGATCGTCGAGAGGGCGGTGGTGTGGGCGGCGCCGCCCGCCGCAGACGATGAGAGTGATACGTCGTCTGCGCAGTTGCGTCCCCCTATCTCTCCCAAAGACGCTTCTTCAACGTGTCAGGCGCAGCCACCCGACCTTGCCACGCAGCCTCTAGTCGACACCTCGGGGTCATTACCTCTATTATCGCCGTCACCTGTGTACCCCCAACTGACCCCTCGCGTCAAGACCGCCATCGCATCGCACTCCTCCGGCGACGCACGCACCGCTCTCTCGCTCCTCGAACTTGTGCTCCTCGCACCGCTAACGACACCCGAGTCCGCGTTGCTCGATTCGCTGCGCCGCTCCGTGTCGACGTCATACGACCGGACAGGAGACGCGCACTACGACCGCATCTCCGCGCTGCACAAGAGTGTGCGCGGGAGCCAGCCCGACGCGGCGCTCTACTGGCTCGCACGCATGCTCGAGGCAGGCGAAGATCCCGTATACATCGCGAGGCGGATGGCCGTCTGTGCAAGCGAGGACATCGGCATGGCGGACCGGCGCGCGCTGCCGCTGGCGAGTCTCCCTTCCCCTCACTCGTGTGTAATTTGCTGAACTCAGCTCTACTTAGGCTATCGCTGCGCTGCAGGCTTGTCAGATGGTCGGCATGCCCGGGTGTCGCGCACAGCTCGCGGAGCTCGTCGCGTACCTCGCTGAGGCGCCGAAGTCGACCCGCGCGTACCAAGGGTATAACCGCGCTGAAAAACTGGCCAAGCGGGACCCGACGCTGTTCGTGCCCGTCGCAATGCGCGACGTGCCTGTGGGCGTGGCGGACGTGCTCGACTGTGGCGAGGGTTACAAGTACCCGCCCGAATACATGTGTGTGCTGCCGCTTTACTCGTCGCGGTGTGGAACGCTGATGACACAACGGTTATCTTAGGCACCCAGTGACGAACGAGTATTTGCCACAGCAGTTGCACGGGGAGGTCATCTTGCGTAGAGAAGGGGACCTTGGAGACAAGTTGTGGGATGAGGAAGCACTGAAGAGATGGGAAGAGGTGGAGAACGGTGGACAGGAGTGGGTGGGGAGGCCTTACTCAATGCCACACCCGCCAAACGACACCACTACGCAGCCAGCCTCTGAGAGCACAACATATATTTAATTTTTATGCCAGCAGTAGCCCTATGTTACTCCGTCCATGGACATATTTGCTTAATAATATCTTACGTTTGATTAATTTTTTCCGGAACATTCGTTGGAAATTCGTGAAATGGAGTTGGGGTTAGTCACGTGACATTTCTATAGAGGGTAAAAAAATTCGGCGTCGACGCGAGTGCGGCATCACGCTCCTTTCCCTCTCATTCTCACTACCACGTCCCCCATGTTCACCGCAGCCCGCTCCCTTCGCTCAGCCGTCTCGCGCTCAGGCAGCTATGCTGTAGGTGCATATATGCTCTATCGACGCGTCGTCCTCACATTTTTTTAGGGCCTTCCCCGTTCCTTAATTGCGAGGAACATGAACTCCAAGGTTTCGGGTATGTCGACGTGTCATCATATTCGTCTCAAATACTTACACTTCATAGGTCCGGTCGTCGGTATCGACTTGGGAACGACCAACTCCTGCGTCTCCGTAATGGAGGGCAAGACCTCTCGAGTCATCGAGAACGCGGAAGGCGCACGGACAACACCTTCCGTCGTCGCGTTCACAAAGCACGGCGAGCGCCTCGTTGGCCTTCCCGCTAAGCGACAGGCAGTCGTCAACTCTCAAAACACAGTCTTCGCATTCAAGCGGTTGATTGGTCGTCAGTTCAGCGACAAGGAAGTGAAAGACGATATGAAACACTGGTACGGAGACCCTTTTCATCTTTTTTCAAAGGGAGAGCGTGTGTGTTCATGTCTACCTCTCTGTCAGGCCGTTCAAAGTTGTCCCCAAGCCTGACGGGCGGCCAGCAGTGGAGGTAGAGTTCAACAGCAAGCGGCAACAATATGTGAGTCATCAGCGCTTATGTACTTTTATTGAGCTTACGCTCCCTAGTCTGCTGAAGAACTGTCATCAATGGTCCTAGTCAAAATGAAGGAGACGGCGGAGCAGTACCTGAACAAGAAGGTCAAGTAAGTATATGTCGGTCGAGTCGTGCTACTTGACGCTAAACTCTAGCCCATAGTCACGCCGTCATCACCGTCCCTGCATACTTCAATGATGCTCAGCGTCAAGCAACGAAGGATGCCGGTCAAATCGCAGGCCTTGAGGTTCTTCGCGTCATCAATGAGCCTACTGCCGCAGCTCTTGCATATGGACTTGACCGCGCCGATAACTCTGTTATTGCTGTCTACGATCTTGGTGGTGGTACCTTCGATATTTCCATCCTGGAGATGCAAAAGGGCGTGTTCGAGGTCAAGTCGACCAACGGTGATACTCATCTTGGTGGCGAAGACTTTGATATCGTTCTCGTTGAACACATCATCAACTCATTCAAGAAGCAGACGGGTATCGACCTTAGCGGCGACCAAATGGCTATTCAGCGTATTCGCGAGGCTGCGGAGAAGGCCAAAATTGAGCTTTCGTCGACTACCCAGACGGAGATCAACCTACCCTTTGTCTCGTCGGGTCCCAGTGGACCTCAACACATCAACGAAAAACTCATGCGCTCCCAGTTTGAGGCCCTTACTGCCTCCCTCATTCAGCGTACTATCGACCCTTGCAAGAAAGCGCTTAGTGACGCTGGCGTGAAGACATCCGAGATCAATGAGGTTATCCTGGTCGGCGGTATGACACGTATGCCGCGGGTCGTTGAGACGGTCAAATCTACTTTCGGTCGCGAGCCTTCTAAGGGTGTGAACCCCGACGAGGCGGTGGCGATTGGTGCCTCCATCCAAGGTGGCGTCCTTGCCGGCAACGTCACGGACATTCTTCTCCTTGACGTCACTCCTTTATCTCTTGGTACGTTTCTTAGGCTCTCCAGCGTAGACATGTATTGACGAGTTCATAGGCATCGAGACGCTCGGCGGTATTATGACCAAGCTCATTTCACGGAATACCACCATTCCCACGAAGAAGTCGCAAGTCTTTTCAACCGCTGCAGATGGTCAGACTGCCATCGAGGTGAAAATCTACCAGGGCGAGCGTGAGCTTGTCCGTGACAATAAGCTACTTGGTAACTTCAACCTCGTTGGCATCCCACCCGCCCCGAAGGGTGTACCCCAGATCGAGATCACGTTCGATATTGACGCGGGTGCGTATATTTTTCTGGTATCTTAGGTTTCCACTTATATGCGGATAGACGGCATTGTCAACGTGGCTGCAAAGGACAAGGCCACGAACAAGGACCAGTCGATGACGATTGCCTCATCCTCGGGACTGAGCGACAAAGATATCGAACGGATGGTGTCCGATGCCGAGCAGTATGCCGAAGAGGATAAAGCACGCCGTGATATCATTGAGGAGTCGAACAAGGCTGAGTCGGTTTGTGCTGACACCGAGAAAGGTATGAGCCTGGCGTTCACGTCGAGTTATAATATTTACGGGATTCACAGCTATGAACGAGTTCAAGGATCAACTTGATGCCGCGGAGAAGGATAAGGTCACTAAGCACCTCACTGAGCTCCGTGAGGTCGCTGCCAAGGGACAGGCCGGTGATGGCGCGGTCACTGCTGATGCTATCCGGGAGAAGATCAACGAGACACAGCAAGCGTCTCTTAGCCTCTTCCAGAAGGTGAGATTCCTCTATCTGGTTGCCGTGAACCATCCTCACTGTCTTTATCAAAGGTCTATGAGAAGAAGAACGCTGAGAGCTCAGCATCTTCCTCTGCGGAGGAGGAGAAGAAGGAAGAGAAGAAGGATTGAATTCCACTTCTGTACCCATTGTTCTCCTCGCTGTGTTGTCCATCGCGTTACCTTATGACCTCATACGATCTTTACCCACTATTTAGACCCCAAAAGTACATCGTCTTGCTCACCCCCACTACGCACCTAGCATGTTTATTGTACTCACGCATATTCATTTCATTATTCGCTTACGCCCCCACTCAGTAGACCCCTTTACCCACGTATCGCCTTTGTTGCTTTCTCGGTCTGTACCCAAGTTGGAAGCTTGCGGTCGGAATACATGAGCGCTCGAAGGAACTTTCTGTGTGACCTCAGTCGGCTATACGTTGCGCTTGTTGAACAGAAGGACCGCTCCTCGATTGAGTATTACATGAACGTCATACTTGGTTTACAAACAAAATAGTCCTTGTACTATAGGCTTCGCAATTGTCCATCCCGTTTACGCGTATACTTCGGACACCTCCTCATACAACTCTGGGTTATTTCTTCTGATTCCCTTCTCGATCTCATATTCCCAGTCCGTGCCTAACCACACAACGGCGTACTCGCACGTTCCCACAACGAACAGCGCGAACACTTGACCTGCAGCACATAGGCGGGTCCACAACGGAGAACCAATCAGCGACCGTTTTGAACGGTGAGAGGAGGGGACGCACCGATCCAGAGGCCCTGCAGGCCGTAGCCAGCGCGAAAGGCGAGCGTGATGCCGAGCGGGAGCGCGAGGACGTAGTACGCGAGGAGGTTAAACGCAGCGCCGAGGTGCTGTCTACCCTGTCCGCGCAACACGCCGCCACAGGAGCCTGCCAGGCCGTCCGCGACCTGGAAGGACGCGACGAGGGGCATGACCTGCGCGACGAGCGCGACGACCGACGCGTCGTCGCTAAAGAGGTAGCCGTATACCTGCGCCGCCGATGAGATGGGGGGGAGGAAAAAGAGGAGGGGGTGGGACTTACGTCTTTGAAGGCGAGGAGGGAGAGCATGACGCAGGTGCCGGTTAGCGCGCTTAGAAGCGCCGAGAGGTGTCCGATGGATTTGGCGCCCGCTGGATCGCGCCGGCCAATGGCATTTCCGACCCGTGTAGATGCGGCGATACCTGTGGGCAGAGGGTACGCACACAAGGAACGTAAGGGGACAGATGGCGACAGATGGAGAGAGAGGATTATCCTCACCGATGCCAAATGGGATGGTGTTCAAAACTAGAAACAAGTTTAATATGGGGGGGATGAAAAGTCGACAAAGGATGGGGAACCCACTTTGGTCTGTCGTCATAATGACAGACTGCGCGGCGAGTGGGACAGCGCCTAGGCGGGCGGCTGCAAGTGCGACGATCTCGAAAGCAGCCCTACACGTGCAGATACAGAGGCGCGCGAGGCAGCCGACATCAGCTGAACGAACATGTTACGAGAATACAAGCCAAGCCAAGCAGGCGCTCGGGGTTGGGGGGGTCGAACGCACCATTCCGTTCCGACCATGAGGATGCCCGGGAGGGCGAGCTTCAGAAACGCGACGCAGGCCCGGGCGTCCAGCACGGCGTGCAGCTGGATGCCGCCCCACGTCTGGTTCCGCGTGTGGGTCGGCGAGCACGCGGTGTACATGATGAGGAAGAGAAAGGCGAGCCAGAAGGTGAGCGAGAGCGCGATTGGCGAGCCGTAGATGCCGAAGCGGGTGTAGTGTACGAAATAGACGTTGAGCGCGACGTTGATGGGCGAGATGATGATGAGCACGTATGTAGACGCATCCATGATTCCTGAACGTTTTCGCGTGGGTCAGTCTCGACGGCGTGCGGTGAGCATATCCTCTAGACCGTACCTTGGCATTGCAGGTACTTCTTGAGGCATTCAAAGCCAATATATCCCGGTGCGGCGAGCAGCAACACCCGCAGATACTGCTGCGTGTCGCGACTGAGTTGCTCTTCCTGACCGAGGGCCATCAAGACCGGCGCCATGTTCGCCCATACTATGCCGACGGGTATGAAGAGGAGCCACAACAAGGTTATACACCGCTGGAAATGGACAGATAGGTCGGTGGAGTGCTTCCCGCCGGTGAATGCCTGGGAACCTAGTGTGTCCAGAGCGGTTGAGCCGCCGAGCGCAACACACCACCCTGTACGCGGCAAAAAAAAAAAAAAAAGCGAAGATGTGGGATCATCGGCACTGATGCGAAAGGAGCCAGTACTAGCCAGTGACAAATGCCAGCATGAGTGAGAACGCGGCGACGGATAGCTCGGTGGGGCCGAGCCGTCCCACGATGACGACGGAGACGGTTTGGATGGAATTTTGAAGGATGTAGGAGAATATCATTGGAAGTGTTCAACGCGTTGTCATTAGTTGCCAGGTCTACGACGGTTGGTGTAGTGAACACGAACCAGGAATGGAATCTATGAAGAGGGCGGCAATCTCACGCCCCCGGCCGCCACGCGGTCGGGGCAGAGCTGCCGTATTGAGTAGGCGAGAAGCCTCATTGACGGCGACTGGCGGTAGTAGAGTCATAGACGGAAGGACAGCAATGTCGAGCTGGGAGGAAGAAAATGTTTATCGCTCGTACTTGTGACGGACGGTAGGGCCTGAGCGATGATCACGATCTCCCAAAAACTCAGCCTGGCTTGCTTTATATACGCCCATCAAGGCTGGGCATCGCGCGACTGAGACGGAACTTGGAGACTCGGAGTCACGCACTGGACTGGCACGCGGTGTCCCGGCGTTGGTCCCAGCTTCGAGATTTTCTCGGTCGACCGTAACCGTTCAGGGTCCGTGGTGTATTGCTTCATTTTGGGGGATTACCTGTGACCTCAACCGCCGACTTGCCATCAGCAACTCTATGCGCCCAACCTTCTTCTTTATCTGACTCATGCCTGTATCCTTTATGCGGCGTCCTACTAGGACTCCTGATCTGGCTAGGCGCACGCACGGGACTTGAAAGAGCGAAACAAAAGCAGCCAAACGCCATCAGGCGCTACGCAATTTCCACGACCAGAGGATGGCAGGTCCGTACAATGGATTCGGAGGACAGAGTGTTTCGCTGCGTGCCTGGGGGCGCTTCTCTCGTCGATAACGGCATCCATTTCGTCCTTCCCAGCCTCTTCAGAAATTTTCTCGTCTGGATCGGAGTAGCAAAATGAACATGCGACTCCGGCTGTGTGGGTCTCCGGAAAGAGACGCACAGAGTGTAGGGAGGGCTACGGTCGCCTCGCCGAAGCTCCGCCGTGGAGTGTCGCCTCACATACCGTACCAGGTCGTCGCTTTAACCCCTGCGTCATAATGCGGCGACCCCTCCAATGCGGGCGGTCATACCGGATCCCCAGCCGATCTGCTGGGCGGAGCCATGAGGCAAGCTTATTATAAATTTATAATAGCTTTTGTCCTAAATGAAACTCGTTCACACACATGCGCGCTCACTAGTACGCACCCATGGGTCGATCGTCTGTTGCAGTCTTGATGTCAGGTTTTCATGCCCGACGGCAAGTGAGGGAGACTTGTCTACATGATGATCCTAGCGCAGTACCAACGCCCGCGTTCTCTCCGTCACCCCAAGACGATGACGCAGTTTTCATCCAACACATTTCCCGAATCGGTTCCGACTTCCCAGGTCCGAGGCTCCGAGTTGGTACGTCCGACCTTGCAACACCGCAACGTCGGGGTGCCCGCCGTAATGCACGAAAAGTGACCACAGGACCTCCAGGGCCGATAGTGCTGTGGGAGCGGTGGAAAAAATGGTAAAAAACACGAGGAAAATTAAAAGAAAAAAAAAATGAATCTTATCGTCGCGCGTTCTGCCTCAAGGAGGTGCTTCTGATCGCACCGATCGCGGAGGGTCCTCGCACACCTTTATCAGCTTCCGGTCCTATTCCTAGACACGTTGGACGGACGGCTGACCGGAGCATATCGTCATCGTGTAGTCCCGTGTTGGAGGACCGGCTGCATTGCGATCCAGCACGTGTGGCGCCTTCGAGAGCGCAGAGCGCAGCTGAGTGGATAGACGCCCCCTAGGATTCTGCTCCACACCGAGGACGCCGTTTTGTCGGGCATGGCGTGGAGTCGGCACTCGATCGCTTCGGGCTCGGCCCCTCCTTCCCATGAGACCCGGACGTTATCGCATCCTTGCGTCTCGCGATGCGATCCGTGGTCTCGATCGTCTCGCCGAATCGCCACCTGTACGGCAGCGTGCCCCCGTGCGCAACGATTTCCAAAAATCAGCACGAGAAGAGGCTATACTGACCCTGCCCCTGGCCCGCGGGGTCCGGAAAGAACGAGTGGTCACAGCCTGGCCTCGCTTTGGCCGAGAGGGGCTGTCGTTTCTGGGAAAAAAATGCGTCGTGTTGGGCGATTGTCTCCGATAAAAAGGAGTAGGATTTTCCCCAGACGTAAATGGAGAGATGCGCGGATCGCTGGGTGGGTGGCCGTGGTGTTGCGGCCAAGTGCCACAGAGTCTGACACGTCGACCAACCAACTAACTCCACCACTATCTCTTCCCAGGCACTTCCCTCCAATCCCCATCGGGGCAAGTCATAGAGAAGCCACACTATTGATCGCCTAGCTGGGCCCAAGACGCGAAGGGTCACAGGAGGTGCGCCTCTGTCAGGGTTGTTTGTAAGTGCGATATCGCGGCTTGCGCTCGCTGATGACGAAAGGCCCAGCTGATTGGTACACCAATAGGCGACATGCTCACTGCTCTGGTCGATCAGAACTGGGGTCATGCGGGTGCGGACTAACCGCTCGCGTATCTCTGCATTTCTTTTCTTCCTCGCTTCGTTCTGGGGAGAAGTCTCGTCGGAGCCTGTCTTATCTCAATACGGCCTCACTCTGGCGCGTTTCACAGATAAGCAGCCGGGCCCCGGCAGAGCGAGCATAACAGGCAAGCAAGCAGACGGACAGACGAAGGAAACGAGTCGGCGTCAGTTGCGCGATTGTGTGGGAGAAGACATGTCAGAATAACTTTGCATCAGAGACTGAGATAGACTGCCAGAGAGGAGTATGGGCGTGGCGAATATCATAATGGCTAGAGCGCGCACGATCAAGGCGGTTCGCTAACGGCATCGCCTCAGCTGTACGTTGTCGCTGCTGCTCGTACCTATCTCGATTGACTTTCTATTTGTATTAGAGTTATGGGGGAGGGGGGGGAGGGGAACGCGTTTGGGGTTAGGATCAGCCGCCCGCATCAATACCAGTTGCTGAAAATCCGATGCGGCAGGCAGCACGCCGGAAAAGTGTAAGTACTCTAGAAAGAGCTACTCATAACTCACGTACAGGGCTCTAAGTGCTGGCAAACGATCTTGTTGAGCTGGCGCCCCCGCACTGCTCGGGCTTGTGGTTCTAAACTCAGAAAGACATGTCAAGGCAAACACTGGCGCCGGCACGCATCCAGTTGCATGCGATGTATGATAGGGTGAGTGTGGGAGTTGAGGGGAGCCGTGTTACGTGACGTAGGAATTTGCCTTCGCGACTTGTGACAGATAACGGCATGCATGTATGCGTGCTTGCGCGGCGAACAACAAAGGGACTTGGTTTATGGTTCTTCCAAATGTAAAAAAAACGGGCAATGCACGATTGGGACCTGCTGAGATTAACGGAACGGACAAGGCAAAAGAGAAACCCTGGGATGTGCCCTAATGCGTCGACAATAACACCTTGCTAGCCTAGCGAAATGGGGAGGCGGTAGCTAGTTTGATGTGGGTCTCACCTCCTTGTAACGTAACGTAGTCCCCTGCATGGTTTTCCGATCTTGGGAACCACAAGGTCCGTTGACTGCGCAGAAAACGAATTAGTACAAGAACAATTCAGGATCGGAATGACTGAGAGTGGTCGACTCGGATATGGAAAGAGAATGTATGCTGCGCTAACCGGTACAGTACCCCTTTGCGTCACCCCATTTCTGTTTTCCCGAACGCCTCCTTTCCACCAACTTATCCGCGTGCGAAATACGAAACGAGGCGAGGAGGGGGTTTGCGTCTGTCCCTAGGCATCGATTGTAGTCCGGTGACAGCTGACCTACCGCCAAGTTTGTTATGAAACGGGTTTGTACCGAAGCGGTAGTTCGCCAGACGACAGGAGCTTATGACATGAGGGCTCGTGTTGAAAATGAGCTTGCTGTTTAGATGGGTGCCGTGGGACGAGCCCGCGCTTTCCCCACCACAATGGACTGACTTTACGGCAGCCGCGCGCCTACGCCCCAGGAACGCGATTCAGCGTCAATCCTAGAGCTCACTCGAGTTGCCAATTCTTGCCTGGATAGGACGACCATGGAATATTGTGCATATCATTGCCCACGAGCGCGCACGCCCAAGGGGAAAAAACTCACACAAGAGGTCCACGGTCCACGGTTCCATATATCGCTTATTCTCGGATGACGGCAATCTGGGAAGAGAAGTATTGGGTTGGCAAGGCGGAAATGTATGCGCTCCTGCAGAAATACGTGTAAGTAGGCATAGAAAATACGAGAATGGAAGTAGAACGGTGCTAGATACGATTATGAGAAAAAAAAAAAAGTGTCTGTCAATGCCAGAGAATCGTACTGAAATGAGATACAACCACGATCAGACTGCCAATAGAGGGTCACGCCCACACTTTTGCCGGCCATCGCCATCGATGACTCACTTACCCCGCTCTGCTACGATCTCACTCTCCCCCGCGCACTGCTCCCTCCCACACCCCCATTCCCATTCCACTTCCCGTCCTCCACCGCGCTGCCTACCTGAGACCGCGCATCCACATACATCGAGAGCGACGACCCACTCCCCACCGTGCTACTCACAGGCCGGCTTTTCTCGCCGGGGCGGAGGATGCCGGGCACAGCCGACATGGCGGGGTTTTGGGCGTATTCCATACTCGCCTGGCGCGAGGCGGGGTGGTGGCTCTCCGATACGTTCAAGTGCACCTGCGGGACGCGCTCCCCGCCGCCACCTGGCTTGAGCCGTGGCACAGGCGGGCGGGGTAGCTCACCATGCTCAGAGGGCAGAGGTGGCAGTGGCGGAGCCGGTGACGGTGGTGCGCCGTGGCCGTCCGTCGGCCGTCCGGACCCGACGCTGTAGAACGTCTGCGAGGAGCGTGTCGACGCGGTCCCGGCGTTCTGGCTATGGCTGAAGGACGGGTAGTGCTGCATCGTGGGCAGCGACGAGCCCTTGCTCGCCACTGAGGAGATGCTCTGCCGGAACGCGCTGATCAGCGGGATACCCGCGGCTTTGGGGATGTGCAGCCAGCTCCCAGGCGAGAGAGGTACTAGTGGAGGCGAGGGTGCGGATGTGGGAGACGATGCGCGTGAGGATGAGGGTGAGGAGATATGTGGAGGTGCGGGTGCGGGTACGTGAGGTCCGGAGCTTGTTGATGTTGGGGACGGGCCGCGTGGTGGCTTGTCCATTGCCAGATCCTCCGGAAGAGTATCCATGTGCACGCGCGCGATGCGTGTGCGGGTATGCCGGAGGGGCTGCTGCGGAGCGGAGCGGGTGAATCGCGACCGTGATGGGATCCTAGGTTCCGAGTCGAATAGGGGGGGGTGTGCCGTGAATGACCTGAACGTCGGCGCGAAAAGATGCGGGGAGAGGGGGGAATAGACCGTGCTGGGGGTGGGTGGTGGGCTCGACTGGGTGTATGCATCCGGTTGCGTGGTCAGCGTAACAAACCGTGAGTGTTCTAGGTTGGAGGTGCTGAAGTCGGGTTCGAGGAGTGGCACGGATGCATCAGCAGAGACGGTGCGGTTGTGGACTTCTCTGCGACTGTTGACCGTCGTTGACGTGACATCACTCGACGATGAACTCTCCGCCTGCTTGTTCTTGCGTCTGAGGGCCCGGCGCCGTGCAAAAGGCACGATAATGAGGACGAGGGCGACAATGAACAGAAAACTGCCGACGGCAGCAACGATGATAATGGTAAGCTTGTTTTTGCTCGACGACTGGGGAGTCGAGGACGGAGTGGCGGTCTGTTAGTAGGAACGTGAACGTGGCCTGATCAAATGACCGCCGCAGAAAAAAGGTCCCGGAGTTGACTTACAGCCAAGCTTTCAGCCGTCGTCGTACTCATCTTGGTCTTGGCACAAGACAACCCTTCGACCTTCGCGCCCAAAGCTTGACGGTGGTGATGCAGCACGCCGCCAACAGGCGGAGTGAATGGGTGGGAGATTTGGCCGCTAAAGATGGACAAAGTTGAGGCTGTGAGTGTGGTGCCCAAGTCGTCCGATGACCGTTGCACGTTGAAGCTTCGAATGGCGGGCGCTTTGCCGATAGCTTTTATTGTTTTTATTTTATTTCTACACTCATGAGAAGGTCAATCTGATCGTTTTAATCGAAAAAAAACAACACGGATATGAGCGTGTACGTGTGTAAAAGTCGGCCCCAGTCGTGTTTTGCGCCCGCCGCTACTTGGCATTACAAACAGCGGCCCGTCGAAGCCGTCTATTGTTCGATCATGAGCTCATTGCACTCTTGCCATTGGGACTGGTGCCGCTTCACCACAGTACTACATAAGGACCTTGTACAGCATGTCATGAAGATACATGTTGACATGGCAGAGCCAGTCAGGAGGAAGGATATTAGCCTCATCAGGCAGGTCGAGGAGGGGTCTTTAGAATACCCAGGTTAATTTTATTGATCCTCTTTCGGGTTAGGTTGACCATGGCAATCTATAGGAGGTGCCTCAAGCATTGAGCTTCCAACAAGTTCTCAACTGATTACTTCACAGACTGTATGATCTTCTGTTATTGATACAAGCTTCTCCTTATCTACTACTTTAAATTAACAGCCCAACAACCCACTATCTTTTGCATCTGGCTCTACCCATTCTGTCTCAAGTTCTTCACAAAAGGCACAGACAAGTGATTTTGAGGTATTCACTTCTCAACTTTTCTACTCTTTAGCTTGTCTAATGAATATATAGAGTCAAGGTGATCGGAACTTTGAACTTCAAACACAGGCACAATATAAATCTCAGAGTCCTGATCAATTGTAGTATTAGTATATGCAATAGTAAATTGTTATAAGATGAGGTATTACTGACGTCCTCTTCTGGAAAACCTCTATGATGAGATAGGTTTTGTCCAATAAGAGTTGTCTCTTTCTTGACCTTTTTGTAGAGTCCATTCTCGGTCGCGCCATTCTTGGTCACAGCATACTACTGGTATCTGTGCACGCAGCACCCCAAATGGTTTGCAAGGTACAACTACATCCTCAGCCACAGGTGCGTTCGTTTCTATATTTACTAGTAGCGGCGCGCAGCTATGCTGAGAGGAACCTCGTGCAGCGCTTGATGGTGGAGGTCATGGTGTTTATCCTGTCATTCGTGGTCCAAGGCGTGGCGGGAACTTCCCACTTGTTCCCGCACCGGTTGGGCGTGAACCAGAATGGCAACTACGATCGGTGTGGCCAGTTAACGCCCAGTCAAGTGCGTAACACCTGTTCATTCAGAGCGAAGTCCCGCGAAAATCTGTCATGCAGAGTAACGCATACTGTACTACTAGCAAGCAGTCCTGAGAGCGTGTTATAATTTGTTGTCCCTGTATTCAAGTTCGATATACGGTAGCACGGTGGATAGTACCGAGAAGCTAAGCTGTCACTATACGTTGAGAGCCACGGGTATTTAACACTGCAGAAACTGCTCAATTGACATCGTGTGGCTGCCCATTACGTCGTTATACCCATGGCACCAAGCAAATTGCCCACAACTGATGGGAGACACCAGCCAAACGGCATTCTGGAGACCTAAAAAGAGGGACATTTGACGCAGTTAGGGGATCCAAGAGGCAAAACAAAAAAGACATCCGAACCCAGGATATCCAGTCTTTCTGCACGCAAAGGGCAGGACGCAGATTCCCAGCAGCGTTCCTTGTGCCAACTACCGACGCGCAATACATACACCCATACAAATACATAGACGTGTAACCCATAACACGCACTACAGTAACGGTCCGCCAATACACAGACGCCTCACGCGTATATCTGCTCGCGGAAGCCAGGCAAGATCTGCGCGGTGCGGAACCCCTCATCATCGATGCGCGCGCCCTTCGTGCGTTGCCACTTCTGCTTCGCAAACGTCCAGGCTAGTAACAAACAAACAAAAAAGGCATTATCAGAAAAATAGATGATGGGGACTGGAACTGGACTCACCCTCGACTGTCGGCACGGGGTGGCCGCTCCGCTCGAACTCGTTCTGCGTGAAACCCTCGCGTTGCAGAACGGGAGATTCCTTGGCCGTGTTCAATACCACGTCGTTGTGGGGGCTGTCGCCGATTCCAATATAAATGAGCGTGGGTCGTCCTTGCATGGCACGGCATCAACTGGTTGGTTTGCTACTCACCGAGAGAAGTAGAGTAGCCCAAGGCGGTCTACATGTTGTTGATCCTTAGGTGGCGCAGCAACACTGACAGGTGTTAGCTCAGTATAAAGGGTGTGCGCAATGTGAGTCATACCGATGGATGGTGCTCCTGACATAGCCGCCGGTTAGGAAGGACATGGCGTCGCACGCGTTCACGGTAAGCGTCGCGTCCTGCGGCTTGACCCACTTCCACTCATTGTGGATCGGGTCGCGGATTTGGAGTGCTGCGACGGGCTGGCGAAACAGCAGCGTGAAGCTGCCTAGATCTGCGCCAGACGATGCCATGGAGAGTGAGCGTGCGTGCAAAGTCACACAGGACCGAGTTGAATATGCGTACCGGTGTGAGCGCGGGACCAATAGCCAATGGCGGCGTTCTCCTCTGGGGTGAACTTGGTATACTTCATGTACCGTAGGTGGTCTTCACTTTTCGCCTCATACTTGTGCATGTTGCGGAAGTAGTCCTCAGGTAGTTCGAGAGCGATTGCAAGAAGCGTGTGGAGTGGATCCAATACCTCAGAGTGGAGCAGCTTAACATGATTTAATCTAAAAAAAGGCGCCGCAAGTCTGGGAAGGTGACACACCCTGGCGAACTGCTCAATCTCTTCGATGTTGTTCTGAACGAGTTGAGGGTGATTGTGCTCGAAGTCCCCGTTGAACTCTGCACAACCACAATCACGTCAAGTTGGGTTTTAGTAAGCGCGATATTGCTGGTGTAAAACGCACTCGGGACGTTGTATATCTCCACACGATCCCTGATACCTGTCTTCGTGTTAAGACTGAGCAATGGATCAGTTCGTGATTGTGTATAAGTAGTGCGGATGTACATGCGACGACCAGCGGGGACGTAGCCATTAAATTGGCCCTGATCTGATATCCCCGCCTATGTCAGTCAGTGTTAAATCCAACGACCTAATGAAGCGTGCACCTAAGCCCTCGGGAACATACTTAAGCTTCTCTTCCACAGGGAGCTCATAGAACTGCCTTCCGATTGCAAATTGGCGATTTACGGCTTCTTGAGAAATGTTAAAATTCTTGACGTAGAAAAAGCCCTTCTCCCGCAGGGCCTTGATGAGGGACTCGGCGAGTTGTTGCTTTCCCTCTGAATTGGAATACTTGGAAAGGTCGAGAGTGACAAGCTCGGCCCAGTCAAGATTTTCCTGAAAGAAGTATTCAATATAATACATAAGTTCCGTAAGATGCTTATGCTCACTTTTGTCTCTGGGACAAAGGTGTAAGAACCTGCGAGAATTCTCGGTCAACATTGGGAAACAAGTAGAGGCAGCGGGCTCGGGCCGTGAGCCGTGCCAGTGACAGACCGAGATTAACTTGGCCGGGCATTGTGACTTTGACCCGAGAGTCGAACAGAGTCAGCGGGCAACAGCGAAACACTCCATTTATATCTTTCGGACACCTACGAACCCAATTTCGAAATGATGACTATATTTGTGGGTGAGACATCATGTACCATTTGCAGACTGGCCATCAAGCACCTCATACTTCCTCATCGCGCTCCACGATGGCATGCGAGACAACTATTTTCGGCCAGTGCTATGGTCCCTCAGCTGTCTGTTTTCGACGTCTTCTAAAACAATGCACAATGTGGGTTCACGGTGATCCGTTAAGGCGACCATCATCTCTTCCCCGCCCCTCGCCGAATGACAATTGCGTCTCGGTCACAAATTTCTCGCATACTACCGGTTTAGCGCTCAGCGAGCACCCACCTTGGGGGTAAATCACATGCGTACTGAACGGCAGTACGGGCGACCAATTTTCGTTAAATGCCAGAGGCTCCCCGTATCCCAGCTTTTATCAACTTTTGGAACGAAACGGGCAACGCCCCTGGTCCAAGTTATACTTGGTGCACCCGCTCACTCGATGGCTTTGGCATAACTTACATGAAAATACGGGTGTTGCGCGTTGCGCCTCTTGACTGGAATGCGCAACACTATCCCGTTTTGACCCGCAGCACGTGATAGTGTGGGGCATGTCGGTGTAAAACGGGTGTAAAACGGTGCAAGGAAAAGGGTTGTAGGTTTAAGCTTTTAAGAACGACCTACTCGCGGTGCATCATTTTTATTTTTATTCTGTTAATGTCAGTATTTCGCTAGTTCCACGAATAACCATCCCCATTTCACTTGTGAGGTGTGTGAACTGTCTAGTGGTCGTTACAGAATGCATCACGGCTGCCATCGCCAGTTTGTGTTTGCTAATCCGGTACACTACTCAGAATCATATCTAAGAAAAGAAAGTTTAACTCAAGCCCTGTGGTCTTCCAACACATCAGCAGTCTATTTAGATTGTTGCCGTCACGCCGACGTGAATGATCCTGCAGAGTGAAGAAGAGCGCGCGGATGCGTTAGCGGTGGTCCTGTATGCGCCGGTTTAGAGTGAAAACAACTTACTCGTCCGCAGGGGCCAACCAGGCCTCACCTTCGGGGAACATGATACCTGAAAAAAGTGACATTCAGCGACCACCATTTTCCGAACGACACGCGACAGGCTGGCTTACTGAATCGCCCGTAAATGTCCTCGATGAGCACGCGACGAAGGTAGCTCGCGATCGGCGTGAGACGGCCCAGCACCAAGCCCCTGCTCTTCGGCGCGTAATGCGGGATGCTGCAATGTTCCCGTCAGTACTAGGTTACCAGCAAAGAAGGGTGGGAGGGACGCACATATGCGTAGGGTGACGTGCGAGTTCCTGGAGCTGCGCGACGCGGCGGTGCACGGCGGCGTGTTTGTTCTCGTCCGCTTCCGCGTAGCGCTCCTCGAGTGCGCCGATGCGAGCGACTATCTCGTCCATGCGCAGCGCGGCCTCGTCGCGGAAGCCGAGGAACTGCGCAACGCCGTAGAAGCCCGGGAGCACTTCGACGCGCGAGACGACGTAGCGGTCCACGTCGTCCACGTGCGGCACGGGTAATACCCTCGTCGTCAGGAACACGCCGAACGTCGGCAGCGACGGCCATTGCCTCAGGAAACCTTACGTGCAGAAGAAGAGTGAGCAGGGCGAAATGAGGGGGAGGGGCGTGGGGACGTACCGGTGAAGGAGGGCGGTACGCCGCGCTCGTGCGAGACCCCGTGGAAGATGGCGAGCAGGGGTAGACGCGAGAGCGCGCGGCGTTCCTCTTTCTCGCCCACGCCGTTCACATCTGGGAGCGAGGGTGTGACGAAGTACAGAGTCTTGTTAGTGTTGTCGCTGCCGTCTTGCTCCTGCACCGCGACGAACTCGCCGCCCTCGTGCTTCTCCGACTCGCCGAAGGCCGCGTTGGCGCCCTCGGGCACGATGAACCCTTCGAGGCGCTTGCGACTCTTGCGGTCGAACCGGTCCTCGAGGCCCTGTGAGGCACAAAAAACAACTCAACATCGTCGTCGCGGGATAAAGTGAGGGTGAATGTTCACCTTGGCCCAGGTCCAGAACGTCATGAGCGCAAGCCTAGGTCGGAGAAGATGTACTGTGAGTCGCCTCCCGGACGGACGACAGACGAAAAAAGTCTCACAAAATAATGCCCAGCATGAGCGGTACCCACGCGCCATGGGGAATCTTCTTCAACGACGCGCCCCAGAAGAGACCTGACAGGATGTCAGCGCTGGCGCACACAGGGCGATCATCGCTCACCGTCCAAGAAACCAAAGAAACCCAAAAACAAAATCGAGACAATAACTGGAAGGAGTTTGACGTAGCGCATCTGCAGTGCGATGAGCACAGTGGTCGTAAACATGACTGTCGCGACGGCAAATCCGTAGGCGTTCGTGAGTTGTGTGGCGTCGTTGAACGCGGCGACAAGGACAATCGTTGCTATCATAACTAGTAACTAGATTTAAAAAGTTTGCCATCAGATTTTTGAGAAAGGCTTACGGATCCAATTGACGACAGGGATATAAAGTTGACCCTGTGTCTTGTCCGACGTGTGAACCATATGCACGCTGAAACAATACCTGTGAGAAAACGTAGAACCCCACCCGGGAAGAAAGGGCGCGTACGGGGGTAGACTTCGCATGTTGACGAGCTGCTGGACCAAGGAGAAAGATGCGGTGATCATAGCTTGAGAGGCGATAAGCGTGGCGATTATTGCATAGACATAAAGAATCCAGAATAATGGCCCGTTGTGTTCACCCGGAATGGTGCGGTAGAAGACGTTTGAGATAACATTTTCTCCATCGACGATGAGCCTAGAGCCCTGACCAAGGTAGGCCAGCACGAGTGACGGATACACTAGAGTCGTAAAAGAAATCTGTACGTGAATGAAGAAGGTCAAGAGACGCGCTAGCGAAGGACAACGACTCAGGCGTACCTGGATTGAAATCATGTTAAACTGCCCGAGGCTACAAGTAACGTTGAATAGATATGGTGTAGGAGTTGACGGGGAATCTTACTTTGCAAAGAGCGCCTCACACCCAGTAATGGCAAGTAGAACACCCGCAAGTGTGTCGTATTCGCCGGTGCGCACAAAATCTTTCATGTTTACTCGATCAGACGCGGAGGCAAGTGCAGAAGCTCCACAAACTTACACATGATAGCCCGCGACGGATCGAACGCGCGGAAGATACCAGGATGCTTTGTGATGTTGTAAATTCCTGTTGCGGCGAGGAGGAGCAACCAAACAAAGGTGACTACACGGCTTGTGAGGGAGGTTAATAGAACACGAAAGATGGGCTGCATGCATACGGGGTGCAAAGACGAACGACAAACGCGCGGTCCCTAGTGGTTGGGAGAGGAACAACACGAGCAAGAATGCCTGCCAGGGATCAGATGTAAAAAAAAGAGCAGGGGTAGAACGAGCCGCACTGTCGAGATGGCGACGACGTGACTCGCCACGCTAGGCTTGGCGACAGCTATTCCAGGTGTGGTGTCTGAGCGGACTGCGCTAGATAAGTTTTGCAAGTAACTCACCAATGCCTCCAACTGCGCTCGTAACCGATACGGCGGCGGTCAGAACACCGTCCGCCATTGTCAAACTTGTACCAAAGAGAGCCTGCGTTACGTTAGGCACCATCACCACCCCAGGAGAAAAAAAGTACCCATATCAACATAGGCCACCGAAGGGACTTGGGTGGCTTGATGTCGCGCTTCTTTCTTCCAGCCATCATCGAGTCGTGAGTAGGGGTGGTTTCGAAAAACTTCGGGGGATAGATCCCTTGATACAGTGCGAAAGGTCCACCCTCGCCTGAAGAACCAAGAACACGTGAGACTTTGCAGGGCCCACGAGGACATGTGCTCTACCTTCATGAGTGCCAAAGCGCAAGCATATAAGGACCTATGTACGGTGTCAGTCTGGCTCAGTGCAAAAGATGGGGAGGTGACTGACGTATTTGCATAACGGCAGAAGGGTCAAAGCCCAAATGATGGCACTAATGCCCCCTATGACGTCGTCCTTTGGGGGCACGGGGCCGGACGATGACCAGATACCATTGAGCACGTACAAAGGTGACGTCCCGATGTCGGAGTATATGATCCCTGTGCGAGGCAGGTGTTACTGTGAGCACCACGTACTGGGTGGGACAACGGCATACCAAGTGTCTGGAAGCTGAGTATGGCCAGTGCCAAACCAGCTGCTTGCAGCGGGCGGCGTCTTGGATGGCCAGGTTTGAGGTCCGAAGAACCAACAGAAGCTGTGGACATTTCGGGTAGTGGGTCCTCAGAGCTGCAGAAGGCTGCAGAAGGACCCAGGATTTAAGCTGTCGCTTTAACTCCTCTTCGAAATTGCTGATTTCCTTTGTTTCAGGGAATGGCAGATATCCCTCGCCATGAGGTTTGATTTTTGCATATTTTAAGAGATTCGGGTAAGTGGCATGTCGCTGAGGGAATTTAGCTATCGGTTGGAGATAACTCTTACAATGTATTATTCGCGGGCGGCGTACAGTAGCACAAGCCTTAGACGACCGTCGCGATAGTCGATGACAATTGACGACAATTGAAGTAAGTCTGATTGGCGGCAACGCTCAGGCCTCAGGGCCCGTAGTCCGAGTCGGAGTGTATGCGGTACCAGAGGAGGTTCCATCGACGTGTTCAGGGCCAGTTGCCATGATAATGTTTTTGCCAACCAAGTACGGGGTAAAAAAAATAATCAATTGGGCCTTGCTCGGATCCACCATCACGTGACATCACTCAGAGTCCAACTCCAGCAATCTTTGCGAGTCGCAGTTCTGCTTCTATGAGGGGAGGGTCCGTGCCGCGGTGGGCGATGGGAGAGGTGAACGAGGGTGGCGCGGCACGGAGGGTTAGTCAGCGTCGGTAGGGGATGGATAATTCTGATCTCTATTTGGTACGAGGGTTTGGGGGGGGATGTACAAGCGTTGTGTGTAATTAGGTTTTAGTAGTCCATGCTCAGGGGGTATGAAGGGGGAAACAGGGCAAAGAGAATGGGCGAAAGCGCGAAGCGCTTCTCGATCGAGAATGAAGGTCTCTGCTGCCAAGGCGAGGTTGCGACGGGTGGGTGGGAACCCTCCAGGAGCGACCTGATGTGCGTCGACGGTTGCAGCAACCCTCATCGTGGTGGGCGGGGAAAAATTAAAAGGCCCGGTTTTTCAGACCAGTTCACTGCGTGCAAAGCAGAGTTTTCCGACTAATAAAACCCTTAGAAAACCCTAAAAAAACCCTTGATAAGTGGTTATGTTTAACACTCCATAGGGTTTTCTATGGGTTTTATTGGTCTGAAAACCCTGCTTTGCGCACAGTGGTTGAAAAGGAAGGCGGGCAGGTGGTGGCACGCAAGAAAGGAATGAGCACATGCCGCCTGCCCGCTCACTCAAAGACAAGGCTCTAAGGCACCGCTCATGCTTCGCTTCACCTCAGACCCACGAATCCATTATTGTAACGTTCCACCGGACATTCTTCTTGTACTGCGGACAAGGCTACCAAGACGACCTAGCGATCACCAGATATGTCAAAGTCACATACTCGATCTTCTACTAGCTCGCAAACGAGTCGTAGTAATGTTCCCCAAAGGATGCAAAGGGAGGTGAAGAGAGTGAGCTGAAGTAGATGTGGCAAAGATAGTCGGCAAGACAGCGCGACTCAGGAGATGATGCAGCACGTTCCTTGAACGGCAAGAGTAGAGGGGAAAGGAAAGGATAGGGGCCTCACGGCGATCCCTCAGCTAAGGACTAGGAGTTGACAACCAAAGTCTATTCAGCGCTCAACTGGCAAGACAGCGCAGAAGAGGCAAGGCATTTGGGTGGTATAATCCAAGAAGTCAAGCTTAGGTCTTCAGCGACCATAAGCCAGAGCCTATATACATGTCCAAGGAGGTTTGAACCCCAGCTTGGAACTCTGAAACCCTAATACACGGATCCTAGGAATGAGTCACAATCGAGTCAGAGATAACAATCCACCAATGGCAGTAAGGCGCAAAGGTATGAGTCAGAGATATGCATCCACAGCTGTATGAGCGCTGCTTCCATCCAATCAGAACGCGAACGTTGTATAGTACATCAGAATCAAGGCACAATCGATCAGGCACATACGAGTCATCACAAACACGAGGCATTCGAGACCGGTCCAGGCACAAGCTCATCTGGACCCTTCTGGTGCAAGTCTAGCCAGGTCACGTGCCAGGGTCACATGATGGGTGCTTGATGTAAGATCACGTGATCCTACTCCCAATATTCTTGAGCGTTTCCGAGGTAGGCAGGAAGGTCACATGACTTAGCTGGTTTCTGGGCGTGCTCAGCCACAAGTCTCATAACTTCAACTTCTTCTTCAGCATATTCAGCACATGATCGCTTCATGGCAGTGTTCTGAGGTCTTGCAGGGGTGTTCAGGGGACCAGTTATGGGCGAAACCGTAACAATTATATTATTCTCATGGCGCGAGCCGCTTTCCCCATTTGATATCGGCCCCTTGAATTCGAAGCCACTAGTGCAGCCTGGGTGCAGCAGTGGTGCTTTGGGAATTCCCAAGGAAATTCCCTTGAGGTATTTTTTTCGCAATAAAATGAAAAAAAATCTTATCAGTAAGTCAGGCAATCTCTTTTGCCTTGTGTGGCAGGTCAGGCTGGTCGGGTGGCAGTGCATGTG
This sequence comes from Lactarius akahatsu, assembly GCA_021524915.1. Lineage (NCBI taxonomy): Eukaryota > Fungi > Basidiomycota > Agaricomycetes > Russulales > Russulaceae > Lactarius > Lactarius akahatsu. The sequence continues at coordinate 146,974 of JAKELL010000062.1, read as the reverse complement.
GTACGGTGTATGCTGCATGGAGGATATGTGAAGAGGTGCTGCATAGCTTCATTCGTGCATGCCAGTTGGGACGCCAAAAAAGGTAAGGAAGGTGATAGGAGAGGGAGGGGAAGACATATAGTACCAGCACAAGACATCCTGAAACTGCTAATGTCACGCAGGGTTGTTGCAGTAGAGCACACACACCATGCACTCAGAGGTGCTGCTGTCATTTTTGCTTCTATGTCTTGACAAACTTGACGGGCGTCGTTAGCAACCCGTAAAAGGGGCCGAATGGGATAAAGGGAGGGCTGCACGTTGGGGGGAGCCAGTACTCTGAGGGACAAAGAGGTGGAGAAAGACGACATATAGGCGCATCTCTGAATTTGCCACATACAGGAAATAATTGGGAGGGGGGGGGGGGGGGGAGGGAGAAACGTTACCGCAGTGGACACTGACAGAAAATGAGTTGGGGAAGGTACAGTTAGGAGATGAGGAAAAAAGATGATTTCTTCTGACCAGATCTTGAATAACTGGGTTATCTCTGTCCTCTGCTTTCCAAAAAAAAAACTCGTTGAGGCCACATCATCGATGCGAAAATGGCTGTCAGCCAGCTTAATTTGTCAAGAGAAAAATCACGTACAAAGAGGGAGCAGTGTGCACAAAGGGAAGGGGCCTCTTTTGGCCCCCTCGCGTGCCCTCTCCTCTTTATGCGCAAATGGGCCCCCCATTCACGTACCCCCTTTGCGTGTATGTAAACGAGAGAGCATCATTTCCCTTCTCCTGTGCATTCCCGTTCGGGGGTCGCCCCACGTCAATCTGGTGACCGCTTCTGGGTTTGTGTACACACCCCCCATTCGCATGCCCCCCCCCCCCCTTTTGTGTGCAAACAGGGTTGGGGGCACCAAAAGGGGCGAGTGTGCGTGTTCTTTCTGTTTCTTTCCGAGTCCATTTCGAGTCCAAATGAAAGTGGAGGTGTGCGAGAAGGCGGGGGGGGGGCACCCACCTTCACTCTTTCTCGGCCCCCGCTCGCCTGCGTCACCGGGGTGCCTCCGAGTTTCTCGCAGCCACGCACCGAGCTCTGGTTTGTGTGTGCGTAAATTGATTAGTTGAGGGGCTCAGATATTAGTTGAGTGATCCTGACAGTTGGTAGAGGAGGGGGAAATGAGGGGGAAATTGTGGTCGCCTCACGCTGTATCTGTCTCCTCACATGCAAGGCGCAGAACAATATTTTCAGATAACTACTGTATCTTGTGGCAAGTGGCATAGTCAACGGTTACCAGGTTACTGATGGCAGTTACCACCCGACTTCAACTTCCTTTTTGCGGATGATCACGTGACAGGATATCACAAAAGCTACTGCAAACTTACATCCCAATCTGCACAAACCCACATAGACGCGTAACCCATGAGACAACTCTGCACTACTGGTTCACAAATATACGGACGCCTCACATGTAGATCTGCTCGTGGAAGCCAGGCAAGATTTGCACGGTGCAGTACTCCTGATCCTCGGTGCGCACACCCTTTGTGCATTGCCACTTCTGCTTTGTGAATGTCCAGGCTAGTTGAACAATCAGAAGGATAAATGATAGTGATAGGGCGTGACTGGACCAGACTCACCCTCAACGGTTGGCACGGGGTTGCCGGTCTGTTCAAACACATTCTGTGTGAAACCCTCACAGCTCCCCTTGCTCACCCCCCCCCCCCCTAACACGTCACATGACATCACGTGACCACAAATCCAAAAACTCGGAACCAAAAATAAAGTTTGGCTCGAAAATTATATAACTTATTACAAACATAAATACAACATAATCACATACTTTTTGTTTTTGTTTTATTTGTGTAGTGTAAATATAGAACAAACAAAAGCAAATTAAGCCTTTGTCATTTGTCTTTTTTAATCAAAGGAAAAATATGTTTATTAGTTAATAAATATTACATAACTTATGTACTTTTTTTTGTCTAAGTCGAGAGGGATGTGGGGAGCAAAAAGGGGGCCGCGCGCCCCATTCCGTGTTGCCCCCCGCTCGTCGTCCCTCCGCGCGAACCCGGGGGAAGGGGGCGCTTCCGCGTGGCTGCCCGTTCGCGTTCGCCCTTGCGCGCGAACCCGCAGGAGAGGGGGGGGGGGGTTCCGCGCGCTGCCCGTTCGCGTTTAGCCCTAACGCGCGAACCGGGGAAGGGGGGCGCTGCTCCGGGACTGAGCGCGCCCCCGGTTCGCTTGCCCCTGTGTCGAATGCACAGGGGAGGGGGCGCCGCTTCTGCGCGTCGCCCCCGCGTGCCAACCCGGGGGAGGGGCGCTGCTCCAGGTTGGAGCGCGCCCCCCATTCGCGCACTGCCCGTGCGTGCAAACGGCGGCGGGGTGCTAAGGGTGTGGGGGGCGCCCGTTCTCGTCCCCGCGCGCGCCCCTCGTTTGCGTGTCGCCTCTGCGCGCAAACCAGGGGTTGGGGGCCGCCGCGCCGCCTCTGGCGTCGCGCGCGCGGTCCCCGGTAAGAGGGGGGAAGGGGCCGTGCACGCGCCTAGCCCCACGCCGTCCCGCGTCGCGTGTCCTGTTCGTGAAACGAGGGGGGGAGGGCAGAGACGGTGGACGTACCTGGCACGTGCCGCGCCTCGTTCCTGCGCCTCCCCTCCCTTGCGCGCAAACGGGAGCGGCGGTGGCGGGGTGTTGTCCCGCGTGCGTATGCCCTGTTCGCGCGTGAACGAGGGAGGCAGGGGGGATACCTGTCGCGCCCCCATTGCGCGAACGGGGGGCGTGCCCCTTCCCCCGTTTGCGAGTCAACAGGGGCGGAGGCGGGGGCGGTGTTCGGGTCTCCTGTTCGAGGTGAATGGGGTCGGGGGCGAAAAAGGGGGCTTACCTGTCCCGCGCCTCCTTTGCGCGCAAGCGGGGGCAGGGGGCAAAGAGGAGGGCGCGTGCCACCTGCGCGGCCCCCTTTCGCGAGTCGCCCGGGGCGGGGGTGCAAAGGGGGGCTTGTCCCGCGTGGTCCCGCGCTTGCGTGTCGTACAGGGTCGGGAAAGGGGGGCCAAAGGATGAGGGGAGGGGCCGCGCGCCGAAAGGGGAAGGGGGGTTGAACGCTGCATTGCTTACCTTATTTGCTTATGTTTGTACTATATTTACACCACACAAACAAAACAAAAACAAAAAGTCTATGATTATGTCGTATTGATGTTTGTAATAAGTTACATAATTTTCGAGTCAAACTTTATTTTTGGTTCCGAGTTTTTGGATTGTGGTCATGTGACATGTTAAGGGGGGGGGTGAGCTGGGACAGCTAACCCTCGCGCTGCAACACGGGAGAGTCCTTGGCAGTGTTCAAGACCACATCGTTGTGGGGGATGTTTCCGACAGACGCGATCCCAATATAAATGAGCGTGGATAGCCCTTCCTGCATGATATCAACCAGTAGGGATGTTACCTACCGAGAAAAGTAGAGTAGTCCAAGGCGGTCTACATGTTGTTGATCCTTAGGAGGCGCAACAACGCTGACAAGCGAAAATTCAGTATAAGGGGGAGGGAAGAAAGCGCCGTGTGACTTGTACCGATGGATGGTGCTCCTGACATAGCCGCCGGTTAGGAACGAGATGGCGTCGCACGCGTTTACGGTAAGCGTCGCGTCCTGAGGCTTGACCCACTTCCACTCGTTGTGGATCGGGTCGCGGATCTGGAGTGCTGCGACGGGCTGGCGAAACAGTAGCGTGAAGCTGCCTAGATCTGCGCCAAACGATGCCATGGAAAGTGAGCGTGCGTGCAAAGTCACTCAGACCGAGTTACATATGCGTACCAGTGTGACCGTGGATCCAGTTGTTGCCAATGGCAGCGTTCTCCTCTGGGGTGAACTTGGTATACTTCATGTACCGTAGGTGGTCTTCGCTTTTCACCTCGTGCTTGTGGGTGTTGCGGAAGAAATCCTCGGGTAGCTCGAGAGCAATCGCAAGAAGCGTGTGGAGTGGATCCAATACCTCGGAGTGGAGCAGCTTAATATGATTTGATATAAAAGAAGGCTCTGCAAGTCTAGGAAGGTGACACACCCTGGCAAACTGCTCAATCTCTTCAATGTTGTTCCGAATGAGTTGAGGGTGATTGTGCTTGAAGTCCCCGTTGAACTCTGCACAACCAATCACGTCAAGTAGGGTTTTAGTAAGCGCGATATTGCTGGTGTATAACGCACTCGAGATTTTGTATATCTCCACACGATCCTTGATACCTGTCTCCGTGTCAAGACTGAGTAACGGATCAGTTCGTGATTGGTGTATGAGTAGTGCGGATGTACATGCGACGACCAGCGGGGACGTAGCCATTAAATTGGCCCTGATCTGATATCCCCGCCTATGTCAGTTGGTGTTAACGATCCAACGACCTAATCGAGCATGCACCTAAGCCCTCAGGAACATATCTAAGCTTCTCTTCCACAGGGAGCTTGTAGAACTGCCTTCCGATTGCAAATTGGCGGTTTACGGCTTCTTGAGAGATGTTAAAGTTCTTGACGTAGAAAAAGCCCTTCTCCCACAGGGTCTTGATGAGGGACTCGGCGAGTTCCTGCTTTCCCCCCGGAGTGGGATACTTGGAAAGGTCGAGAGTGACAAGCTCGGCCCAGTCGAGATTTTCCTGAGAAGTGTTCAACATACAATTCAGGTTCCGTACGATGATTGACATTCTCACCTTTGTCTCTGGAACAAAGGCGTAAGAACCTGCGAGAATTCTCGGTCAACGTTGGGCAGCGGACTCGGGCCGTGGGCCGTGCGGGTGACGGACCGAGATTGACTTGGCCAGGCATCGCAACTTTGACCAACTTTGAGCAGAATAGATCAGTCGTGCGACGGCGAAATAGCTCTTGTGGCTCAATTTATATCTTCCGGACATCTACCAACCAATTTCGGTAATTCTGATGTCTGGTGAGAAACTGGTCACCGAGATATCGTGCGGCCAAATCACCTCATCATTCATCAAGCACCTCATTATGCTTCACGATTGCGTGCGAGACCATTCCTTGTGGCTAGTGCTGGGATCCCTCAGCCGTCTGTTTTCGTGGCGTCTTCTAATGCGGCTACAGCTCAGCTCTCAGGGTAATCCATTGAGGCAACCATCGTATCTTCGCCTTCCCTGACGTGCGATTGCCTCACTGCCCTCGCCGGACAACAATTGCGCCATCTGCCCCGCAGTTACAATTCTCCCGCATACCGCCAGCTCGGCTAGCGCCTCTTATCAGCTGGGGGCACACGATGTCAACTGGGCAATTTCTGTTAAATGCTGGCGGTTCTCGACTACACATCGCATCTGGCGACAGCCCGGCTTTTCCATATCAGCCTTTGGGCGAAATGGGAAAAGCTAAGCAAGAGACTCGCCCTTGGTCAAGTTACATTTGGTGCGCCTCTTATTGTCGCTCACTGACTTTGGCATAGCTTACATGAAAACACAGGGATTCCTGGAACAAGTCACCAGAGGAGCGCAAATTCCTTAGACGACTAGATGCCTGCCTCATCACATATGCGGCTCTCTCCTACTTCAGCAAATACCTCGACCAGCAGAATGTCACTGTGAGCACACATGATCCCAAGCTAACAAGATTGACTTCATAAATGTACGGGTTATAGAATGCTTACGTATCTGGGATGCAAGAGGAGTAGGTCATTACGATCCGTCGTGTCTTGGACCGTCTGACAGCACCGGGGAAAGTCTCCGCCTTCATGGAAATCAACTCAATTATATCACGGCGTCATGGACTGTGGGATATGTTATAGGGCAGATTCCATCAAAGTGAGCGACTTCGTTGCCTCGTTGAATGTCATATCACAAGTGCGTAGCATGCTTATTACGCGCATCCGACCGTCGATATGGGTAAGTTGAGTGTTTCTTCATTCTGAAATTCCTTAATGTCAGGACTTTAGATACCCGCAATGGAATTGATTTGGAGTTCTCTCACCATGTGCCTCGCGTTGAGCAAAAACTTTACGACCCTCTGCGCAATCCGCTTCCTAGTGGGGTTGGCGGAGTCAACTTTTTATCCCGCCATACAGGTGAGCCCAAACTCTGGAGATGTTATCCGTGATACGGCGGTAATGACATTCGGCCGTCCGACGCAGTACGTTATCGGAAGCTGGTACAAAAAGGAAGAGCTAGCGAAGCGATCCAGCATATTCCATGTGAATCCATAGATCCACTTCTTCTGCGCTAATGACTTACTGTATGGATTTATGACCCCCGCAGACAGCCAGCGCAGTTGGCCCCATGGTCAGCGGATTCTTGCAAGCGGTAAGTACAGAATTGTTCGGTGTCATCACTCGTGTTCACATAGTCTGTTCTGTAGGGCGTCTATAATGGCCTTAACAATAGAGGTGGTGTCGCAGGATGGAAATGTGAGCTTAGGTGTCGTTTTCATTTTATAAATATGAGCCTACCTTTCCTTTTCTCAGGGCTGTTCATCATCGATGGGGTCATTACCATCCCCATCGCGCTTCTTGGCTTCATCATCATGCCAGATTTGCCGACAACGACCAAGCCATCTATATTCTATACCCAGGAACAGCTTGACATTGCCATCAAGCGTATGGAGTCTGAGGGACGGAAACCCCCTGAGAAGTTTACCAAGGAGAAGGTGGGACTTGGGTTCAGATCTGCTGATATCTCGCGGATTCTCATACGATTGGATAGGTTCTCAACTTCTTTTCTACATGGCAAATATACACACTTGTGCCCCGTGAGTTCTCCATATACGTCACCTCTAATCCTGTACTGACGCGGATCGATCGTTCAGTCTATGTCCTGGTACGGTCTCGCGCAGTCTTTGCGAACTAGCACTAATCGGGTCTTCAGTTCAACAATGGCAACGGCGGGGTGACGTCCATGATTTTCTGGTAATAACCTCTTCTCATATTTCCGTTAGCCCATCCTCTGATGAGGCGTCACGCGTCACAGGCTGAAGAGTTTCAACACGCCAGGGCACATCGTCTATACCGTCGGGCAGATCAATACGTATCCCCTTGGTATATATTCCCTGCAGATTGTGACGAGTAGGTCTTTATACTTAGTTCGGCAGCGGAGTGCTCATGTCCAAAGCCCTAATATATGCCTGGTGGAGTGACGCAGTTGTGGCACGCTGGCCACCAGTCATCAGCAAAACCAGATTTAACTAGCTTAACTAGTGGTTACTAGGGGAAACTAGTGACAATATATTTGGGTGTCACTAGCCTCGGCTAGTGCCCACTAGTAACATTTTGTTTTCCTGATGCAATGCTTTTTGCCGGGGTAAGTGCAGAAGCGCTCATCGTCCTACCGTTGCTCACGTTCCGCAGGTATGGTCGATTATCACCTATTCAGTTCTTGCAGCAACGCCAGCATATACTCACATTGCGCGGTATGAGACTGTTCAATGTTCCCAGGTCCAGAGTCTAACTGCTCTTACCGCCTAGACGCTGGACATTTTATTACTTTGTAAGAGGGCGCTCAGCTTGAAGTCACGTTTCTTTACTAAACCAGTAGACCGGTTGCATGGGAGGCTTGTCGGGCCTGATCATGGCGTGGGTTAATGAGCTCAATAGCCATGATAACGAGAGCACGTACCTTCTTCCGCACCTCTGTGAAGACCATGGCGAGACTGACGTTGTTCTATAGAACGCGCGTTCGTCATCGCATCTTGCAACATGTTCGCCTATGTATTTCAAGCCTGGTTGCCCATGTGAGCTTGCCTACCGTTCATCTCGTCGCTCAATCGCTACTTGATCTAACCGCGACTGCCTTCAAGTGTCATATTCCCTCAGGTACAACAACCGAGGTATGTGATTAGCGCACGGTGGCACTGGTTAGGATTAATGACGATGCTTCTGTGTAGAGTGTTCGTGGGTAACATTACGACTGCCTGCATCAATTTCTCAATGAGTACGTACAAAGCACACCCTGTGGATCGCCACGCCTAGGCTTACACATGCTCAAAGTCATAGCTGCGTTGACAACGCTGTCCTTCCAACGTCGCGATCAGCGACGCGCAGCGATAAGTGAGACTAGAATAGCTGGTGACGTCACGGACGACGGCCATGAGAGCATAAAGAGCATTGGCACGAAGAGGCGGGCAGAGGAAGGAGTCCCTTAGTTGGGCTCGAGCTCGAGCTCGGATTTGTTCCTTACTCTGGCTATGGGGTCGCCTTGTGGATTCGTGGATTGGTTCTAAATGACTTTTGTGCCAAGACTTGTAGACCAGGCCGCACTGTTTGGCTTTGAGGTGGTCAACCCCGTGAGTGGTGTTTTTTTCCACAAGTGGGTACTCGTCGTTATTGTCTATCTGCGGTGGCATCTTACTAGCCAGATGAGTTGCAACTCTTTGTGGGTGTGGACAGGACAGCGTGGTTGCGGCCCGTGTTCAATGGGCTGCGACAACTTTGAATGATTCTCACTATCCTCAACTCCTAATATAAAATCTGGTGCTTGCGAGGCCCAACAAGAAACATCGCCTAAACGTACACTCTAAGGAAATGGTTTATCACTATTCAAACCCACCCACCCCACCATCCTCATTGCGCAGCGCGGCTTCCCACAGTCGACGACCTCTCTTCCCAGGTTTCGCATCACCCGCATATACGAGACGGCGCGCACGGAAACCGCGGCGCAGAGCGTCCGAACACGAAACAGAACGCGACGTGCGCTGGTCCGCACCCCGCCCACTATTACCAGGCGAATCTGCGCGAGCGCGTCAAGACTGGATTGCGTGCGGTCCGAGACGCCGCCGGACCGCATCTGCGCTCCGGGGAGAAACACACGCCCAACGATCGGCCCGAAGCGGCATTCTCCGTGCTCGGCGCCTCCGCAGGCGTTCACGGCAGAGCGCACCTGTGTCTCGCACAGACGCCCCCCGACGCGCCGCAGCCGACGGTGGTCTGGACAAGCCCGCAGCAGCAGGGCCAAGGTGTTGCCTGGGGCCAGTGGCCGTGTCATTCCTTCACGCACTGCATCACCGTGCTGACGGAGCGCAACGCGCGTGCGATGTACGAGCTCGACGACGAGCCACTCCCGCCCGTGTACGCATGCGCGTTCGACGGCGTCGCGCACCTCTGGCTGGTCGTGCCGCCGCGCTCCCGAGGTGCAGATGCGCAAGAGCGGCCGGTCCTAAGCGACGAGCAGATGCGCGCCGCGGTAGAGTTTGCAGACGGAGCGGTCGCAGCAGGCGGAGGACAACGCGGGAGAGGCCGGACCGATGCTGCTTGCTTGTGCAGAGAGGAACGAAGTCGACGTCGCAGCGCTTGCCGTATTGCTGCTCGCACGCCATTCCCGTTCCCGCTGGGCAGGGCCGCTGCTCCGTGCGCGGCGCGGCGGCAGCGTGGTGAGCGCGCTGAGGACTGGCTGCGCGCCGACGTACCAGGCGGTGCGGCTACTCGACGATGACCCGGGCGTTTCGCTCGTCTGGAAGGGGTTGGTGGGCTGGCAGGATGTGGAGCGCTTGCAGGCGGTGCTCTGGACTTGTGGTTGATGGTGTTTGAGGGTGTTGGTTGCGTACGGTGATTAGGTTTGGGTGAATGAATGAACTGAACGCGGTGGGGCCGGGCGCTACACTCGTTCCCTAATTCGGTTTATAGTAAGTTAAACAAATATGTCAAATACGTCAAAAAAAAGTTTCGTTCGTACGTACTGGGCTACAAGAATGTTACTCTGTGGATGACGACGACAAGGACGCAGTCCACTGGCAACAATGGCAGGCCGCAACCAAGGCCGCAACTCACCCGTGTAGGGCGAACGTGAAGGGCTCGAGTGCAGACCCTAGTTCAGGTTCTTCACGTCGCCCGTCTCCCAGACTGGCGCCTGCATCCTTCCTTTCATTCCGCCGGCACCAAGGTCATACGTGCACTCTCACGCGTGTCTCTTTCTCCCACCCATCTTTTGGAAAATTTTCGCCAGGTCGGGGAAGTGCCGTCGATTAAATATCCCGGTGCCCTGACAACGAGGACTAAACAACGAGGACTGGCTTCCGTGACAAAGCTACATTCAATTTCGCTCATTCAACAAATTCTCGCCATGGGCAAGATCGAGCTCCTGTTTCCAATATACCGGACATCGTCTGAACATCGTCTGCCGCAGTGCACGCGACCACCTAAAAAGGTAAGATCAAGTTGCGCTCTGTCATCCTGGGTGGATGCATTCGCTTTCTCCAAATCAGTCGGTCTTGTGTGCGCGGTCTCGCACCCTTCAGGAGCTTTTGTTCCATATGCCTATTTTACCTCACAGAAGACGCCCACGGAAGCCGTACGTGCTTCTTCCGGAAGACCTTCTGGAGAGATATAACATGTGTCGTTGATAATGGTCACCCCTTCCCTTAGATTTCAACTGGCACCTTCTCATCAATAGTGGTCATGGTTTCTCAGGTCTTTGCCGTCGATGTTTTTGCTTTGGTATTTTTCTTTGTCGTCTTCTTGGCATTCCGCAGCCATCGACGACGCAGGGGACACCCCTACCCCCCTGGCCCTCGACCTCTACCTTTAATCGGCAACCTTCTGGACCTCCCAAGGGAGTTCCCATGGCTCACATATACTCGCTGGTCGAAGGTCTACGGTAAGGGCACCACTTATTACCAAGGGTTCCCTAGTTTGACAGAACGAAACGATAGGAGATGTGTTCTCTCTTCACGTTTTTGGCCAGGTTGTCGTCGTTTTGAACTCCCCCAAGGCCATCAAGGATCTCCTTGAGAAACGGGGCGATATTTACTCGGATCGTCCTGTCATCCCGTTTTTTGAGATGTACGTGCAACGAGAAGTTCGCGCTATTTCGACTGACTTGGGTTAGGATGGGATGGGAGTGGCTCGTGCCATTTTCAGGCTATACAGAATTTTGGCGCCAAGCACGCAAGTTACTTGACCGCGGCTTGCGACCGGGTGCAGCGGTTACGTATCGCCCCATGCAGCAAGCTAAGGCGCGTGTACTCCTCACAAAGCTGTTGACAAGCCCAGATGAGTGGAAGGGTCACGTCGAATTGTTCGTGGCACGATTTATTTGATTGCGTCTACCCTTCCTCAGTATCGCGGACTTCTCTTAGCTTACAGGGAGAGATGATCTTATCCATGACGTATGGTTACGATGCTGAGGGACCGGACGACCGGAAGCTTTACGTCGTCAAGAAGATGGCCCAAATCACAGCGACCACGACGCTCCCAGGTGCTCTACTTGTCAATTCTCTTCCCTTCTGTGGGTGTTCCCATCAGTTCCGCATAGTCACTATAATGATCCGTCTCAGTGCGACACGTTCCTGAGTGGTTGCCATGGTTCAGCTATAAACCGCTTGCTCGCTGGGGCCACAGTATTGGGCTGGAGGCCGTGCAAGAACCGATGGCGTTCGTCAAAGAATGCATGGTAAATGCCCAATGCAGACCGCTTAGGTATCTGTAAAAGCTCATAGGACGTCCTCTAGTCCAACGGCACTGCGAAGCCTTCACTGGCTCTCGAGGAGCTGCAAGATGCAGAGAAACTTTGTCAATCAGAGCGTGAAAAGGTAACGGAAACTATCAGCGGAGCTCTTGGGTCGATGTATGCAGGTGAGCAATCCCTCAACTTCTTACCAGATTCGGTTGAAATAGCTCTCTATAGCTGGGACCGACACCGTACGTCCGCGAGATTATCTAGATTTCGTTTCATTCAGCCCTTCGTCTCTAGACATTCAATACCTTGATGACATTCTTCGTCGCGATTTTACTCAACCCCGGTGTACAGACGAAGGCGCAGGACGAGCTCGACGCCGTTATTGGACGAAACCGGCTGCCGACATTTGAGGATCGCCCAAACTTGCCGTACATCAATGCGATATGTAAGGAAATCCTGAGGTGGAAACCCGTTGTACCTCTCTGTATGTCCAATCAATTACTGCTCATGCAAAATATCGGTGTGCACTAATCGCCCACAGGCATCCCTCATTCAACCCTGCAAGACGACGTCTATGAAGGTTACTTTATCCCCAAGGGTTCGCTATTTTATGATATGAGCCTATCTCGGTGTCGCTGACCTATACCATCAGGCTCTCTAGTCATCCCTAATTCATGGTAAGATACTTGTCCCACGCGCACTCGTCTATGGCGATTTCAGTTATTCGTAGGGCAGTCTTGCACGATCCAGCCGCGTATCCAGATCCAGACGCCTTCAACCCGAGCCGATTTCTTAACTCAGATGGCAGCATTCGGGATGATTCGACGTGGTCATCTGGGTTCGGGTATGGAAAACGCATCTGTCCTGGGAGACATTTCGTGGACGCAACAATGTTTATTGTCGTCACATCCCTTTTCTCGGTCTTCAATATCGAGAGGGTGAAGCGAGCTGATGGAAGCGCCGAAGAATATTCATTCATGGGGACAGGCATAACGTACGTGTCTTGTCTGCCGAGAAGTACCGCTGATCGCCGATTATTTTTTCAAGTGGTCCAAACCCGTTCTCGTGCTCAATTGTCCCAAGGGATAAAAGGGCTAAAGAGCTGATCACCGCCGATACTATGGCGCGTTAGGATCTTGGCGCAGGTTTCAATGACCATGTCATGTTATTTGAAGAACGTAGTGTACTGTACTAGTGTCGTATTTAATCCTCACAAATTTATGAAACACCTGAGAAGTCACTGAGTCGAGAAATGCAGCAGCGACGCCTACTAGATATCGCGGTGCAGTCTAAAGACTCCAATTTGGTCTCGCAACTGCACAACAGTGTTCGAATCACGGTGAGCGCTGCGGTCATCAGAAGCCGGTGTCTAGGCACCTCTGTAGGGGTTCAGACCACAAATAGATCGGTGACTGGTGACCGCCGGTGACCCCGAGCCGTCCGTGTCGTTGTGATGTCCTCAGAATCGACGTCAATCATAATGCATAATGTGCGACGCCCTACAGTAAATATCGAGCGACGACTGCCGGCGGTGTGGCATCTCCCTCAAAGGACCCACGATGGAATTTTGATAGACCTGCTAGCCCAGCACGTAAGTTAGGTCATATATCTTGTGTACGTCGCGGCGACCAGCAACTGAAGACTGCAACTGAAGATACAGAATTTTGGGCTTGGCAGCCGGGTTATCCGAGACTAGCATCGATCACGCTGTACTGTAACCTTATTTCAAAGTGGTTCCGTGCCCTCACGCTGACTCTGATGTGAGAGAAAAGGGTGTGCCGATCATGGGGGACTCGAACCAACCAGCCCAATGCAGCCCCTTATGCCATCCAGTAGCGGATACAAAGGACAGATCCAAAGCATGTGTTGTGTTATGCTTGGACTCAGATGCATCACGCATTGCCCAGCGGCGGTATCTCCGACTGGCCATCGATCAATTTTTGGTCTAGGCGGTCTAGGTAGGCATCTCGGCGGTGCAGTCCGCAAGTGCGATTGCAGTACTGTAAAGCGCGTTCCATGATGTCTGGAACTAGAAGGCGGCACCTACATCCCTCGCTCTGGCCTTGCAACTCCTTTGCCAGTGTACCTTATCACGGTGTTCGTCCGCCAAACTTGTCCGCGACTGTAACTTACCAGGGTCCGGGAACTCAATTGCGATGTACGCAACCCTGTTGTCTACTTTGGCTCTCCACGCCAGACCCTTCCCTTTCCAATGTCCAGAGGCACATGGAAGTGTGTCTGTGCTTTTAGACGGAGTTGACCGAATTCTGCGCTGCTACACAGTACTCACACGCGTCGCCGGAGATAGACGATCTATACCGTGACATTGACGGGAACTCCTTCGGAAGCCTGTCTGGTTTTATCCGTGAATCGGTCTTTGCTGGGAGGGGTTAGAATAATGGTCGACGTCATGAGCAAAGGAAATGGTCCTGAGGTTTTTGATTCCTCATTCGGCTATTAGCCGAATTTATGTATTTTCACCACGCTGCTGGTGTCCGTCCTAGTATCCTAGGGCTGGTTCAAACCATAACAAGTTGGGGAGTTGTCCTGTAGATTACTACTGTCATGAAAGATACGCCATACCAACCACCAACAGTGGCAATGCACCCCCTTGTCTGCGTCGGCCCTTCGACGCCTCTCGTCAAGGTTCTTCCCGAACTCAGGATTCTGACACTTGTCCAGCTGGCATCGGTCGACCGACTGTGGGGCCTCCCTCGTCGACCACAATGTTTAATACCGTCTTTTCTTTTTCGGATAGTCAACGAGAAAATACAGGAGACAGACGGCGAGAATTAGAGAAACGATTCAAAGCCGCAGTTGTAGGTGGCTCATCGGGAGCTTAAACACCAGTTCTGCTGTCGTCGAGAAGACCACGCAGCATGCTTTGAGGAGAAGGCACGAGCAAAAGTCAGGTGCCTAGCAAGGCGACACGGTGCCATATACTAGTACTGGAGGGCTAGGTGTCAGATAAGCCCGAAGTTCAAACGGTAGCGACATTGCGAAATGTAGCTTGGAAGCCATGAAAGTCTGTCCGGTTCCATGATGAGCGCAAGGCACTCGAATACATGTGTACTTTGGTTCATTGCCTCTGCGGTATTTGGGCTCAAGTTGCTGATCTACAATCTCTCTACTCGGCCAGTTCTCTGTCTCATTCTTTACAAATCGAGTCAATCAGCCTCGCAACCCTTCAATTCCTTACCAAAACGATCGTTATTATGCGGCGGCGGCGGATGCGGATGCGGTATTGCCTCCCAGCTCAGAATAGAGCACGTCTGTGTTGCCCTTGCGGTGACTATTACCGCGTCGCTGATTATTGAAGTAGTTTGAGACGAGGAACGCGACATCTAACAGTGAAAAAAGGGATCAGAATAAGTGTTTATTACAATTGCGGTGGAAGCTAGAGTAGACCGACCTAGAGACTGCTCGAAATTCAAGCGGGGATCGCAGAAGCTCTGAAATTTCGACCTTGAGAAGAGACCCAGAGCATTAAGCGTGCGAGAACCAACCTGGTAGCGAAGACCGAGCTGCTCCTCGCTGAGCTCCATGCTCCCGCCGAGACACTCGGTGACGCTGTAGCCCTCCTCGTTGAGCTCGCCCGTGAACTCAAGGCTGACGCCGCCGAGACGCGACCCGCACTCGCTGTGAATGCGCAGGCACGAGGTGAGCTCGCTGATGATCGTGCCAAAGTGGCGCGTCTTCAAGCCTGTCGACGAGGTGAGTGTACTGCCAGGGTGGAATCGCGTTTGGATGCAGCCGTTAGCGTGTCTGGAACATATGTGACGAAACGCTTCGCATGCTCACTTTCCGTGCATCGGGTCGCAGACCCAGATGACAGGATGCCCGGATTCCTGGACGGCTTTGATGTGGACTGGTAAGTGGGTAGCGATCTTCCAAACCGTACGGTGAGGATCAGCCGGAATCGATTAAATATAGAAGGACCTTGTTAATTCCATAGCGAGTGATCAGCGTCACCCTTCCGTTATCATGCTCGGGATTCACGACTGAGGGCTCAGTTAGTCTCAAGGGGAACGAAAACGTTACCCAAAACGTGACACTGACTGTCGAGGAGTCTGACAAGTTCGTCTGCGGCCATCGAAGGCCCGACCTTAATCCCAATTGGATTGCGTATCCCGCGGAAGTACTCGATGTGAGCGCCGTCCAGCTGCCTCGTCCGGTCGCCCACCCAAAGAAAATGCGCGGAAGTATTGTAGTACTTCTTGGGTGCGGGGGTTCCGACTTGAAGCTCGCGAGAAATGGTCGAATCCGGGATAGGGTAAAAACGAGTCATGGCTTCTTCGTAGTCGAGTAGGAGTCCCTCATGGCTGACGGACGCGCACTAGTTTAAGAATCTTCTGATATTCATGAAGGAAGCAGAGATACCTTGTGTAGAGGTCAGCCTCTCCCAAGACCCCGCGACCCCCGCCACGTTCGTAGCTCTGCGTTTCCCGGCCAGCGGCCAGGCCGATCGTCCGAGTAAAATCAAGAGCATCCGAAAGCCCTTGTGAGATTGCTTCGTATTCATCCCTATCAAACCCGATGGAGGTCAACCACGCAGAACAAATGTATTTGCTTTTCAACGCACCGCAGGGACGGTGACCGTACGTGCAACAGAGACCAGTCCCGTGGATGATGCAACGAGGCGAAACCGGAAGTAAGAAGACCGCGGATGTGGTTCAGAGTGGCTGTAGAGTGGAAGTATGCGCTGCGTGGGTTCAGACACTATCCAACGGGTGGAAACGCGATGAAGGAAGGTGCACCTCAGTAGCCTCTCTGGGTCCGGAGTTCGCTCGTCGGGGTTGAAGCTGATAAAAGGTCAGACAGAGGCATAAGTATGGCGCGTGATTTTCATTACCCGTTCACATTGTCTCCCCTGTTGGTCGTCCGTTAGCATATATTTGGTGAAAACGTTGGGAAGCGGCTTACCGGAATATCATGACGTCACGATCCCCAATCTTTTCAGTCGCACTGCTCCTTGGCTTAGCATATTGACCAGCAATTCGGCCAATGCGGACCTGTCCCCGCCATCAGCCGAAACGAACAGCAGAAAGGAGGTGGAGAAAAACATACGACTGGGAGACGAGCTCCCCAGGTCAAGATGAGGGAGAACGACAATATGAGTCCAACTTTTGCGGAAATATTTTCCTAAAGCAGAGATAAGTGCGTGCCCGCTAAGTTGGTCCTGGAAGCCGAACCTGAGTGCAGGCTGCGAAGCTTTCGGCACAATCCCCAGCATGTAGTAGGAACGCTTCATTTTTTTGTACGAGGCTCAGTTGGTGCCGAAGTCGCTCGATCTTAACAAAACAGGTTCGTTGCAACGTTGACACAATGATGATGCCAGGCGTAACTCACCTCAGATGGGGTGACAAGCGGAGGCAAGGCTTTGACTTTGTCCAAGACCCTATGGAAATACGCGAATGAGCACCGAGATGGTATGCCAATAGCGTGTTATTCACTTAGCTAGATGAGCCTCATCTGGATATTTGACGGACTGAAAAAAAAAGGAATGAGCTGAGGCTATGGGCGGGGTTGTTTTAAGATCAAGCGTACCTGAGCGGCTTCTTTGCTCCTCCACGATGTCGGAACCCAATCTCCAGCTTCCATTGTGTTCTGCAGCTATATGCGTCGGCGGGACAAGACACTGGACAGAAAAGGTGACAGAAAAGCAGAAAGGCTCAGGCCCCCAAGGCATCGAACGCAGGCAAACACGGTCCAAACATCGGAACGTTACCTTGTCCACACTTGGGAAGAGCGTTTCCCGTATCGGAAACGCTGCTTCTTAGGAATTCGAAGCACCCTACTTTGTCAATATAAACAAATGATCTCCGAGGCTCTGGAACTACGGTCACCGTGACAGCGCCGAGCTCCTGACACGCAGAGTGGTGCGCGAACGCAGGGCGACCAAGTTCACTTATGTCGTATGTTGCGACTGCACTGTAGCTACCCAAGTAGTCACCTACAGTGTGCCACTGCCACGCAGCTTCACGGAGCGATCCGACAAATTGATATTTGTATATATTTGATTTTATCTCCCAACTTGGTTTTCATTTCTCAGGATACCTTGCCTCGGGCGAAAGAGACTCCTTATCGGAAGCGCTCTTGACGGGAACCATCCACCACATCATAGTGCGGCATGCAGGGTTCGTAATATGTATTGGCTACTTTATTGTTCTTGCTAATCTGTTTTTTCATGCGTAACGCGTGACGCGTGACTGATCACACTGGCAGGGGACTTGACACTCCTGAGACTGACTCAACTCAGGCTCTTCGGCCGCATGGACCAAGGCGGTGGCACCCAAAAAATGAGACCCACTGACACTGGAGGGGGAATTCCTGGAATTGAAGTTTTATCTCGGCGCGAAAATTCGATCTACTGTGATCTGCGCAGGTTCGGAAGCTCCACATCATGCATCATGGACCAACTACCTCGGTCTTTACCTCGGGCCCAAACAAGCGCCCGTTGGGTCTGGCCCGTTGCTGTTGCCAATACAACCAGTTTTGGGCTAAGTGATATTTGCGAATGTATCGCGTGGAACAATGCCCCCCATCATGTTACCACGCCTTGAGGCAGGAATGGATCCTACCAATCTCCGAAATCCTTTTGGCGCATGGCTGTGTCCTAGAGTTGTCAATCGGCGGGTCAGTGCTGATGCTATCCTCGTGTTATCGCGAGGACACCTGCCGGTTCATCTCTACTCGCATCATCGGAGTGTGTGTGGGTCTCATAACTTCCCATCTAGGTAGTAGGGTCAAATTTATAAGTACGTTGGTGCAGAGGCTCTTTTCTTGATTCGAATTTGTCTGGTGTCGTATTCGCTGACTTTGGCAGTATCTAAGCTCCCGGGATCTATTTAAAATTTACTCGAACCAGGGAACAACTTCCCCGTGCTTACTGTCCGTTATACACGGTCACTGCAATGTGGGACGAATACTGAAACGATTGTCCTTTACGAACTGGTTGTCACCTGTGCATATGGGCTGAGACCGACTAGACCATTAGACCGTTCCGCAGCGTCGTCTCTCTCGCCACCCGAAGCGCTGGGACCTCGCGTTTATATATGAATGAATGTTCCGAATACGGTTCCTGGACCCCATATGAGGGCGTATTTGGTTGCAGCCTTCTTTGTCGTCCTATGTCTCTCTAGCGCTTCCTTGTGGGCATTGGGCTATAGTTTCCCTGGCCCCTCGTGATCAGTATAAAAAGTGTCTTCGGTGTCGCGCCAGCTTGGGCGATCGTTACCTTTCTCTCGCAATCATTTGCCATCTGGAGTCTCCATGCCATCCTCCTTCGAGCTACCCGAAGCAGAACACCAGATCGAACAAAATAATTTCTCCCTCTACGTGCTCTCCAATAAAGGGGAACTCAAACCCCGAAAGGAGCCGCAGGTGGTCAATGACTTGAATGGGGGCACCGCTGTTTTTATTGACTTTGTGGCGGTACCCGGAGAGGTTGTTATACGCTGCGCCGATACACACTCTCGGAGAGATGCTAACAGCGCCACAGGAGTTTCGGCTCTTCGTGCGCCACGATAGTCCCGTTGACGCAAGCGCGGATATCTCTCTCGAGGGAGGATCTCTGGGGAAGTGGACGATCGCGCGCGAGTCCCAGGCGTGGCATAACATAGCCAGCGATTTTCTCTTCAAATTTCAGGACTCTTATGGTGCGAGCTCTCTTGCATTCCAATGATTCTCTACGAGACAATCCACAGATCGTCAGTCCGAGGTTTTTGAGCCAAGCAAGTTCGAGATAAGGTTTCAATACCTATCCCGAGTCGCTGAAGGGCGAGATCAGAGTTTCTTGGTTCCCACTGTCGTGTGTGAGCCGTTTCTGGAGGATGGTCCAGGTTGGGTACAGTCAGTATTCGTTTTCCTGCGCCTTATTTGCCTGACATCGATTGCCTGTAGACCAAGCGATGAACTGATGCAAAGCCAGTTCGAAACGATAGGAGACGACCCATTTTTGACCTTCTTCATCTCGTTTCACCCGCCTCCCGCGACAAATTCCCCGCTCTTGACGAGGTCCGAGCCTACAACGCCCACCTCCCTACTCTCGACGAGCTCCTTACCCACGACAAGTACCGTATCCACGACGAGCGCATCCACGACGAGCACATCCTCAACGAGCACATCCGTAACGAGCCCCTTATTCACGATGAGCACCCTATCCACAGTGACCACAACGCCTACACCAAGCTCCCCATTGTTAAGGTCGTCCCCTCCCACATCGCCCTCCCCGTCCGTTCTCAGACAGCCTGTTGAAGACCCAGAGCCAGTTCCAGGCCCGGGTGCGCCAGTTATTTTCGTTGCCACGCATTGTCCTGAGACGTTCTCCGATCGCCCGCAGCATCAACGTTACCTCCAGAGTGCGGCCCCGCCACCAGTACTAGTCTAACTAGCCCAGCCTCGATCTCCCAGGTCTGTAATCCGTTAATTCCTCTCCGTGGCCGCCTGAGCCCACATACAATTTCGCTAACCTCCTCCCGTTGGCTGCGAATGTATGACGACATCACTCCCAAAGATGTCAGACGGCGAACTCCAAGAAGCGCTGTCAGAGTACGGGAAGTCCAGCCTGCTCCTCCCTCCTCGACTCACCCCTGGGCTCCGGGGGAAACTCTCGATAGAGGACTTCTGCCGTAGGTATGAGCTGCCGGAGGATATCCCGCCCCTGCTGGGACAGATGGGGGTCAAGGATGCGCACGGCCTCAGCAGCAAGCGCCTGAGCGATCTGCGGGACAAGGGTATGGCTCCCAGGTCTATCAAGATGCTGCAACTGGCGGTCATCCGATTTTCCTCCGAGTCGGCATCGTGAGTGGGCACATGGCCCAGGATCGGCAACCGCGTTATGGCCCGGTCGGTACCCGAGCGTGCTGTGACCATCATGATCGGCTTGGGCCATTTTGATGCCATCACGATAAATCTGTATGTGTACCTTGATTGTGTTGTATTTGTTTCGCATCGTTATTCTAGATGAATGAGAACTCCCGTAATAAACGAACAAGCTGATACGAGCGAGTAGAATTGGTGGACAATAGAACTCCGAGTCGATGGGGTTGGGGCCCGGGATGGTAGTTGCATCAATGACAGCTCACAGCTCAGTGACATCTACGCTTGCATCCACGACCGCATTCGTGTCGTGCTTGGAGTAAGCACCCGAACACGCCTGAAGTCAGTACCTGACCAACATGCCAGTGCTCTGCCCGTATGTTCTAATGAACAGTAGTATATCGTGCGGAGGGAGGAAAGGATATTTGGTAGAGGACATTCTGTAAAGTGCCACATACTAGTACTAGGTCACTGGCATGTACCCCACTGGCAAGGTCTTGCCCAAGGTGCACTATAATGGATTCGAAAAAAAAAAAAAAATAGCTCTGCCTGTCTCACTCCGACTCCCCCAATATCCTTGATCGATACAGCTACCTTTAAGTTCTCCGATCCGAATAACTTCATGCTCTGCGCAGTACGCAGCCTGCCAGCGGTGTCACAAAATTTCTTCCCTCGGGGGCTTCAGGCTGGGCCAGCGCCACTTCGTTTTTCATTTTTTGGATCCGGGCCAGCCACTTCTTAGTTAGCATCATGCGATATGCTGGGGGCTCCCAGTCATCGTGGACGACACGACACGGTCGATGTCCTGTATCGCCAGTAGCTCTCCCGAGCCGAAATTCATCTGGAAACCACAATGATGACATGAGTCTCGATCACGTCGCGTACCCTGTCAGTGCTATCATAGCTTGACCCAAGGGCTGCGGCTTCAAGTCGGGCCCAGCTTCTGGGCCACAGTTGCGCACTCGGTCAGAAGTGACAAAGCAGTCGGTATTTTTCCTTTCTGATACGAAGATCCAAGTATCCAACACGGGCAAGGTCAGAAGTCGACGCAGGCACGGTGATTTTCGTTCCGCCTTGCTTAACCAAATGGGGTTGCGAACGCAAGAGACAAGCATACATACTTGATACTCCCCCGCAACCAGGTCAGCACCGCCTCCAGGCTCTCCCTGGAATCGAGCTCTATCCGAGTCGTCGCATCGCGGAACATTCGATTTGTGTTCGCCCGGGAATTTCCGTATCTGATTGTAGACGGGCGGGCCCCACAGGCTCTTGGCGTCAACGTGTGGTGTACGGGCGAGCGCCCATCATAGTCCGGTCCATTACTGTACCGTGAGATGCGCCGGTAGTATGGTGTTATTTCGTCCATGTATTGCGTGGAACGAAGCCACACGCCATAATATCAACTTAATTGGTATAACTTGGGTGAGTGGCTGTGTCCCAGGGTTGTCGTTACTCAAGACCGTTACTACACAGCATGTCATTTCCATTTCGAGGGTTGTCCCCGCTGGTGCTGGTGTGTCGGCCTTTGGTCGCATCATAGGAACGTAGGAGGGGCTATGAGTGTCCTTTTCTTTCATGTGCAGCACGCATTGGTGCGCCACGGTACCCCTCAGGCTCAGGCGCAGGCTCGATCCTGCCTTATTGGTTCAGCCGGGCCCTGTATTGTGTTCTCTGGTTCCGGTGACCACTACGCCGCCATGTATCCTCTTTCATGTTGCCCAAATCAAGAAACACCACCCCTCCTCTATTGCATCGCATTCCGTCGTCGCAACTTGAAGAACGATTTCGAAAACGGGGGAACATTTTGCATTCGCAAACTAGCCGTTATCTGTGCATTCGGCAGAAGAGTATGAAAACATCCTGCGTCATTTTTGTTCTGGACCTCCTCCAGGTCACCTGCGATCCCGAGCTGCCCTAATAACTGAATTTCCAAGATTAATCACCATTCCGGATGCGCCATCCGCGCCTTCCATGTGGCTGTAGCGTTCCTCGTGATTCTATGCTGTTCTCTGTGGACTTGGATCCATTCATAGTTTCACCCTGTTCGGGCCCTTACTTGATAACAGGTATAAAGGAATCATGCCTTGTGTCACACCGACTTAAGCGATCTCCATTTTCCTCTCTTATATTTAATCCCGTATTTTCATCTAGGATCTATATGCTGTCCTCCTCCGACCGAATCGAACCAGAACACCAGATCGAACAATGTGACCTCGCTGTCTGCGCTATCTCTGAGCAAGGAGAACTCAGGCCACGGGAGGCCCCGATCGTGGTTAACCACTTGACAGGAGGCCACACGGTCTTCGTCACCTTCGTCGCGCTGGTGGAAGAGGTTGGAGAGCGCCGCACCACTCTCTTCACTCCTCGGAAAAATGCTGACAGCGCCGCAGGAATTCAGACTCTTCGTACGCAACAATGGCCGCTTTGACGCCAGCGCGGATATTTTTATCCGCGGCGAATCCTTGGGGAAGTGGTTGATCGCGCGGGAGCCCAAGGCATGGCACAACATAGGCTGCGATTCCCTCTTCAAGTTCCAGGACTCTTATGGTACGAACTCTACCGTCACCCTAGTGATACTCTACTGGACGTCCCACAGATCGTCGGTCCAAGGTTTTCGAGCCAAGCATGATCGAGTTACGATTCCAATACCTATCCCAAGTCGAAGAAGGGCAGGACAAGGATGGCTTTGTTCCCGTTACCGTGCGCGAGCCCACTCCGGACGATGGACCAAGCTGTGTGCCGTCCGTATTCGTTTTTTGTTGCTGCATCGCCCCGAACAAGCTGACGCTACCTGTTCCATAGACTGAGCAATGCACTGATGCAAAGCCAGTTCGAAACGATGGCAGACGAACCATTTTTGACCTTCGTCATCGCGTTTTACCCCCCGCCGACGATGTTCCCGACCGTGCCAGGACCACCACCCCCGGCATACCCAAAGCCGGTTCCAGGTTCGTCAGCAATTTCTCCTGTCACACGTCGTACTGAGGCGTCATACCTCCGATCACCCGCAGGGTCCATATCATCTTCGGAAGGAGGCTCCACCACCAGTTCGGACTCCATCTTTCAGGTTTGTATAGACTATCTCCCGCTCTTCGTCCCCTTGTTTGCACACAAGCTCACTGACCTCCGTCCGTTGGCTGCGGGTCCATGATGGTGGTATTGCTTTGGAAAGATGTCAGACGACGACCTCGAAGATGCGCTCTCAGAGCACAAGAAGTCCCGCCTTCTCCTCCCCGCGCGGCTTACCCCTGGGTTCGGGGGGAAACTGCCGATGGAGGACTTTTGTCGTAGGTATGAGCTCCCGGAGGACATACCGTCGGTGCTGGCGCAGTTGAGGATCAAGGATGCGCACGCCCTCAGCAGGGTGTATTTGCGCGAGCTGCGGGACAAGGGAATGGCTCTCAGGTCTATCAATATGCTGCAGCTGGCTGTCGTCCGATTCTCCTCTGAATCCAGGCCGTAAGGCAGGCGCCGTCTTTGACGCCGGACACTGCGCCTTTGACTTACAGTATTCGGTACTCAAGCGCGGCGTCACGGTGGACGTACAGCATTTTCCCATTGTCAATCGGTATGGACCATGATTATGCCAGAGAACTGTATGCGTACCGCTATTATGTTGTATCTTTATGATGTATTCTTACAATGGGAAAATGACCACCTATACGATTTCGTAACGAGTAGGCTGACATCGTGAGCGAGGAGCAAGGAATAGCAGGTGGCGTCGCATACTATGATAGTAGCGGGCTGTGCCTCGTCGGGAACATTCGGACTCGGACTCGATCCCGAAGTCAGCCAATTTGACCAAACTGGTACTAGCACAGAGATCTGTCGGGGGTCCTAATATCTCGACTTTCAAGTGTAACTCGCGAGGTGGCTTAGAAGCGTATTTGTTGGATGCGGTGCTGCCTGAATTCGCCAAGATGGCTAGATCGACGCCACTTGGAAATAAGTAGTGTAATTGGACGGGTGCTCTTTCTCTTTGCCGGAACTTGGAAGCACGAAGGTTTTGGCTACTACAGTAATACCATACATCAATAGCTTCTGGGAGGAACCATGAAATGACACGGGAAGAGAACGGAACAGTTCTACGGACACCGCATGGTCACGCCCCAGAGCCCCGCATGGCTCCACTCGAACAGGTTGCTGGAAGGGAAGAGCTGCCATCATTACCGAGATTACGCCAAGGGTATCATGGTGCTTAGGTCAGAATTGGCGCCTGTCAAAGTAAGTCAGTCACAGCCTTGGTGTCCTTCCCTTGCAGCACCACACTAGACAAGGCACATTCCTGCATTCGCTGTATGGCGCTACGCGATACTCTGATACGTTTTTCCTGACGGCATGCCAGCTTGCAGTAATAAGCGTCCTTGGTCGACCCATCAACACTGGCACGGGACTACTAGTCACGGCACTAGTGGCGATGTGCGTGTGATGGCTGCATGTTCTTCGCGCTTCAAGCACGCAGACGAGTGATACCGGACCCGGCACTGTAGTGCTCTTGCGCCTCAGCACCAGTGATCCCCTTGGCTGCGCCCACATCACTCACGTCCTCAAAAGGCAATTAAATCGGTCTCACAGCTGTTCGGGACCCTAGATTCCGAGTCACCTTCGAGAGGAAAAAGGAGCCACTGTCACCATGCATGAGTGCCTGGTGGACGATTGCCCCTCGAAGTGGAAAGTCCACAGCATTATGACATTAGGAGGCTGCAAGCACCCAACGATAAATAGCCCCCCCGCCTAGTGCCATTCGTCTCAGCCATCTACGCATACTTTCGAGCTAGTATTATGACGAACCTGAACCTTCTTCACCGTTTCCTTATCGTTTCCATCCTTCTGAGCACGGGTATGTTGTGCTCTGCGGCGCAATCACGGCCCCCAGCTTGCGCCGTGTCTTGTACCTCTTCTGCTGCCTCTCAGATAGGCTGCGATATGTACGTCCATCGTTGTTCAATCCTGGCTCACCACACATCAACTTACTTTGGAACCCTAGCTACAAGGTCGCATGTTTTTGTAACAACAGCCAATTTCTGAGTGCGGCGAGGAGCTGCGTCCAAGAGACCTGCGCTGCATCTGGTATTCAGGATGCAACAGACTTCATCAATGATCTTTGCTCCGTCAGTTCAACGGCTGTAAGCACTGGTACGTGACCATTCACGGCACCTTTTTTGGAGTAGGCTGACGACCGAGACGATCACTTTAGCATCGAGCGACAGACCGTCCGCCACGAGCGGCGCATCACAGAATGCAAATGCAGCAGCTGTGACTTTCAAGCGCGATATGGCTCTAATGGGCGGGCTTGGCGCTCTTCAGGTCGTCGCTGCCATTATTTGACGCACCTTATTTTCATTTCTCCTTGCATACCTGTATACCCGTCGATACTATAAGTATAATTGAGGTACGAATAGAGATCGTATATACCCAATTAGGGAGGGCTTGAGCTTCAGAACCTGCTTAGTGTTCTGCGCTGTGACATTAGGCCAATCAAGATCATACTGTACATAGACAGGTCGCTTGGAGGAGAGACGGTCGGAGAGAGAAGTGCCGAAACGTTTGACCGTAAGCTGGCCGGTTTTCACGCTACTGTCGATCCTCCCTTGGTCTGTAAAATGGCTCCGCTGTCCAGGAAACCTCCAAGGCCATAGTAGACACTCGTTCGATGATAACAGCACTATCGTCATCAGTGTCACGCGCAGTGTAAGGTTCGGTTTCGGTTTCGGAGTTCGGAGAATGCCGAAAATCAGACAGCGGAGCGGTCATTCACAAGACGATAACCGGTCGCGTGATCGGTGTTCGGGGTCGTTGTTCGTGAAGCCAAAGATGTGTACTTGGATGTGTAGCTTGTACGAGAAGCTATCTCGAGCTTAAGGCTCTGCCACTCCGGTGGTTACATATATGTAAAAGGAACACAACGGAAGCTACCAGAACGGTACAGAATTTGGAGCCGACAAGTTAGAGAACGGACACAGATATGACGTCGAGGAGTTGAGAAAGTGGTAGTCCGTGCGTGAAGTGTAACGGTGTCTGTGTCACTTATTCTACGACACCTGACTAGGCCTGACTGATAGTACCAGTCTGATACCCGCCACCTTCTTCTACAAAATTACCATCAGTGCCGCACTGTCCAGACCGGCACTTATCTTGCGACGGAAACCCGGGCCGTGTCCTTCGTTACATCCCTGCCCTTCCTCGCGAGAACAGCGAGGGGATGTGCCCCCTACCTAACTGACTCGAGATCTTGCGATGCCTTGGAAGCTGAAACAGGTGCGTTCTCATGCGAAATTGTTTTGAAACTCTTGAAAGTTTTCAGGGAGAGACAAATGAACGAAGAGGTACTAGAATGAGGAAGTGGGTGTTTTTGGAGTGGAACCGGTTTTGTTAAGTGAAGTCGATTACATTGTGAATCTTTTGTGAAATCAAGCTAGACGATGTGCGAACACGATAAATGCAGGAAAGAGGTCGGATACCTCACCGCTAGTCTTGACGCTTAAGCTTGAAAGTTTGAACGTTGACTGCTCCCGAATTTGGTGTTATTCGAAACACCTGTGACTGAGAACCGCGAGGACCGATTGTTTCCCACTACTGTAGGCCGGTGATATAGTACCTGGACAACAATAAAACGAACAACTAAGCATATCCAACCTAAATAACCGACGCCAAGTATTGGTCTGACCCTGGTGATACAACATACTAGTATCCGAGTCTTACGAACCGGTAAGCTCCAGAGTCGGCGCGTGTGCGCTGAAATTCGACAATTCACCAAAGACACACCATCAAGCCCCATAACGTACAAAGTTCACCCATCGCTCCAACGTGATTCCTCTCTTTCTCCTCAGCATCCATGTCGTATCCCGCAATGCTCCCGCAGATCGCTCATAGTACGGCACGCTTGTCTCTTGGCTAGAGAATAGTGACCTGTAGAAGCTCTTGGCCAGGTCTCGCCCGTCCGTATCCGCCATTTCCCACATAGTCCCGACTACGCTTCTGAATCCACAATACTGCATCGCAGCAGTCAGGTGAAGCGCTTCATCGGCAACGCTGTCTTGTGTGATTTCCGCAGCGTGACAGCAAGAAAGGAACGCGAATTCCGCATCCGGAAGTCGAGACCGTGCAACGTCCAGCAGGGTAAGACGCGAGCCTCCATGAAGTTTGAATGAAGTCTCGAATGGCTTTCCTGTCTCCAGCACTCCATGGCATGCGAAGTGCGCAAACCGATTGCCCCGGAGGCCCTCGACCACGGAAGAGGGTGTGGCCTCACTCGAGATAAGATTCGCCACCGTGACCCGTGGTTCGAGCGATCGTATGGCCTTGATCTCTCCCTTCACGCCTAGAAGGGAATCATCTGGTTGGGCAACAAGCAGTAACGAGGGCTTTTCCAGCGTCTGTCGGCTTGCCTTGCGAGACTCGATGAGTGCGGAGAGAGATGGTGTATATGAAAGAATGTACAGATCTGAGAAATATCGCTCCTCGGAAGTACCGCTAGATGGGACTGGACCCATTGCGTGAAGGGGAAGAGAACAGAAGACCGATGTTGGGCACCACCAGATTCGAGATTGCTCTGGAACGCCTAACAACCGAAGCTTCTTGATGACCGGATCTCCGACGAGCTCATACTACAGGCCCTTCAGTACAGAACATAGGGCATCCTGGTATTCGCTTGAGTCGAGACCGTGCTTCCGTGCCTGGACTAGCTCGTCCCGTAGTTTATTTGCGCGAGCGTAGAAACCATTGGCGGTAGGAATGGTGCAAGGAAGAGAATTGTGGAAGATAATCAAGATATCAGAGCGCCATATGCAGTGGTTGATAATAATGACGGGGCCACAGGAGGCGGCGGAGCGAAGAGTGGTAAACGATGGCGTCTTCAGCTGTGAGAATCTTTCCAACCCTGGTCGGCCTCGAATATGTGAAATCAGCGCATCCCGCTCCTCGATCAGATTCTGCCGCTTTACCACAAGCCGGCCGAATGGGTCCGTCCCATCTCCACCTTGAGCGACGCCGTCTTCCATTTCTGGCCTCCCACTCGGTGTGACAGATATGATCAGCGCCTCGAGTTGTCGATTGACCTCAGCAAATATCTTTGCCAATGGCGGGTCTTCTTCGATGAGTTGAGTCATTGGGGTACGAAGGCCACGCATCTCGGACCAAAGCAACGCTCTTCCTTGCTCCAGTATCTCAACGCCTCCTCAAGACGACCTAATTCTATCTGAAAGGATGCGTAGTCAAGTGGCATGGCCTGACAAAACTCGCCCATTGCGACGAGACGGGCGTGCTGGACGGATACCGTCGGAGCGAAAGAGAACGACTTCTGCAACAATAACATTGCACTCTTGTAGGCGGTAAAGGTGATGGGGTGATTGATATTTCGAGCAAGGATGACCCACTGACATGCAAGCTGGAATCGATCAGGTTCCTGTGCGTATGGATCATCGATGACCATCGAGATTAATCGTATGGCTTCGAGGCTGTCCTCAATCCCCCCCAAGCAAGTCCTCGCGGGAAAGTAGAGACGACGCAAGCTTCCGAGTTGCGTAAAAGTGGACGGGCCGTGCACCCCTTGACTCGAGGATGCTATATGCGACGGTAATTGACTCGTTGAGGTAGCTGATTTTGTCGGTACGTTTGAACGCGCGAACGAGGTCGTCGTGCAGGATATAAAGGCGACTGACCCGCCAGTCACCGGAATAGGTCGCGTCTAGTAACAGGCGGCTATGCTTGATGGACTCTTCAATATCCGATACATCGTTCGTACGGGAGAACTTTGATGAATACCAACTTGACTTGCCAGGTCTCTGAGGCACTCTCTGTGACGTGAGGTCCCTGGAGGAGTATTCGAGCGGAGTTCTTCAAGACGCTGAATTTCTTCCGCCATCCTCGTCACTGGATATGAATTACGAATATCGTCGAATGTAGGAAACCTTTCCTCAAGTATTTCCAGGTTTTGAGAAGATGAAATGTTGGCAACTTGTGAAGTATAGGAGTTCGCTTCTTCGAGGCTCTCAGTGAGACTGTATTGTATAAAGCGCTGTCGGGCTTGTCCTGCCAGGATAGCAGTGATTTCCAGACGAAGTCCTTCGTCAATGGAAGAAGAGCTGAGTAAGGTACGGAGACGAGGAATTGTCGCTTCGGAATGGAGTGGGTTCTTGAAGATGGTCAATCTGGAGAGCTCAAGATGAACGATAAGTGATGAAGCTTGACCCCGAATTGAATCAGGACACCTGGAGGGCTGATTGGTATCGAGGATCCTTTCCAATAGCACCGTTGCTTCCTCATAATCACCAATCAAATGAGTTTGCGTAAAACGAGCATATTGCATCTTGGCCAGCATGAACAAAACTTGGTACGAATCTGGCGAGCACGTCTTCACCACGCCCCGTAGGCATTCAATGATTTCGTCTATCGACGGGAGGGTCCACCCTCGACTAAATTGGGTACCGGTAGCCTCATTCAAAGATGAAAATGCAGCAGCGAGGTCGTCTGTCGAAGATTTTGTGGGGAGAAGCTCGCAGCAGAGGTCCACCATCTCCTTGATATTCCGTGTCCCATCCCCTTCTTCCAACTTAACTTGAAGAGCCAATGCCTTGATAAGTGATTTTGTAACGAGGTTTCTGGGGTGGTCAAGGGAATCAAGGGGAATTGGTAGTCCTCGAACGAAGGAATCAAGGGGAATTGGTATCCCTCGAAGGTAACGGAGGTACTCGATAGAATATTTGACGTCCTCTGGCTGTTCGAAGTTCTCGGAGCGAAGTAAAAGAAAGGATGCGAGGTAAAAAAGGAGATCGACAATATTGAGGGAAGGTCCATCCCAGGAAGCCGGCGGAAGGAGGATTGCCTCAGCGTAGTGTAGAATGCACTTGTCAAGGTCTTCCTTCTGTTGTAACAACTTATAGCGCGCTAATCGTACCAGCGCGAGAGCATGACTTGAAACACCGGATCGTGGAACTAAATTCTGAATAATCGCGATATGGTTGTCAATATCGGTGATCGAGGCCGTAAGGAAGGAGGACACGGTGTAAAATACCACGACGATTCGAACCTGTAGATTCGGGCTTACGTTCAGGTCCCATGGTCCAGTGCGTGGAAATGAGAAACTGTGGGTTGCCTGACAGCGATTTGGACGGTTTGGATTGGGAAGGCAGGAAGGCAGACGAAAACTTGAAGCCTCGTCGCCTAACTTAGCCCACAAGCGTGAACTTCAAACGCGCGCGTGCGCATTCGCACGGCAACGATACGACTCGGAGGCGGACATGTCTACGCAGCCCATTGTTCATTGAAAGGCTGTCCTCTTGGCTATGTTAGACTGGAAAACTCATGCACAGCATACGCAATATACGCATATGGAGGCTGGTCTCAATGACTTGGCATACACTACCTGAAATTGACTTGTGATATAGGAGATGCGGCGGCGGCACGAGGCACACACCCATCCATTGCGATTTCCGAGTCAAATTCTGGTAAGAGATTTCACGACTCGGAATACAGTAGTGTCCTCTCGAACACGTTTGTCAAAGTTCTGCCCAGGGGAACCCCGTGCGAAAAAACCTCTGTTCCTTACCGTGACATTCAAGGTGACGTTAGGCGGTCACTGGCAATGGGACTCAGACCTCAGGCCTTTATATCTGTTGCACTGGCAAGGCTGCGTCTCGAAGGTGGACTAACTAGATGTCAGCTCGTGTATCATTCGAAAATTAGCAAATCCTATAGAAAACAACACAGACACGGCCATCCTATTGTCGAATGGGTATACAATTATACAAAGCAGAAGTACTCTCAGACGCCCCACTCAAGAGCCTCGAACAACGCAGGCACCATCACAGTTGCAATAGCCTGAGCACCAATAGCCACTTCGTCAGAACTAACACACACCGCCAAAAACGCGTCAGCACAACCATGAAAAGGCGGCAGGGCCAGAAAGAACACACGCACCATTGGCATCATAATATTTCACCTCGCTGTCTTCCCCTGTGCCGCCCTCGCTCGCCTCTTCAAACACGACGGCCTTCTCCTGCACCAATCCGACGGGGACTCGCGCCGTTTAACCGCGCCCGAGCTTCGGACACGCCACCCGCTCGCGACGCCATCATCCTCATTTACGACCTCTGCGACAGCCAAGTCGAGGTCGACCATACTCGGCACCAGTGGGCCGTGTACATCTTTCGTCGCGGACGCGAAGCCAACGGAACAGCGACGGCAGTAGGGCCTGCACGCTCGGCTTGGCGAGAATGCGCCATGAGAATATGATCGGTACCTCCGTCACTAACTTTAGCAGCGCGAACAACACCGAGGTGGTGATTGCGGCGGGAGAATCGAGCGCCGCGCCGGAGGTGAACGGGTCTGTATTCAGCGCGGTGACGCGCTTCGAGCGCCAAAAGCTGGTGATGATGTCTGAGATAACCGAGGCAAATGTGAATACGTCCCCGAAGCAGGGGCAGTCGTCAACGGGCGACGAGTGTTGGTTGACCAAGAAGGAGGTAGACCACAGTCTCGACGAGGGGCACTGCTAGGAGATGAGAGAGAGCATACGTGACGGAAATGACAACGCACCGCTCTAATTGCTACTATGAACCCATTTATCTACCTCGGGAATTACAAGGTGTTGCTGATTATCCCGAGTATGGTCCCGACGAAACAATCCATGAAACCGTGCTGCCCGTGCATTCCGGTATACAGCCGACCGACCACGATTGAAAACAGGTATACAAACAAGACCACGACCCATGTTGCGAAAGCGGTGGTCGAAAAGGAGCCAAGGCGGTAGAGGTCGTAGACAAGTCACATGTGCACCGAGAAACAACGCCATATATAGGTAGAATTCGTAGAGTGCGTACTCAAGGTGATGCTAGTCACTGCAATCGGAACCAAATCTTCATTTAGGGTCGCGTGACGTCGCTTACATCACCCACTTCGATCGAAGCCGCGTTCGCCTCCGATGCTTCTCCCAGCTATTTCTTTTTTCTTTTTCCTGATTTCTCAGTTGGATTTGGATTCAGAGCGGAGCACGATGCTCAGCTTGCATCTGCGCTGCGTCGTAATCCCGTCGACGTACTCTTCCGGTACTCGCCGAGCACTTTCTCCACAACTCACTTTCCCGCTTCTTTGACGAGCAGACGACACCACCCATGGCCGGCATACGCCTTAGCGCGAGGCGGCCGCTGCTTCGTGACAACTCCTTCCACCCGTGCCCCTACCTCTTCAACACCAACATCTTCCCATTCTACGCCAACACGTCGTTCCATCCTTTCTCGTTTTCTCCCGTCCTCCCTTTTGCCGAATACCGACGGGTCCATTCCTACGTCGACCTCGTTCCGCAAGATCGTCGCTCTCGCCCGGCCTGAACGTCGACCCCTCTTAACGGCTATCGGGCTTCTGCTCGTCTCCTCGACCGTGTCGTTGAGCATCCCGTTTACGGTCGGGAAGCTCATCGACTACTTCACGTCCTCGAATCCGGTAGGTCAATCACCATAGCCTCGCTATTGAACTGCATCTCACCGTTCCTCCCTATCCAGACGATTCCGTATGGCATCTCACTGACCCAGGCCACTGCTGGCATTCTCCTCGTCTTCACGATTGGCGGCGCTTGTAACGCGGGACGCGCCTTTCTCATGCGCATGTCTGGTACGTCGTGTTTCTCATTCATTTCCCAAAAACGCAGTTCTTCTCATCCTCCTTCCAGGTCAACGAATCGTCGCTCGCCTGCGTGAACGGACTTATGCTGCGACCCTTCGACAAGAAGTTGAATTTGTGGAGCGCGGGGAAGGCGACGCCTTAAGTCGACTCAGCGTCGACAGCAGCATCGTAGGAGAAAGGTAATAAATGCGCTATCTGGTATCGGTGGTCCTTTTCGTTGGCTCACGAGCGTGAAAAGTGTTACCCAGAACCTTTCAGATGGACTCCGTGCTGTGGTGATGTCCTTTGCTGGCCGTACGCGTATCTCATCCACGTTTCTTGGGGTATATGCTGACGAATGTGTGGGAATAGTCGGCGCAATGCTCTACATATCTTCCCATCTCACCTTTCTCATGCTCACTATCGTCCCTCCCATATCTCTTGGCGCGGTCAGTACAAGTCCAGGTTCTTATCCTCGTATATATGCGCTCACCGTGATCATAACCAGGTATTCTATGGCCGGTACTTGAAGAAGCTGTCAAATAAGACGCAAGAAGCTCTTGGCGACATGACCAAAGTCAGTATATTCCTAACTTGACCCACAGTGAAGGTACTAATAGGTGTTTGCAGGTCGCCCAGGAGGCGCTAGCTGCCCTCCGTACAGTGCAAGTCTTCAATGCCGCCCCTTACGAAGAGAAAAAGTTCTCTGAGCGTATCGATCGCGTGTTGACCCTTGCTCGCCGTGAAGCGGTCGCCAGCGGCATATTCTTCGGTACCACTGGGTGGAGCGGGAATGTTACATTATTGGCTTTGCTCGGCTATGGTACGTGGATTTCTCGATTGTCTACTCTGAAAGAATCACCGCATTGTGTGCACAGGGGGTTCACTCGTCAGTCACGGACAGATCTCTGTGGGGGAACTCACCAGCCTGTTAATGTATACGGTCTATGTCGGGAACGGCCTGCAGATGCTAACGTACGGCTCGTTTGCAGCTCTAAGCGTGACACCTCTTACTCACTTTCCTACATCAGATCGTTTTTCGTAAGCCCACGTTTCGCTCTATAGCACGAGTATGGACGGCGCTTCCCTAGGCATCCATTATGCGTGGCATCGGTGCCGGATCGCGCATTTTCGAGCTCCTTGACAGGAGTCCTGCCATTCAACCTGGTGTGGGTGTGCAACTCGACCCGAAACATACCGGTCCGCTACGATTCGAAAACATCACGTTCAGTTACCCTACGCGAAGCGGGGTGAACGTGCTCGAAGATTTCAACCTCGAGGTCAAAGTTGGCGAAAATGTGGCAGTCGTGTACGTCTTCTTTGAATCCTCGAAAGCCAGGTCACTTAGATGAACCGTTCTCGCTGCTACAGTGGGAGGAGTGGAGGCGGCAAGTCATCTATCCATTCCTTGTTGTTGAGGTACTACGATCCCGTTCGAGGCAAAATCACGTTCAACGGTCGCGGTATGAGATTGTTCCTTTTCGTTGAAAGAATTTCCCATTTGAGTGCGTTGGCTTAGATATTCGTGAGTTTACGCCAGAGTCGTGGCGCGACATCATCGGTGTTGTTCCCCAGGTACAGGGCAAACCATCTCCTTGGCGTGTCTGCTCAGCTGATGAGCCTCTTCCATATATAGGACCCTGTACTATTCACAGGAACAATCGCATCGAACATCGCCTATGGTAACGAGAGCGCTACAAGGGAGCAGATCGAGGCCGCCGCTCGTGAGGCAAACTGCGAATTTGTTTGGGGATTACCGGACGGTTTCGACACTCAGAGTGAGGACATCTGTATTGGGAAGCCTTTTACGGGCGTTGACCGCCATATTTTCAGTCGGAAGACTGAGTCTAAGTGGTGGCCAGCGCCAGCGTCTCGCCATCGCCCGGGCGCTCCTGAAGAAACCCGCAATCTTGGCTCTTGACGAGGCGACAAGCTCCTTAGACGCATCCGCAGAACGCCGTGTGCGCACATATTTTCCCCATTATTCGGCCAGACCTGGGTACGCTAACATTGAGTGGGGCGTTGGCACAGGTAAATGACGCCATCGACAAGATCCTTCGTTCGCGCCACACGACGTGCCTATTCGTCGCACATCGCCTCTCGACGATCGCAAGGGCCGAGAGGATAGTAGTGCTAGAAGGTACTTTTTCTCTGCGCGGCCGTCTCCTTCGAACCCCCACTGACCCGACCCGACCCTCCAGACGGGCATATCACGGAGACCGGGTCGTATCGCGAGCTCGTATGTGACCCGTTTTTAGACTCTTTCGTTCCACTCACTCGTGATTATACAGGTCCAGCGCGAAAATTCGCGCTTCCGCTCGCTAATGGCCGCGCAGCTTAATGCCACGGGCGATTCAGAGGAACACGTCCCGGTTGTCCCGACGCCTGGTGCCGCTCGCGCGCAGCCCCGGTTGGCAGATGAGGTGCTGTCGAGAGGGGAGGAGGGATCACCTCGGAGTAAGGACGCCGGTGCGGGGACTGTACCTTAGACAGCGGACGTGCGACAACTGGTATCCTGCGCAGCGTCCCTTCTCGCACGTACGAGTATACTACCCTCTCCTAATAGATTACATGCGAGAATAGACACTGAGATTGGTGTGAGTTTTCTAGGGCGACACATGTGGCTTAAAAAGATCGCTTTGCAAGGTCGTGAGGTAAGACGAAATGGAACTGAGGGAGGGGGCGATCGATCTGATCACCGCGCCAGAAGAGACAGATTGTAATATTCACACCGAACGCAGTCCAAACATTTTCATCTTGCATCATCTAGGACACGATTAACGAGGCCTCATAGCGACGTACCTGGTCCTCCAGTGTGCCGACTACGTACTGTACCAAAACTAAAATACCCCCATGCCGCCCGAGGTGGTACTATGTGAGTATTTAGTGCAGTACGTCCCCAAAATATAGACGATGAATTGATACGGCATCTATAACATGTAAGTATTATAATACTTCTACACGAGGTATTTCTGATGTGACATGCCTTTGTTTCGTTAAAGGACGTGATGTGTGAAAAGACGAGCGACTCGAGTCGGGAGGACGACGAGCGCCCATCAGAGTGTTGTGTCGGCTTACGTTGGCGCTGGTCGTTCTCACGCTGGCAGCATCAATTGGCCCGTACATTTCAGGCGACGAAGTCGACCCCTAGTAACCTCAAGCTGCACTCGCGACTAGCAATCTCGTTGAGCGCCCAGGAAAGGCTACTCCAGTATGGTGTCTCAGCGCCTCTCGATGCTGGGCCGGGGGCTCGAGCGACGACGGCGACTGCAGAACGACGGACTTGTTATTGCGCACCTAAATCGCCTAGCTGTTGGCCTGAGGTGTTGCCAGTGCGCGCCACATTCTAATCCTTGGCTGTCATGAGCACTTAAATAGCTCTCCGTCAACCATCAACAAGCTCTGGGGACTGAATCGTGAAATTGAACTTGGAAATTAGGCATTCCGGAATCCGCGATACTGATTAATACTAGTTACTGAGCCTGACGAATCCTCACGGTCTAGTACACAGGTGGACAGAGTGCAAGACAAAATACATCTACAAATACGATCCCACCTGGCGAGCACCCATTCATGCCGGCCACAATGACCGGAGGCTGCATAACCGTAGCGGCGGCGGCAGCAGCGGGCGCGGCACCCTCAGGCTGGCCTCGACTCAGCCGCTTCCAAAATTCGCCTCCAGGCCGCTTGCGCACACTGGGGGTGGCCGTCTCGACCTCGTCGGACGTCCGCCTCTTCGTCCCCCTAAAGGATGCGGCGTTCTGCTTCCGCTTCGCGGTAGGGGCGGCGCGTGCGAGCGCGAGCGCCTCGGCCGTATCGCACCGCGCGACGAGGCTGCTCGGCGGCGGGCGTTCGTCCGGGTCGTCTAGCGCCCACGCGACGCTCCACCCTTCCCCTCCCACGTCAGCCCCCTTCTCTGTCTCGCGAGGGCCTTGCGAGCGCAGCAGGGAGATGGCCCGCTCGCGGCGCCGCGCGACTTGCCGCATGGACCCGGCGTACTTCTTCTCGTGGCTCTGTGCACACGCGAGGTAGACGCGTACCCAGCGGGATGAGACGATGCCGAGGTGCGCGGGGTCGACGTGGAGCCCGGGGAGGTCGGGCTCGGGCTCGAGCGGGCGGATGGTGCCGTTCGTCGCAACGCGCTCACGGATCATGGTGTAGCTGCTGTCGTGTTCCTTCGCCTGTTGTGTGTGTCGTTTAGGGTTTCTGGGTGAAGAAGAAGGGAGCAAGGCGCTTACCCATCCTCCGTGATACACGACTGGGTCTCCGGCCAGGGCGTCGGCGTCCTCGGCGCCAGAAGTCCCCCTCTCCGCTCTCGGAAACAGTGAGCTCCGTCGGAAGGATGTCGTCATGCGCGAGAAACGTTTCGGCCTTGTCGTCGCGCTTGGCTGAACGACTGTCGGTTCTTCGGCTTCCGCGACTGGCGACGAAAGCGCCACGGGCGAGGTAACTATCTCCCCGGGTGTGAGATCCAACTTCTGCAGCAGCGGCGGTTTGCGCTTCTGCAATGCGGCGGTGGGAGGCATATTCGTGACGTGCTTGATGAACGTCGCGATGGCACGGTAGCAGTATACAGCTGGGGTAGAAGCGATGAACATCAACGGGATCACGTGGGCAGCGTCTAACGAAATCAAGGTTGAGCCAAGAAAAAACAAGGTGGACCTGGTGCATACCGTCGTAGACTTGGAGGTGGACCATCGTTGGCTTCATCCTATTCTCGATCCCTTCGTATGCCGGGTACAGCTTCTTCACCGCATCCGACACAGGGTACTTCTCCGGATTCGCAGCACGGTGTGCCCTAAAGAACCCATCAACCCATGCGCACGGCGCAGATGAAGAGATGGACTGACGTGAATAAGATCTCATCCCTGAGCACCTCCCGATCACTCGCAATTACAAAGAGCGGCGGGAGCCCTCCGAGATAAGCCAGCGCGGGGCTGACGAGTGGGTGTATTAGTAGGTCATTCGTCGTGTACAGCTGGATCTGCTGCCGGATCTCCACCGGCGCGCCGTCCTCTCCAGGCACCCGCACCACGGTCTCGCGATCGTCCGGCCGGGTGTCTTGTGTCTCCACGACGCGATTGCCGTCGTCGTCGCCCGGCGGTACGACAGCCGCGCCGGGAGTGCCGCCGGGCCGGTTCTGCGCAGAGCTTCGGAGCAGCTTGCGGACCTGGAAATTGACGTCGTCGGGCGGGGGAGGCCAGAGCGGGCTCGGCTTGTGTGTTGTGAGTCCCGTCGCGGGGACGATGTCCTATGCCACGAACGCTGAGTCAATCAGCAGGAGAGGGGGGAGGTGGGTCTCGTACCGTGTCGACATTGAGGAAGATGCTTGGGAACGAGTGGTGCATATCGCACCAGGGGGAGACGAGCACGGCGCCTGCGGGTGGTGGCAGACCGGCGTCGCGGACGACCTGCAGGAAGGCGAGCGCGAGCCCGCCGCCGGCCGAGTCGCCTCCGACTACGATGTGGTCGGGTTGGACGGGGCGGTGCGCGGCTCCCGGTGGCGGCTCGATGAGGAAGAGGTCTGGAGGCGGTACATTAGTCGTATGTGACAGGGCGCGAAGGCGTGCAGCGGCACGCACATGAGGCCAGAAGGTCTTGTAGACCGCAGGGGAAGGGGTATTGAGGTGCAAGCCGGTAGTTCGGTGCTATAGCACAAGCTCTCGTCAACATACGGGACATGCGCACACATTGGACTAAACATCTCACCAAACACGCGTCCGTGGATCTTGCGCGCATAGCGCTGAATCATATACCTGCATTTTCCAGGTGAGCAGGGCACCCCTCGTGTGCCACACGGACAGCAATGGCACCGTACCTTTCCTGGTTCACGCTCCCAAAATAGTAGCCCCCTACGCGAAAAGGAATAAGCACCTGAGGGGCTTGAACACAACGAGTCCTGACCTCCGTGTGCCCACAGCAGACACCGCATCTCGTCCATTTCGGGATGGTACGCAGTTACCTCCGCATCGTCCGTACTAACCCGCGCATGCGCACCTGACGACGGTGACAGGGGTGTCGGACTGGAGCTGGCGTCAGCGCCAGGACTCCCGCTCTCACGCATCTGTGTCTTATTTGCCGCTGCTGCCGCCGCTTTCTCGCGCCGCCTCACCTCCTTCCAGTCCCTCTTATCCATGATCCACTCCGCGTCGATCCTGCACACCCAAATCAGCACCCCGACGGGAGGAAAAAAGAAAGCAACGCACCCGCGGTCCCCGGGACGTACCTGCCACCACCGCACGCCACCGACCACGCGACGCGCCTCGTCTTCACCGCCGAAGGCACGCACGAGGACACGTGCCGCCTCCGCGCAGCACGTCTGCGGAACGGCGGCGCGCACGACTTGGGAGGAAGGCCCCACGGGTGTGTGCAGGTTAGTGAATTGCTGGAGCTCCTCGACGGTGTGACTACCATCACGGCTTAGCTGAGCGAAGGGAGACGCGGAAGCAGAACGTACTTTGCTGACGCGTCCATGAAGTTCTGTCGACAATCGGGATAGTTCAGATAGATTCGGGACCGAGAGAAGGGGGACTCACACGAGTGATGGTGAATGCCTCGTCATATTTCAGCTCCTCGAGGCGCAGCGGCACCGGCACTGCTGCTCCCTCCCCGCTCTTGCTCTTATCTTTGATGACCCTTTTGTAGTAATGCCGCAGGAGGATGCCAATGGCGAGCGGCATGAGACCGAGGGTCGTCCTCGTCGTCAGTGAAGACATCCTTTGCTGGTTCCGTTCCAGCAGCTATATATATTGCGGGGATTTACGGAGGTGATCTAGTGAATGTGAGTCATGTGACGTGATGAATAACGCGTGGTGTCTCACTCACAACGGCGACTGCAGATTTTGTTATTGCGCACCGAAATCGCCTAGCTCTTTAGCTCCTGGGGCGCTGTTAGTGCGCGCCGCATTCTCATTCTTTGTATCTGAATCACAGGCAATAGCTCTCCGTCATTCATCAACAAGTTCTGAACCTGGACTGAGTCGGGAATTGACATTGGGAATTGAACTCGAAACTAGACATTCCGGAATCCACGGTACTGATTCATACTATAATAGTCACTGAGCCTGACGGAACCCTCACAGTCTACACAGGCGTCAAGGGCGGACAGAGCACATGTTGGGTATGATAAACAAGCTGTGAGAGCAAGACAACAAGATAAAGACATCTACATCTACAATCCAACACTGGCGAGCGTCCATCTAAGCCGCCACAATGACCTGAGGCTGCATAACCGTAGCGGCGGCGGCTGCAGCAGCAGCGGGCGCGGCACCTTGTCCCCGACTCAGCCGTCTCCAAAATTCGCCTCCGGATTGCTGGCGCACAGTCTTCTCGGCTTTCTCGCTCTTCCCCCTCATGGATGCAGCATTCCTCTTCTGCTTCGTGGCGGCAGCTGCGCGCGCGAGGGCGAGCGCCTCGGCCGTATCGCACCGCGCGACGAGGCTGCTCGGCGGCGGGCGTTCGTCCGGGTCGTCCAACTGCCCACGCGACGCTCCACCCTTCCCCTTCTGCATCCACCTCGCGAGGGCCCTGCGAGCGCAGCAGGGCAATCGCGCGCTCGCGGCGTCGTGCGACTTGCTGCATGGTCCCGGCATACTTCTTCTCGTGGCGCTGCGCGGTCGTAAGGTAGACGCGTGCCCAGCGGGCTGAGATGATGCCGAGGTGCGCGGGGTCGGCGTGGAGCGTGGGAAGGTCGCGTTCGGGCTCGAGCGGGCGGATGGTGCCGTTCGTCGCGACGCGCTCGCGGATCATGGTGCGGCCGTTGTTATTCTCCTTTGCCTGTTGTGTTGTGTCGTTTAGGATTTCAGGGTGAAGAAGAGGGGAGAAAGGCGCTTACCCATCCTCCGTGATACACGACCGGGTCTCCAGCCAGGACGTCCGTGTCCTCGGCGCCAGAAGTTCCCCTCTCCGATCTCGAAAACAGCGAGCTTCGTCGGAAGGATGTCGTCATGCGCGAGATACGTGTTGGCCTTGTTGGTGCGCTCGGCTGGGCTACTGTCGGTCGTTTGACTTCCGCGACTTGTGACGAAAGCGCCACGGGCGAGGTGACTATCTCGGGTGTGAGGTCCGACGTCTGCAGCAGCGGTGGTTTGCGCTTCTGCAATGCGGCGGTGGGCGGCATGTTCGTGATGTGCTTAAAGAACGTCGCGATGGCACGGTAGCAGTATACAGCTGGGGTAGTAGCGATGAACATCAACGGGATCACGTGGGCAGCGTCTAACGGAACCAAGGTTGAGCAAAAAAAAAAAAGTGGAGGAAGGTGGACCCGGTGCGTACCGTCGTAGACTTGGAGGTGGACCATCGTTGGCTTCATCCTGTTCTCGATCCCTTCATACGCCGGATACAGCTTCTTCACTTCTTCCGACACGGGATACTTCTCCGGATTCGCAGCGCGGTGGGCCCTAACGAACGCATCAAGACATCCCAATCTACACGCACTGCGAAGATAAAGAGATGGACTAACATGAATAAGATCTCATCCCTGAGCACCTCCCGATCACTCGCAATTACAAAGAGCGGCGGG
This sequence comes from Lactarius akahatsu, assembly GCA_021524915.1. Classification (NCBI taxonomy): domain Eukaryota; kingdom Fungi; phylum Basidiomycota; class Agaricomycetes; order Russulales; family Russulaceae; genus Lactarius; species Lactarius akahatsu. The sequence continues at coordinate 105,725 of JAKELL010000062.1, read as the reverse complement.
AGCCCGCCGAGATAGGCCAGTACGGGGCTGACGAGTGGGTGTATTAGCAAGTCATTCGTCGTGTACAGCTGTATCTGCTGCCGGATCTCTACCGGCACGCCATCCTCTCCAATCGCCCGCACCACGGTCTCGCGATCGTTCAGCCTGGTGCCGCCATCGTTGCCCGATGGTACGATGGCCGCGCCGGGAGTGCCGCCGGGTCGGTTCTGCAGCAGCTCGCGGACCTGGATATTAACGTCGTCGGGCGGGGGAGGCCAGAGTGGGCTCGGCTTGTGTGTCGTGAGTCCCGTCGCGGGGACGATGTCCTATGCCACTAATGTTCGGTCGACAGCGGGAGATGAGAGGAGGGGGGTAACGTACCTGTATCGGTATTGAGGGAGATGCTCGGGAACGAGTGGTGCAAATCGCACCAAGGGGAGACGAGCACAGGCGCCTGCGGGTGGTGGCAGACCAGCATCGCGGACGACCTGCAGGAAGGCAAGAGCGAGCCCGCCGCCGGCCGAGTCGCCTCCGACGACTAATGTGGCCTGGTTGGACAGGGCGGTGCGCGGCTCCTGGTGGCGGCTCGATGAGGAAGAGGTCTGGATGTGGTACGTTAGCCGTATATGACAGGGTGCGAGCGCATGCCGCGGCACGCACACGAGGCCAGAAGGTCTTGCAGACCGCATGGGAAGGGGTATTGAGGTGCGAGCCGGTAGTTCGGAGCTATAACGCAAGCTCTCGTCAACATACGGAACGCGCGCACGCATTGGATCAAACGTCTCACCAAACACGCGTCCGTGAATCTTGCGCGCGTAACGCTGAATCATGTACCTGCATATTCCAGTCCTGGTGAGCGGGGCACCACCCGCGCGCCAAATGGATGACAATGGCTCCGTACCTTTCCTGGTTCACACTCCCAAAATAGTAGCCCCCTACGCAACTGTAAGCACCTGGGGACTCGAACATAACGGATGCTGACCTCCATGTGCCCACAGCAAACACCGCATCTCGTCCATCTCGGGACGGTACGCGGCGCTTGCCTCCGTATCGTTCGTACTAACCCGCGCGTGCGCACCTGAAGATGACGACGACGACAAGGGTGACAGACTCGTGCTGGCGCCAGCGCCAGGACTCCCGCTCTCGCGCGTCTGCGACTTCTCTGTCGCCGCAGCGGCCTTCTCGCGGCGCCTCGCCTCCTTCCAGTCCCTCTTATCCATGATCCACTCTGCGTCAATCCTACACCGACGTGCACGCACCCAAATCAGCACCCCGACGGGAGGAAACAAGCAAGCGACGCACCCGCGGTCCCCGGGACGTACTTGCCACCACCGCACGCCACCGACCACGCGGCGCGCCTCATCTTCACCGCCGAAGGCACGCACGAGCACGCGCGCCGCCTCTGCGCAACATGTCTGCGGAACGGTGACGCGCACGACCTGGGACGAAGGCCCCACGGGCGTATATAGGTTCGTGAATTGCTGGAGCTCCTCGACGGTGTGACTATCATCACGGCTCAGCTAAGCAAACGGAGATGCGGAAGCAGAACGTACTTTGCTGACGCGTCCATGAAGCTCTGTCGACGATCGGGATGGTTCATCTCGGGTTTGAGACAAGCAGAAGGGGGACTCACACGAGTGATGGTGAATGCCTCGTCATACATCAGCTCTTCGAGGCGCAGTGGCACCGGCACCGCTGCTCCTTCCCTGCTCTTGCTCTTATCTTTGATAACCCTGCCGTAGTAGTGCCGCAGGAGGATGCCAATGGCGAGCGGCATGAGACCGAGGGTCGTCCTCGTCGTTAGTGAGGCGGACATCCTTTGCTGGTTCTGTGCAAACAGTCGGGAATCCACGGGGATTTAAGTGGGGAGGACTAGTGACGAATGTGACGTGACGCGAGGTACGGGGGTGACATGCGTGCCCAAGCGGGGAGAGAGGAAAGGTGAGAGACGAGATTGAGTGAGGACGGGAGAACGCGACATGCGATACAACTTTCTTATCTGTAATGTATATACGAGTCAGCCGAAGAATGTAGATATCAGACATGTTGACGAACACTCCATGTAGAATCGAAATCATCTACGAAAAAGGTGCCAGTGATAAGCCTGCCTGAGGCATGAACATGAATCATACAAGAATCATATCTACCTAAAGCACTTTGGACCGAGGTCAAGGAAGGGGGTGGTAAGTGTGGGTTAAGGTGAAAGCAATGGCGGAGTGCGTCGGCATCGTAGTCGCTCCCTCGGGCTCTGCGTGCTCGCGCTTGACCATGATATGGATCCTGCACCTCGAGATGTCTGTGATAAGAAAATGGGAGGTCCGAGATTCGGGGCGCTCAAGAAACCCGCAATCTTGGCTCTTGACGAGCTTGACGAGGCGACAAGCTCCTTGGACGCACCCGCAGAACGCCGCGCGTGGGCAGACCTAGGCATGCTAACATTGAGCACCTGAGGCAATGATGCCATCGGCGACAAGATCCTTTCTTCACGCCAGACGACGTGCCTAGTATTCGTCGTCCCTTCTCGCATGTACGGTTATACTACATGCGAGACTAGACACTGAGATCGCTGTAAGCTCCAAGAATAGTGGACGGTGATAAGATCGTCACCAGACTGACACGTCGATCAAAGCTCCAACTGAAAGTCACACCCTCTCCTCCCTAATTTCGTCAACCAGCGCGAGGTGCACCATATTGCACTCGCGACTACAATTTTGCCCAAGTGGAGGCCGCTTTAGCGCGATTGGTGTCTCAGCGCCTCTCGATTGGGGCTCGAGCGCCGACAACAGCGCGTGCAGGACGACGGACTTTGTTACTAATTGTAGGCGTATTGCAGACGTGCTGCTCAACCTGATGCAAAGGCTTAGAATCGTCTGCTGGCGCTGGCGGCTAAAATGATTTGGCGTTCGGTCGACGGGCTGTTGCCCAACCACAGACATTGAGTGGTCTTACTGTGAACTATCCTAGACTAGTTGCTCTCAATTTAGGAGACCATATTACACATACGCAATGGCGTATGTCCGGCGCTCTCTCTGGTCTGATCGGTTGCTTCATTGTTCATAGCTACGTACTAGGCTCTACTCTTCAGACCTAAGGTAATATGTTAGCTATGTGTCGCAAGTGCTCGAAGTCCAGCGACCCAAGACCTGTCACCTGCGGAGCCCAGCATCAGCCAACACAGAAAAGTGAGCCAAGACAAGTTTGGTAGGACACACAGGATCCCATCCAACGACGGCGGAGAACCCATCAGTATTGCAACCCGGATTCGAGCCAGACGTGATGTCGTTCAGGCCTGCACGGGCGATACCGTATAGCAGAGGGTTGAGAAAGCCAAGCGGACGCTTGCCTTGCGAAATCCGAAAATCATTAAGCAGCGCGATAATCCCCGCCACGATCTGTACATTGGCGGTCAGCTAGTTGCTTCGTTGATGGAAGACTCAGAGAGAAGACGGACAGGCGCTGAGCAGCTAGTACCTTCTATGACTTCGTATTCGCCACCCGCGATGATTCCGATAAAGAGTGCCTGCGCGGCAACGTCGGGGTAGCCGCGGCTTGTAGCGCTGCGCAAATTCCAAAGTAAAAGAACCAAATCGGGCGGCAGCAGCGAACGCACTTGTAGAAACCGTGGTACTGGTTGCCAAGTGTCTCGAAGAAGATAGCCATGGCGTTCTCCTGGTAGTATGGGCGTTTAAAGTATTCCGAGAAGCCACCGCCGCTGACGTCCGCTGCGACCTCCGGGTTCTCCTCCGGGTCCGTTCCGCCCTCGGTTCCGCCGACGCTAGTGACCCAGGGACCTGCGAAAGAGTGTCGGTGTGGTGAGCGACCTTACATGCGCTCGTGTACTGCTTGCAAGCAGAAAAAAGCGTCGCACGTACAACTTGCCGGGAACATGGGCCTGAATCTGACGTTCCCGTCGGTTATGCAGTCCCCTTTTCCGACACCATCATCCCCGGACGCGACCAGGACGCTAACGCCACGCGCGCCGAGCTGCATGAATAGGTCGCACATGGTCCTCGCATAATCCAGTGGAAGAACTGCCTCGTACCAGGCGTACGACATGCTGATCGTCTGTGGGATGTCGGTCTCGTCGAGGTTGAGCATGTAGTCGAGCCAGGAGAGGTACTCGTCATCCACGCCGTCTGGCCCGTTGCCGCTGCTGTAGTAGACAATTGGGGTCGGGTACGCCATGCCAGAAGTGTACTGGACGTCCACGCTCGCCTCGAGGCCGGGCTTGTTCGGGTCGTATCCACCGTTGTTTACCTGTACGACGGTGTAGGTCGCCCCGGTCCCAGGGCTGTGGAAACGGTCCATGAACGTTATCAGGTCTAGAGGGTTCGGGTACTCCTGGTTAAATCCCGCAATCCCGAGCATGTTCCGGTCCGTCGCTGCGGGCACGTAAGTGGCCGAATTGTACAGCCAGCGCAGGAACGGCAGTGCGTCATCATCAGCGCGGCCCAACAGCGTCGTCACGAGATTGCCTGATGTTGCCCTCACCAGCCCTGCCGCTGCCCCGCCGGAGCGCTTTCTCGGTGCCCGCCACGACATACGCGGGGAGGCGAAGTACGTCGTTGGCGCCACGGTCTGCACATGCCCGTGGAGCGCCGCTGGGAGCGAATAGCCGAGCGTACGGATGATGTGCTCTTTCGTCTCGGCATGCCGGTAGATTTTATACGACGCCCCAAGGAGATCGTTGGCCTTGGACACGGACACGCCCGTCAGTGTCAGCCAGTTGCCGCCATGTGACACCGAGATAGACGAAGGGGGCACGCCATGGAATTTAAGCCAGGATTCAACGAGTTTGAGGGTATCTGGGTGCGACATGACGAGTTCTGCGACCTGCTCCTTTGACAGGTGCGAGCCATATCTGTAAGGGAGTAGCAACACGCGTGAGTAAGTGCGTGCGTAGAGGATTGGTGGAGAGGACGTGCTTTGAGTGCCCAGGAGAGCTGACCTCGTAGAGCGCCGTAACCAAGGCTTTCTCGTGGTGGGGTTTGAGCGCTAAGTGGAGGTTGATGATGGTACCAGCAGACGGGATGCCCACGCTCTCCCAGTTCTCCGGGACGGCCTCCCAAGCGTGCTTCACTTTCACGTAATCCCAACGTGGTGCGAGGAGTATCGCAAAGCAGCCGAGGGGAGCAGTGGCGACGGCGAAGAACACAGAGAGCAGACGGTAGTGCATGGTTCTAGGGGGGCACCGAATGGGGTTTACTTAGAAGGATCCGAGAGCCATCAGACCTCAAGGCTGAGAGCGAGTTTATGTTGCACCTGCGCGGAAACACGCGGAAACATTCGAAGGGGATCAGAATGGAGGGTGCACAATCCGCGGGTCCTGTTACTGAACCGTCGAGAACGGGATTAACCAAAAAGATCACAGGCTCACTGAGTAAGTCCAGGCAGAAGTGACTTCTGCCGTTGCCCCGGGGGCTCACAACTTGAATTGTTATTCTCGGGCACTCCGAGGCTCTGGAGGGGACGTTAGATGAAACACTGTTGTAAATAAACTACTAAGTGACCTCGAGTACGAGGACAGGTCAAGATGAATGCTAGTTTATAGCCCCGGACGGAAAGTCATCAACGCCACGGTGCTCCATAAGCTCCATAAGCGCTAGTCTGCAAAGGCGCTACTGTACAGTAACATTTCCGCGTACCTCATAGTGATGGAAAGACTGTGTAAAACGAACATTTGCGTGTCAGAATGTGTACAATTCACATAAAGAATAGTAGTACAGTAAGTGTTGCATTCATGGGTCGCGCTCTACAGCGACATCCAAAACAGGGGGCCCCTTCGTGACCACATCGGAAAGTTCCGGTTAACTTTCCGATGTGGTCACGAAGGGGCCCCTGTTTTGTCTTGCACGGCAACCATGACGGCAACTCGAAATCTCATCGCACTAGCTGTTGTCCCGCGGTACTAGTGTTGAGAACGTTGAGATACGGATTAATACCTGACGAATCCATGGGCGGAGAGTGTAAGGTAGCCGCCATCTAGTTTCGACACCCGTTATGTAAGCTCCTAGCAGCAATTACATTCGCACACAAAAGCGCTCATTCACACAGAACATAAGTTTATGCCACTGCCAGGCTAATATTTTTTATACGAATTATAGAAGAACACCTTCCCTTCCAATCCTATAGACTAGATATCCAATCTGGGGTTTTGTAAAGGACGAGTGTGCAAAAGATGTCTGTTTACATAAAGGGTGTCGAAACTATACATGGCGGCTACCTTACACTTTGGGTATGATGCAGAAAGACAATTACAGTAAGACAAAATACATCCACAAATACAATCCAACCATCCTAAGCCGCCACCATGACCTGAGGCTGCATAACCGTAGCGGCGGCGGCGACAGCAGTACTGGGCACGGCGCCATGGCCCCGACTCAGCCGCCTCCAAAATTCGCCTCCAGGCCGCCTGCGTACAGTCTTCTCGGCCTTCTCGCTCTCTTCTGACGCCCGCCTCTTCTTCCCCCTGAAGGATGTGGAAACCACGAGGCGGGAATTCCGTTTCTGCTTCGTGGCGGCAACGGCGCGCGCGAGCGCGAGCGCTTCTTCCGTATCGCACCGCGCGACGAGGCTGCTCGGCGGCGGGCGTTCGTCCGGATCGCCCAGCGCCCACGCAACGCTCCATCCTTCCCCTTCCACCTCTGCCTCCTTCTCCTTCTCCACCTCGCGAGAGCACTGCGAACGCAGCAGGGCGATGGCCCGCTCGCGGCGCCGCACGACTTGCCGCATGGACCCGGCGTACTTCTTCTCGTGGCGCTGCATGAACGGGATGTAGACGCGTGCCCAGCGTGCAGAGACGACGCCGAGGTGGGCAGGGTCGACGTGGAGCCCGGGGAGGTCGCGCTCGGGCTCGAGCGGGCGGATGGTGCCGTTGATCGCGACGCGCTCACGGATCATGGTGCGGTTGCTGTCGTTCTCCTTCGCCTGTTATGAGTGTCGTTTAGGGTTTTGGGGTGGAGAAGAGGAGAGTCAAGCGCTTACCCATCCTCCGTGATACACGACTGGGTCTCCGGCCAGGACGTCGATGTCCTCGGCGTGAACTTCACCAGAAGTGCTTCTCTCCGATTTCGAGAACAACGAGCTTCGTCGGAAGGACGTCGTCATGCGCGATAAACGTTTCGGCCTTGTCGTTGCGCTCGGCTGAGCAAGTATCGGTTGTTCGACTTCCGCGGCTGGCGACGAAAGCGCCACGGGCGAAGTAACTGTCTCCCCGAGTGTGAGGTCGGACATCCACAGCGGCGGTAGTTTGCGCTTTTGCAATGCGGCGGTAGGTGGCATGTTCGTGACGTGCTTTATGAACGTCGCGATGGCACGGTAGCAGTATATCGCTGGGGTAGAAGCGATGAACATCAACGGGAGTACGTGGGCCGCGTCTAACAGAATACAAGGTTGAGCAAAAACAGAGGAAGGTGGACCTGGCGCGAACCGTCGTAGACTTGGAGGTGGACCATCGTTGGCTTCGTCCTGTTCTCGATCCCTTCGTATGCCGGGTACAGCTTCTTCACCTCTTCCGACACAGGGTACTTCTCCGGATTCGCAGCGCGGTGTGCCCTAACGAACGCAAGACAACCTATCAAACTACACGCGCTGCGAAGATAGAGATGGGACTAACGTGAATAAGATCTCATCCCTGAGCACTTCCCGATCACTCGCAATTACAAAGAGCGGCGGGAGCCCTCCGAGATAAGCCAGCGCGGGGCTGACAAGCGGGTGCATTAGCAGGTCATTCGTCGTGTACAGCTGGATCTGCTGCCGGATCTCCACCGGCACGCCATCCTCTCCGGTAACTCGCACCACGGTCTCGCGATTGCCGTCGTCGGTTCCCGGCGGTACGGTGGCGGAGCCGCGAGTGCCGCCGGGCCGGAGCAACTCGTGGACCTGGAGACTGATATCGTCGGGTGGGGGTGGCCAGAGCGGGACTTGGCTTGTGTGTCGTGAGTCCCGTCGCGGGAACAATGTCCTATGCAACGCACGCTCATTCGACAGCGGGAAGACGAGAGGAAGGGGGTATCGTACCGTGTCGGTATTGATGAAGATGCTCGGGAACGAGTGGTGCAAATCGCACCAAGGGGAGACGAGCACGGCGCCTGCGGGTGGTGGCAGACCGGCGTCGCGGACGACCTGCAGGAAGGCAAGAGCGAGCCCGCCGCCGGCCGAGTCGCCTCCGACGACAATGTGGCCTGGTTGGACAGGGCGGTGCGCGGCTCCTGGTGGCGGCTCGATGAGGAAGAGGTCTGGATGTGGTACGTTAGCCATATATGACAGGGCGCAAAGGCGTGCGGCGGCACGCACATGAGGCCAGAAGGTCTTGCAGACCGCAGGGGAAGGGGTATTGAGGCGCAAGCCGGTAGTTCGGCGCTATAGCGCAAAGCTCTTGTCAACATATGGAACACACACACCGGATCAAAACATCTCACCAAACACGCGTCCGTGGATCTTGCGTGCATAGCGCTGAATCATATACCTGCATTTTCCAGGTGAGCAGGGCACCACTCACGCACCACACGGGCAACAACGGCACTGTACCTTTCCTGGTCCACGCTCCCAAAATAGTAGCCCCCTACACGAAAAGGAATAAGCACCTGAGGGGCTCGAACACAACGGGTCCTGACCTCCGTGTGCCCACAGCAAACACCGCATCTCGTCCATCTCGGGACGGTACGCGGCGGTTGCCTCCGAATCGTCCGTACCAACCCGCGTGTGCGCATCTGGCGACGACGGCGACGACAGGGGAGAGAGACACGTGCTGCCAGTGGCGCCAGCGCCGGGACTCTCGCTCGTCTGCGTCCCCTCTGCGGCGGCAGCGGCCTTCTCGCGGCGTCTCGCCTCCTTCCAGTCCCTCTTATCCATGATCCACTCCGCGTCGATCCTACGCACCCCAAAATCAGCACTCCGACGAGGAAGGAAACAAGCAAGCGACGCACCCGCGGTCTCCGGGACGTACCTGCCACCACCGCACGCCACCGACCACGCGGCGCGCCTCGTGCTCGCCGCCGAAGGCGCGCACGAGGACACGTGCCGCCTCTGCGCAGCACGTCTGCGGAACGGTGACGCGCACGGAGTGGGATGAGGGCCCCACGGGTGTGTGCAGGGCCGTGAATTTCTGGATCTCCTCGACGGTATGTCTACCCATCACAGCTTAGCTAAGCGAAGCGAGATGCGGAAGCGGAACGTACTTTGCTGACGCGTCCATGAAGCTCTGTCGACGAATCAGATCGATACAGGGGGGGGGAAGGGGAGAGACCCACGCGACTGATGGTGAACGCCTCGTCGTACATCAGCTCTTCGAGGCGCAGTGGCACCGGCGCCGCTGCTCCTTCCTTGCTCTTGCTCTTATCTTTGATGACCCTTTCGTAGTAGTGCCGCAGGACGATGCCAAGGGCGAGCGGCATGAGACCAAGGGCTGTCTTGGTCGTCAGTGAGGTGGACATCCTTTCGCTTGTTCTGTGCTAGCAGCTACTACGGAGGGGTATATATGTATCGGTATGGATGGTGGGTCATCGCAGGCGTCTTTATATTATCACGCAGACGCCAGGCACGATACTAACTGATTCCAAGAGAAGGACTGACAGGCGTACAACAATGACTCGATATTATTTCATAAACCCCCTAATACAAGACACTTCTCCCTGTGGGTCCTCTAGCTACGCCCACATCCTCCTTCTGGACACTACGCTGTAGCTTGGTAGTGAACAAAATGGCCATCATCGCCGCAGCCCCGGCGCTCTTCCATGAACTCAACCCTGGGCCCAGACCCTGCCTGCCGCCATCAGCAGCGGCTGTAAACTCTAGTAACCATCTCCTATCTGTCGCCCGTGCGAACCGTAGTGCCTCCTCGGTATCCAGCCGTCCAACGATGCTGCTCGGCGGCGGGCGCTCGTCCGCATCCAGTGCCCATGCGAGCCTCCACACTCCCCCGTCATCGCCACTACGGACACTGGCACCACCTGCCGAGCGAAAGTAGCGTCGCAGTGCTGCTGCACGTTGTGCGAGGTCCCGACTCGCGTGCTCGACATTGCGCGCGCGCGCCTTCTCAATGCCCTTGATCGTTGACGCGAATCTTAGGTCCGAAGTCTGCTTAGCGGCCGTGTACCGCTCCAGGACGCTCTCCGGGATGACACCGATGAGCTGCGAGGACAGCCTGAACGCAGGCAGGTCCTCCTCGTCCTCAAGCGGGCTTACGATCCCTTGTGTCGAGACGCGCTCCCTGATCATGGGCATGCGGTCTCCAGGCTGCAAGTGGAGATCAGAATAGAGGAATTGGAATTGGTGTCACTACGGTGACGTACCCAATGCTCGTAGGCGGCGGCGGCGCCTGCAAATACAACTGAAGGTTCCTTCGGCTCCGAGGCGTGCCCCTCGCTGCACTGGCCATCGTCCCGTGATCTACTTCGTGACACTTCCTCGTTTCCAAATCGGAAGATCTGCGCGCTCCGGCCTCTTAATCGTGTAGTTGCCTGTGATAGAGAAGCTACTATTCGATAACGCTCCTGAGCTTTCGCACCCACACCCGATGGAAGCACATCGACGGACGGGTCGTCTGAACCAGATTCACTTGAGCTGTCGACACTCGGATGCACCAGGAAAGAACCCGAAGAAGTACTATCAGTTGTGACAAGTGGAGAAATCAAGAACACGGTTTTCGGCGGCGCGTGTGTGACATGTCTTATGAACGTTATAATGGCACGAACGCAGAACTTCGCAGGCGTGGCGAAGGGGAATAGATTAGGCAAGATATGAGCAGCGTCTATCGTGGGCGTAAGTGAATACTTTGCGCCAATACGCTGCTAACGCCTTACCGTCGTATATTTGCAAATGTACGGCAGTAGCCCGCATCTTGTCCTTCATGCCCTCGAATGCTGGGTAGAACCTCTTCACATCTTCACTCAATGGAAACTTATCAGGATGCGCAGCGCGATGTGCCCTGTGTGATGTATGGTCAAATGTCTGATCCCGATCCCCCAGGAGAACGTCACACACGTGTAAACAATTTCGTCCCTGAGCACCTCCCCGTTTCCCGCGATAAAGAATAGCGGGGGGAGTCCACCGAGGTAACCCAAAGCAGGGCTCACGAGAGGGTGTCTGAGGAGCCTGTTCTCCGCGTAAAATTGGAACTGTGGAGTTGATGACCGGTCCTCGCCATCACTGAGCCGTAATTTCTCCCGAAAAGTACTCGCCGTTCTCTCACAGCCATGATGGCTGTGCACCACATCGTTGGCGAACATGCGCAAGCGTGCATGAACTTGCGAAGTCATTTCCTCAGACGGCGGTGGCCATAGTGGGCTCGGCTTGTGCAACGACAAGCCAGTTGCAGGAAGAATATCCTAGCCCCATCAGTGAGCAAGACAAGAAACGGCCCTGATTCTTCTACCCACCGTTTCTGTGTTCGTCGTGATGCTATGGAAAGAATGTGTCAAGTCGCACCATGGCGAGACCAAAACGCCCCCTGCTGGCAGTGGGAGACCAGCGTCGCGAATGACCTGCAAGACAGCCAGGGCTAATCCACCTCCAGAAGAGTCACCACCAATGACTATCTTTTTTGGATTTATAGCACGGTGCGAAGCACCAACGGGCGGTTGGATAAGGTATAAATCTGCAGGAGTGTGGTCAAAGAATACACTTAAGACGTGAAGGGGATCGCACTTACAGGCTGCAAGTACGTCCTGAATTGCGCAAGGAAACGGGTATTGCGGCGCGAGGCGGTAGTCGACGGCTGCAATGGCTTAGTCACGCAGTGAGTGGGAAAAAGTAGGAGTTTCCGCACCGAAAACGCGACCTTGGATCTTTTCCGCATAACGTTCGAGGGCGCTCCTGTCCCCATCTACGGTCCCGAAGTAGTATCCACCTAGTTGGCACAAATGTCACCTAAGCATTCTTGTTTCACGAAGAAAGCCGGAACAGTGCATTACCCCCGTGAATATACAGCAGGCAAGGAGTATCATCCATCTCAGTTCCACGATTGGGGCGGGCTCCCTCGTCGTCCTCAAGCGAATCATCAGACGAAAAGAATCGAAGAGGGGCTTGTTTGGCCTCCTTTCCACGGCGCTGGCGTTGGGATCGGTGCGGGCTCTCACGGGCTCTCTCCGCAGTTACCCACTCGGCTTCGACACTACAACCCGTATGAAGGCGTGTGAGCCGGGAACAAAACAGCTGCGGGGAATAACGGGAAGCGTACCCCTGAGTGCTACGGACTTGCCACCACTTGGTGCCGCCGAGTGTTTGTTTCATGACTTCCTCGCCGCCACAGGCCTTTATGAGATGCGCGGCGGCGAGGTCGCAGAGGGATAGGGGGACGAGTGCGCGAACGACGTTCACCCAGGGCAGTGAGCCTCCTCGCGCTTTAATGAAGCTCTGGAATTCTTCGACTGTATGCCTGTAGAGTCCAAGTCAGCCCGTAGAGCAGAGTAAGATTCGTGGCCAAGTACGTACGTCGTCGCGTCTTGCATGAGTTGCTATGGGAGTGCAGGTTATTTCTCTGCGAGTCTACACATGCGCGATACATACCTTTATGACAGAGAAAACCTGATCATACAACAACTCTTCGTCACGCAAAGTGACGCGGGAGCTGCTCGGGTCCTTCACGACTTTGCCATAATAGTGCTTCACGAAGGATTGGAGAAAGAGAGGGTGCGATTTTCAGCCCGGTCGTCTGAGTGAGGGTAGGCATATATGCGGGTGGGATGGAAACAGTGAAGCAAGGCTGCAAGAGGAGAGGGGACGTTCCATGATCGACCTGCGGGGTCGCACGGACTTTATGATGATGAAGACAAGATGATTAGGGCAACGAGTCGAAACAATGGAGAGCGCGGCGAGGCGAAGATTGTGGCGGATATGTCATCATACTGACACGGCAGCCCATTTGCGGCTCGTGGCAGCTCTGCAAGACACTCATGGCTATTGTGTCACCTTCCGGCTGACACTCGTCCGGTCGGTTTCGCAGGTTCGGGAGACCCTGCTGTGTACTCGCTTCATCTTTCATTCTAAGTGGGTCGGGCGTGATGACCAAGACTATCGTTATTCCGACCCGAGTGTCCCGTTACATCTCGGTCTCTCTGAAGTTTCTCTTTCTCTGCAATCCAGCCTAGTATAGCACGGATAGCGATCGCACTACAGTACACCCATCGACTTCATTACGGTAAAAAAATAATTGATGTCATATGTTTGCCTCATGTCTCATACCCGAGCGAGCGTGTACCAGTCCGTGCTTGCAGAGCTGATAGTCCTCATTTATTATTTTTTTGCGTCAGAGCTCATGGCGTTCTGCTGCCTGGAGGTGCTAGTGATCGCTCAGGGCGGTGTCCCATTCCATCAGCTACGTAGACATCCGAGTTGATCAGATAGACCGCTGCTAGGACTTAGGGCTTTCCAGCACCACAGCCATCACTGGTTCTCCAATTGGCGGCACGGATCTGCCAGGGTATGAAACACACACCAGCACGCCTTCCGTCAGATGTGGTTATAATCTGTGGCTATTTCGTAGCTACACAACATCTATTTAACAAGTGAGTAAGTTACATAGGGTGTCCCATTACAATAATCTTTGCAAAATATAGTAAACCCAGCTACTGTCCCGACGAACTCTGGCCGCTACCACTCTGACTGCCCTCCGGCTGCTTCTTCCTCAAGAACGACCTAAGGCGTCCCGTCCTCCCCGTTTGTGCACCAACCACGTGCTCTCCGGCCCTCGGACTAATGCCACCATCGCTCCTTGCCGAGGGGTGGTCGTCCGGCGACACCGTAACGAAGCCGACGATGACGTTCCAGAGGTTATTGGCGCTAAGCGACTCCTCCGTCGCAAGGATCGCCTTATCCGCCACGCGCGCGAGCTCGAGCGCCTCCTTCGTGTCCCTTCGCGCGACGATGCTGCTCGGCGGCGGGCGCTCGTCCGCCTCTAGCGCCCACGCGAGATTCCAGCTCGGCTCCACGACGCCGCCCGTCTCTGCGCTGGTGCGCTTGCGGTCGAAGTATTTCTGCAGCGCCTCGAGGTGTTGGTTCGCGTCCCGGGATGCGCGATCGATGTTCTGCTGGCGTTGCTTCGCGATGTGTTTGATCGCGCGCGCGAACCTCTTCTCGAAGCGCGCGGTGCCCGCCACGTACCGCCGCACCGCGTGCTCTGATATCGCGCCGACGAGCTCTGGCGGCACCTGCAAGGCGGGAAGCTCGGACTCGGGCTCGAGGGTGCGGATGATGCCTTGGGTCGACACGCGCTCGCGGATCATGTCTCGGGAGACAGCAGATTGGGACTTCGAAAACGTACGTTAGAAAATAGCGCGACGGACGAGGAACTTTTTTACCCAATTGCCTGCATATACCCATGCCTCACCAGGCCTAGGGACGTCATCTACTTGGGGTTCATTGTTGCCACCAATTCTTGGACCCGCGACGTCGACTGAGACATCCGATAGGTCTGATATTGGTGTGACCTGTCCCGACGACACACGGTTCTCGACAGAATACATCGTTGATCCGCCAGTCGCCTGCGCCGACGGTCGTGACCACAACGAGCTGCGTCGTTTGACGCCAGTTGCAGCATGCTGGATCCGTGTCGAGAGCGACCTGTGCACCTTGGGAGAAGGAACCTGCAGTCTCGACACCTCGTTCTGGGGCGTGAGGGACGCCGGGGAAGTAATGAAATGGTGGTCCATGGGAGATAATAGTCCAGGAGAGCTTGGCAGCGCCGGTTGCATGTTCGTAACGTGCTTGCAAAACAAGGCCAGAGCGCGGAAGCAGTATTTGCCGGGCGTTGTGAACGGGAAGAGAACGGGAAGGACGTGACCTACGTCTAAAGAAGGGAAGTGGTCAGGGAAGGTTCTTCTCGCGACAGAGTGCGTATGCATACCATCGTAAACTTGAATATGCACCGACGTGGGCCGCATGTGTTTCTCAAAGTCATCGTCCTTGAAAGGTTGGTATAAATCCTTCGTATCACTAGGCACCGGAAATCGCTCCGGGTGTGCAGCCCGATGGGCCCTTCAAGACCGTCAATTAACTTAAGATATAGGGGGACAGAGGACGCACGTGTAGATGATCTCGTCCCGTAACACTTCCCGATCGCCAGCGGTGAAGAACAGGGGGGGCAGACCACCAAGGTACGACAGGGCCGGGCTGACAAGTGGGTGCCTCAGCAGACCGTTGGGTGCATACAACTGGACCTGCTGCGGCACCTCGATAACTTCGCCGTCAGTTGCACGCAATACAATGCCCCGGTTCACATCTAGGAAACTCAGGAGGAGTGGGCGACGCCGTCGATCCGACATTCATGGGCCCGCTCGTGGTAGGGGACTCAGGAACCACGTCATCCGGATCTGAGGGGCGCGACGCCTGTGGCGTTCGACCTGCGCCCTTCGAACGACGATAAACATCAACGATGCTCTTCCGTAGACCGTTATGTACCCTGGAGCTGACGTCGTTCGAGGGCGGAGGCCAAAGGGGACTGGGCTTGTGTAGACAGAGGCCGGTGCTTGGTATCACGTCCTGGTGGTGGGAATCGAATCAAACGAAAAAGGAAGACCAGAGGCGGGGGACATACAGTGTCGGTATTTGAAAGGACGCTTGGAAATGAATGATTGAGATCACACCAGGGCGATATGAGCACGCCACCCGCCGGTGCAGGGAGACCTGAGTCGCGGATGATCTGGAGGAGTGCCAGTGATAACCCTCCGCCAGCAGAGTCACCAGCTATAACAATATGCTCAGGTCTGACATGGAAGATGCGCTGCGCCTTCTGGTGGTCTAATCAAGAAAATATCTTGACTTGTTTTCAACTTCTTTATGTTTAACAATTACAAGACATCACTCACACGCAGCGACAAGGTCCTGGATAGCACAGGGAAAGGGGTATTGGGGTGCGAGACGGTAGTTCACGGCTGTAAGGGAGTAATGGGATGAGAACGATTCAGGTCAGACCCCCTTGAAACTGACCGAGGACACGCCCGCGTATCTTACGAGCTAAGCGCTGGATGGTGTAGCTTTGGACGAAGAGTTGCGTAAGTGGTGGCAGGGCAATCGTATGCGCCCAGAAGAGCTCACCGTTCCTGGTCCACACTGCCAAAGTAATAGCCGCCTGGGACATACGTCATCAAACTGACAGTCCTTACGGGATGAGGGGATCCATACCTCCATGGGAAAATAAAATACATCGCATCTCGTCCATCTCGGGTTGGTATGTTGCACTGTCTCTCGGTGTTTCATTGTTCTTCGAAGCCCCCGACTGGTGGCCGGCTTCGCCCCCGGGCGACAGTGGTGGCTCCGGTACGGCACTAGGACGGTGAAGTTCAGGACGCTCCGCTGCATGCTCCTGTGGCGCAGCAGTTGAACTCCTGCGTTCCTTGGCGCGTCTCTGCGCGCTCTTCCAGTCCTTTTTTGTGCTGACCCACTCGGCGTCCAACCTGAAGGCCAGGCGTCAAACAGCACGGCCGATTAAGAATAAAATGAGCCACGTACCCTCGAATGCCACGGACCTGCCACCACTTTACCCCGCCAACGACCTTCTTCATCTCGTCCACGCCTCCGAATGCCTCGATAAGATAATTCGCGGCTTGGTCACAGCAGGACATGGGAATTACGATGCGGACGACATGGACGGATGGCGGAGACGGGGTGCGCACGTTTGCGAAGGCTTGGAGGTCTTCGACCGTGTGCCTAGAAGCGGAAACTAAACATTTGGATCCGGCAGTGAACTGATCAGGATTTGTACCTCGTAGCGATTTCCATGAAATCCTTCGGCGAATGAGAATGCTCAATAATATTCACGTGCGAAACGGACAGCATGAAGTACCTTTGCAATGTTGAACACTTCGTCATACAGCAACACCTCTTTTCGGAGGGGGACGCTGTTCTTGGAATCATCGCCGACGACCCTGGCGAAATAGTGTTTGACGAGGGTTTCGAGGAAGAGAGGACCGACTGTGAGGCTAGCTCTTCTCGTGAGTGAGTTGGACATTTTCGGAAGATGTCACTGGTGTGCGGGTAAAACTGATGTATGGAGCCACGCACACCCCGCTCGTTTTATAAGTCTGGGAAGGGCGTCGAAGAGAAGCGAAGAAGTATGTGTATTGTGAGGCTGTGTGTCCATGCAATGTGGCAGTTTCATTGCCTTGGCCATTGAGCCGCGCCTCCCGGAATGACTCTTCCACATGGTCTTGTCTGGTCGTTCTCTGCCCTTCAAGTGATCGTTATCACTTCGACTGTAAAGCCTCCAACCGAACGCAGGAGCTGATTAAACATCTTGGCGTTAATCCAACATTCTTGGAGCTGAATGAAGCGCTGAAGAGTGATAGCGATGCGACAGTACCAGTCCCACTTGCGGACTACGCGCTTATTGTACAGTATTTATCGAAGCGGAACTTCTGTAAATTCGACACAATATCCAACAATGTGCAGACTCAAAGACAAAACAGTACTGAGACAGTAGCAGACCACCTTAGACTGAGACAGAGTAACAGACCACCTGAGACAAGTGGCGGATCAGTTACGTAAGAGGATTGTTAGCAATAAAAGGCTAGCAGCGGGAACTACCGCCACGGGTTGGTCCCGATATGACATGATATGGTTGGGCTCAGATAAGTAAAAACCAGGTCCCCGTCGTTTCTCCTCCCACCAACGCTGACAGCCTGACACGATGCTCGTCAGTCCTCTCCGTGTTTTTTCTGCCCTTGTCGTGGCGACCGTCGTTGGCGTATCTGCCCAAGATGCCTGTATCATTGGCTGCTTGCAGCAGTCCTTGTCCCCCACTACATGCACTTCATAGTACGTGTTTGACAAGTCACTCCTTTGGATTCCTTCCTTGATTTGCTTCTCTTTCTAGCACCAACCTTACTTGCGTGTGCTCCAATAAGGCCTTCCAGAGCGCCTCGGCTGCGTGTATCAATGCGAATTGCACGACCGCGGATCAGCAGGCTGCCCTAGAACTGCAGCTGGCGGAGTGTGGATCCGGTGTGTACCCAGACGCGTGCCTGCACACCCCTTCTTACATTGCACATTTACAGGGTCGACCTCTGGCTCTGGCACAAGTTCCACATCCCCACCCGCCAGCAGCTCCAGCAGCTCCACCGCCTCGACTCCCAGTTCCTCCAATGGTGCCGTCCACGATCAAGTCCCCTTCCTCAACGGTGCTATCGCCCTCGCGGCCGTTGCTCTTGGCGGTGCCTTCGTCTTGTGACCGACCCTGCACATGCCTATCTATCTTTAATATATGCCATTCTTTTTTCTTTCTTTTTTTACACACGCAGCTATACTCATTCGTGGCAATGATAATCTATGTACTGTCATTTGTCAGTAGCTACGGTGCATTCTCTGTCATACCAAGGATGACCGATTTGACCAAAATGGTGCACATGACCAAACAAAAGTGTACAGGTACTGTACGAGGTTCTGCGCGATGGGGAGCCCGCCGTCGTCGAAGCCAATTCAAGTATCATAAATCATCTGTTATATAAGACAGCGAATCCGGGTGTACAGTAGGTGACAGAAAAAGAACGAGAAAAGACAAAAAAAAGACTTAGTCGTTCCGAAGACAGTCCACCCGCAAGTAAAAGACGCCTCCTCGTCACCCCCCCGTCCCTCCTCCAACTCGTCGCCCTTGACAAGCAGCCCCTCTGGACATGGGCCGAGCCCAAATTTGGGGTAAAACCAAAAGAGGTCAGCGCCGTCAGCGCGGACAACGATGCGTGAGTGCAGCATCGCCGTGAAGGCCCCGAATTCCACCGCCTCGTCATTCTGCCTACCTCCCAACACCGCTTTCTCGTAGACGTCGTGCAGGGTATTGCCAAAAAGGGGATCAGTTTGAAGGTCGTACCCCAGGCGTCGGACGAGTGGGAGATAACCCAGGGGTGCATTGTCCCCTTCATTCCAGTTTCTGGTTGGCCCTCCGTAGTAATCCCAATTCACGAGAGACTGAGGCAAAAACTCCGTTGGAGTGACCGATTTTCCCCTCTTTTTCCCTACATGCCAACCCACCTTATAGGTCACGGGTTTGATGAGGGTTCGATGGGACCTTGTCGTACCCGTGAGAATCCTTCGGCCAAACCCATGCGGGTATCAATACCTTCACGGCGGGCAGGAGCGGATAAGTGGAGGGCGAATAAGGGATCGACTAATGTCCAATATATGGACCACTAAGTTGACTTGATTGTCATTGCGAATTATATTAGGGGAGAATAATTTATAAACCTCTCTTTATGTGTCAGAAAATTATAAATAAAAATACTCAAACAATTAGATATTAGTCTATTGCTTAAGAGAGCTCTAATTATTTCCGAGCATATTTACACTTAATTGTTTATGTTGGCTGGTGCCTGACAACTAAGTTTAAATACATTTGGAAATAATCAGAGCTCTCTTGAGCAAGTGGCAAATATCTAATTGTTCGAGTATTTTTATTTATAATTGTCTGTGACACATAGAGAGAGGTCTACAAATTATTCCATTGTCTTGATACAGTTCACGATAACAGTCAAGTCAACTAAGTGGTCAATATATTGGACATTAATTGACCCCTTAGTTGACTATAAGCGGATTCCGCTTACCTGCTCCTGCCCACCGTGCTTTGCCACTCACTAGCTATCGAGACCGCTCAAACACTTTTTCTCAATTCAATGCACAAGCTCCCCTGTACACGCTCGTCGGGAACTTTGTCTCGGCCTGCTGTGCCTCGTCTTTGTGCATACACACACACCCTGTGGTGCGAGTGGGTCAGCGTGCTTGCTGACAGCGAGGAGGTGCGTGTGCCCATGGTGCAGGCCTGCGTCGCTCACGCATGTCTCTCCCCCAAGCGGCTCGTTGGCAGCGTGAATGTCTGCGGGCAAGAGCCCGGCATCAACCACAGACTCGTCGCAGAACGCTGTGACCAGGACAAGTGGGAGACCGCTAATGTGTACATGGGCGGCTGCACCGTCGTGCCCTGGTACATCCTATCCAGTCAAAACCTGCGCTGACAAATTGCGTGATTGCGGTCGTCGTCGTCGATCTTACCATCAAGGCTGTCTTGGTCACAGGATCGGTCTCGAGACCATAGATGAACGAAGAGGGTGCGTTGAGCGCCACCAGCACACGCCCGTGCACACATGCACCCCAATGAGAGTCGAAGAGCATCGTCACATTTTTTTCGAGCCCAATTCGACTGTACATGGATAAAATACCCCTCCTCCTCCGGCCATGACTCTCAGCTTACTCTCCGAAATATTCACCATTGCTATGCCGCCGAACAGCCCGCGTTTGAAGCAGCCCCCTTCACCATCGTAGACGTTGAAGACGATTGCCGTGCTCGGCTCCGCACGCTCGGTAGGTCGCGCAGCAGGCCCGCGATGTCGACGCCTGATCCGTTGCCGTGCTTGCGGGAGCCAATTGGGGGCACCGTGGTCGATGCATCGGCACGCCTGGTGATGCCGTGTTGTGAGCGTCCCAGCTGCGTCCGCGCTCGTTGCCGCAGAAGCCAATGTTTGGGCGAGACTGTGGTTAGATGTTGGGAGGGGCGCAGGCGGCGGGCTCGGTGGACAACGTTTGTTCATTTAACAGGCCTCAAACGTGCGCAAGGGCGAACTCGTGAATCCACCATGCGGTCTACTACATACATATTCCCGAATATATTTATTTAGTCTTCTGGTAACTGGGAGCCATAGCAATCCCACGCGAGAGTCCGAGGCAAAAACGCGGATCCTTTGGAGAGTTCGGCGCGGGAGAACCCTTCCCCGAGGAGTTTTATGGACAGTTGAAACGACCTACTATTTTTCCGTCGTTTCTCCCACCGACGCTGATGCTCGTTACTCTCCGTGTTTTTGCTGCCCTTGTCGCGGCGACCATCGTTGGCGTGTCTGCCCAAAATGCCTGCATCATTGGCTGCGCGCAGCAGTCCTTGTCCCCCAGCACATGCACTTCATAGTACGTGCTCGACACGCCACTCCTCTGGATACCTTCCCTGATTCGCTTCTCTCTCTAGCACTGACCTTAGTTGCGTGTGCTCCAACAAGGCCTTCCAGAGCGCCTCGGCCGCGTGTCTCAATGTGCATTGCACGACTGCAGATCAGCAGGCTGCCCTAGAACTGCAGAAGCAGAAGTGTGGATCCGGTGTGTACCCTGACGCGTGCCTGCACACCCCTTCTCATAACAGATGTCACGTTACGACCACTTTAGGTGTATAGGCGGTGTTTGAATGGGCACGTTGGTGACCATGCCTCCCCACAAAAACTAATCGTAGTAATTAGTAAATGAATTCATATGTTCTACTTATCAGTTTTGAAAGTTTGTAAACTGGCGAGCACAGCTCGCGAGCGTGGCAGCGTCACTGAGTGAAACTTGAAGGACTTTCTCAGGCTGTTGAGGCCGTTGAGGGGCCGCGCATAAATCCGGGACAGGGCATTCAGTCAGCTTTGGAATACACGACGGGTTTAGAATACAGGAAGTGGACTCACCGTGATACAACATAGGCCACGTGTAGCACATCTTACGATGTACGCAACACACCACTTGCGTTGTCAATGCAGCCTATCGCCGCCTCGCAGCGACAATGTTTGGGGTTTGGCACGGGGCGCTGGAGGTCGAGCCCCTTGCAACGTTTGACCTGGCCACGATCTCGCCCACCGTCTCTGCCAGTTTTGAGAAACACTCTCGGTTTTGTGGGGGCAGTGGACAACGACCCCATTGAAAATAACTAAACAGGAGAGAGCATTGCAAGACCTGGAGGAGAGCGCCCCAAGGCCAATGAGGTGACAGTGGGGCCGAGTCGGACCGTTCAGATGGTGAGGTAGCTTTTTCAGCTATCCCACGGTCACCCTACACACAATACCTCACTTTGGTTGATGCACTCGTACTGCAGTACACAGGCTATCCTTTCAATTCAGTGTTTTTTTTGTTCTCCAACAGTCTGAGTGACCGCTGCAGTCATACAGTATGTTCACGCGTGCACCAAGGCGTGCACAAGTAGATACATAATAAAAAACCTGCGGAGGGGCGTCGACTTGGTACCCACGATGGTTGCACCAGCCTTTTGCGTCTTCCGCCACCAGAATGTGTCGTAGACGTTGCCATTTCCTGAATGAAACCTGCTGACATTGCACATTTGCATGGTCGACCTCTGGCTCTGGCACAAGTTCCACATCCCCACCCACCACCACCTCCACCGCCTCGATTCCAGTTCCTCCAGCAGTGCCATCCGCGATCAAGTTCCCTTCCTCAACGGTGCCATCTGAATCGCCCTCGTGACCACTGCTCTTGGCGGTGCCCTCATCTTGTGACCGACCCTGCACATGCCTATCTATCTTTAATATGTCTTTACACACGCAGCCCATACTCATTCGTGTAAGATAATCTACGCGCTGTCATTTGTCCGTAGCTACGGTGTATTCTTGACTTCAGCTCAGGTGACCATGAGGGCGGCGAGGTAACTTTGACCACACGGATTCGGCGGGAGATGGGGTCTAGGTCCGAGAAGGACGGTACCGTGTGCCTTGATCAATACCAATACCCTGAACCTGAGCACCTCAAACCAGCTGGCGAGTTACTCAGGCCACAGGCCTCAGGAACCACGTCCTGGAAATCTTTCGATGAATTCATGCAAGATACGGACAGCAATAGAGTGTCGTATGCGTTATATTGTGGCCCCTCCCGAAGAGAAAGGGCTGGCCGTCCCGCTAACCGATCGTCGAAGATGCTCGGAAGATGTCAGTGCTGTAACAATCGACGTAACATAAAAGCGGAGTATGGAGTACGCGCTCCACCAGATGTTCCTTACTATGAACTTATAAGGAATAAAATAGCGTCACCCTGGTGGGGCCCTGTTTGGAGAGTGTCAAGCCATTCAACGGCTACAGTGTGTACCAGCCACAGCCCCTGGCAAGTTTCACAACAGGCGAGCAGAATTTTGGTCTCACAGCGCAACTTTGGTCAACTCCAAAACACTCTCTCGCCGGCACGGCACAGAGTGCCACAAACTCGCAGAGGCATCTCCCGCGCCGTGTCATGCTATCAATTCAATCCAATTCGCCAGCTACCGACGATTCTTCCGGGGATACTTGGCGTAACATATGTCCAGGCTGAACGCAGACTAGAGCTTCTTTGCCGAGCTTTTTAAAGGGTTCGGATTTGCCTTATTCCAGCCATATTCATTTTGTATTATTTCATGTCGATGCAATGAACTACTGTACAATTACCAATGTAGTCAAGCTACAGTATTACGCTCATGGCAAAGCTTAAACACTGCACTATGTGGTGGCATGCCGTGATAGGACGGACTTCCGACACTTAGAAGTTTGGTTTGATCCTTTCCGCGTCCCGTGATGTTGACAATTTATATATAAAAAGTTGTGCAAGAATCCAGAACACCACTTCCTTCGTTCCTCCCACCAACACAGCCTTACACCATGATTGTCAACCCCGTCCGCATTTTCGCCACTCTGTTCTTGGTCGCAGTCGGTGTGTCTGCTCAGAGTACCTGCGTCCTCACTTGCTTGCAAGGCGCCTTGTCCTCCAACACCTGTCCCTCTCTGTACGTATTCTTCCCACTCGACACGCCAGTCGTCCGGCGTCTCTGGACCCCTTCCTGACTTTCCCTTCGATTCCTAGCACCGATACCACCTGTCTCTGTACCAACACCACCTTCCAAGGCGCTGTCGCTACGTGTCTCACTGCAAACTGCTCGGCCGCCGACCAGGCGTCGGCCCAGGCACTTCAGCAGTCCCAGTGCGGATCCTGTACGTACACCCATGCTGACACCCACGTTTCAATTTTTTTCTTTCTTTTTTGACACCCCACATTTGTAGCATCGGGTTCGACCTCGGGCGCTGGCTCGAGCACCAGCTCGAGCAAGAGCAGCACTAGCCCCGGCACCTCCACGAGCACATCGTCCGCCTCTTCCTCCACGCCCACTACCAACGGCGCTGTCCACGGCCAAGCTCCCTTCTTCAACGCCGCCTTCGCCCTCGCGACCGTTGCCTTGGGCGGTGCCTTCATTCTTTGAAACAGCGCCACTAATTATGATATTTTATTTGTCGTTCTTTTTTCACACGCAGTCTACCCCCAGCGCATCCACACTCTTTCGTCCGTGGTTGGACACGATGCATCCACATGACGTGGGCACGTTGGCGCCAAAAAGAGAGGGAACTTTGTCCGGTCTGCACGCTATGGATTTTGGACAAGTAGTTCGTTTTCGACGTGTATAGACATCACCTTACTCCTAATAAGTACATAGTCGATTTTGAGCGCTACACCGTGCTAGATTCCGGTTTGGGGGCACAGCACCACTGATCAGTTACAGACTTACAGTAACCTGTCACGACCTTGGTGTCTTCAACCCTCATGAGACGTCTTCAGCAGGTTGCTATGGGAAGATAATAAATACAAGGCCAGTATGCACAAAATGAGTCTTTGTATTCTATGTTACTTTATGAAAAATCTGCCGTCTGGGGGTACATGGACTCAACTGACCCTCAAATTGTACATGTGTTACTCAACTTCCTCAGTCCGAGTCACTGCTATATCCTAATAGTTATCCATAATTTTTTTTTGGTTTGAACAGTAGTATTGCGCATCTCGCAACAAGAGTCCCATTCTGCGTATAGGGCGTGTCCGGTTTAACTTGAAGGAAGGGTATTGTAATCGGGGTTTGGACGACCTGCCCGCGGTGCATCAGTCCGCAATGTCGGTGATGAGTCTGCAATGAACTACCCCCATTTCCAGTCACTCAAGCAAGGTGTATGAACATCCTATCATAGTGGTCATATCATTACATAAGTTTTGTTTGCTAATCCGGTACAAATACATACATCCAAGCTACATCCAAGAACAGAAAGTCTAACTCCAGCCATCTAGTCTTCTGACACACCAACAGTCTGTTTAGATCGTTGCCGTCACGCCGACGTGGATGATCCTACAGGACGAAAGAAACAAAGAGAAGCGCGCGGACGCGTGAGCGGTGGTCTTGTGTGCGTCGGTTCAGAAGTAAAATATGACTTACTCGTCCGCGGGGGCCAACCAGCCCTCGCCTTCGGGCAACATCATAGCTGGAAAAAAGATGTGACAATCAGCGATTACCGTTTGCCGAACCGAACGACGCGCGCGAGCTGGCTTACTGAGTCGCCCGTAGATGTCCTCGATGAGCACCCGGCGGAGGTAGTTCGCGATCGGCGAGAGACGGCCCATCGCCAAACTCTTGCTCTTCGGCGCGTAATGCGGGATGCTGCGACGTGCCCGTCAGCACTAGCTTACAATGAACAAAGGAGGGGAGGACGCACACGTGCGTTGGGTGACGTGCGAGCTCCAGGAGCCGCGCGACGCGACGACGCGCGCCAGCGCGCTCGTTCCCGTCCGGGTCCGCTCCCGCGTAGCGCTCCTCGAGCTCTGCGACGCGCGCGATAATCTCGTCCATGCGCAATGCGGCCTCGTCGCGGAAGCCGAGGTACTGCGCGACGCCGTAGAAGCCCGGGAGCACTTCGACGCGCGAGACGACGTAGCGGTCCGCGTCGTCCACGTACGGCACAGGCAGTACCCTCGTCGTCAGGAACACGCCGAATGCCGGTAGCGACGGCCACTGCCGCAGGAAGCCTGCGCGCAGAAGAATAGTGAGCAGGGGCGAAAGGGGGGCGAGGGGCGCGCGTGCGTACTAGTGAAGGAGGGCGGAACGCCGCGCTCGTGCGAGACCCCGTGGAAGATGGCGAGTAGGTTCAAGCGCGCGATCACGCGGCGTTCCTCGCCCTGCGCGCCTTTCGCGTCTGGGAGAGGAGGCGTGATGAGGTACAGGGTCTTGTTGCAGTGGTCGCCGTCGTCCTGCTCCTGCAGCGCGACGAACTCGCCTTCTTCGCGCTTCTCCGAATCCCCAAAGATCGCACCGGCACCCTCGGGGATAATGATCCCTTCGAGGCGCTTGCGGCTTTTTCGGTCGAACTGGTCCTCGAGGCCCTGTGAGTCACAAAAAAACACTCAACGTCGTCGTCGTGGGATAGGTGAGGGTGAATTTTCACCTTGGCCCAGGTCCAGAATGTCATGATCATGAGACTGGGCCGGGTGGGCTGTACTGTTAGTTGTCTTGGCACCGACAGACGACTGACGAAACCTCACAGAATAACGCCTAGCATGAGCGGCACCCACGCACCATGAGGAATCTTCTTCAACGATGCGCCCCAGAAGAGACCTGACAGGACGTCAGCGTTGGCGTACACAGGGTGATCAGCACTCACCATCCAAGAAACCAAAGAAACCCAAAAACAGAATGGCGACAATGATCGGAAGGTGTTTGACATAGCGCATCTGCAGTGCGACGAGCACAGTGGTCGTAAACATGACTGTCGCGACGGCAAATCCGTAGGCGTTCGTGAGTTGCGTGGCGTTGTTGAACGCGGCGACAATGATGATCGTTGCTAACATAACTGGTGGCCAGATTTTTGCTATCATCTTTTTGAGAAAAACTGCATGCTTACGGATCCAATTGATGACGGGAATATAAAGTTGACCCTCAGTCTTGTCTGACGTGTGAATCATATGTATGCTGAAACAATTCCCGTGAGCAAACGCCACCAGGAAAGGAGGGATATGCGCGTACGGAGGTAGACTACGCATGTTGACGAGCTGCTGTACCAAGGAGAAAGATGCAGTGACAAGAGCTTGAGAGGCGATTAACGTAGCGAGGATTGCATAGGTAAAAAGAACCCAGAATAGTGGTCCGTTGTGTTTGCCCGGAATGGTACGGTAAAAGATGTTTGAGATGACATCTTCTCCGTCGACGATGAGCCGAGCGCCCTGACCGAGGTAGGCCAGCACGAGTGAGGGGTATACAAGAGACGTAAAAGAAATCTGTGCAAGAACGAAAAGGGTCAACGGAAGCGCTGATGGAGACAAAGATTCAGACGTACCTGGATTGAAATCATGTTGAACTGCCCAAGGCTACAAGCAACGTTTAATAGATACACTACTGGAGTTGTCGGGGCAACTTACTTGGCAAAAAGCGCTTCGCAACCAGTAACGGCAAGTAGTACACCCGCAAGTGTGTCGTAACTCCCGGTGCGCACAAAATCTTTCACGTTTACTCGATAAGACGGGGAGTCAAGTGCAGAAGCCCCACACACTTACACATGACAGCCCGCGACGGATCGAATGCGCGGAAGATACCAGAATGCTTTGTGATATTATAAATTCCTGTTCCGGCGAGGAGGAGCAACCACGTGAAGGTGACTACCCGACTTTGTGAGGGGAGTTAACAGGACACGAAAAAGTGTTGCATGCATACTAGGTGCAAAGAATAACGATAGACGCGCGGTGCCTAGCGGTTGTGAGAGGAACAATACAAGCAAGAATCCCTGTCAGGAAATCAGACAAGACATAGAAGACGAGCAGGAGTAGAGGGAAGCCGCACTATCGAGATGGACACGACGTGTTCCGACACACTAGGCTTGGCAACAGCTAAACAAGGTGTGTGTTTGAGTGGATGCACTGGATTGGTCTTGCAAGTGGCTCACCAATGCCTCCAACTGCACTCGTAACCGAAACGGCGGCGGTCAGAACACCGTCCGCCATTGTCAAACCTGTGCCAAAGAGGGCCTTTGTTACGTTAGGCATTATCACCACCCCGGGGGGAGGAAAAAAGTACCCATATCAACATAGGCCACCGAAAAGAGTTGGGTGGCTTGATGTCAGCGCGCCTTTTTTTTCCCGCCATCATCGAGTCGTGAGTAGGGGTACTTTCGAAAAACTTCGGAGGATAGATCCCCTGATACAGTGCAAAAGTTCCGCCCTCGCCTGAAACACCGAAAACATGTGAGATCTTGCAGCGCACACAAGGACATGTGCACTACCTTCGTGAGTACCAAAGTGCAAGCATATAAGGACCTAAGTTACGGTGTCAGCACGGATCAGTGCCAAAAAAAAGGGGGGGAGGTGACTGACGTATTTGCACAACGGTAGAAGGGTCAAAGCCCAAATGATGGCACTGATGCATCCTATAACATCCTCCTTGGGAGGCACGGGGCCGGACGACGACCAGATACCATTGAGCACGTACAAAGGTGACGTCCCGATGTCCGAGTATATGATTCCTGTGTGAGGCGGGTGTTACTGCGGGTATTACGTACGAGAACGGGACAACAGCATACCGAGTGTCTGGAAGCTGAGTATGGCCAGTGCCAAACCAGTTGCGTGCAGCGGGCGGCGGCTTGGATGACCAGGTTTGAGAATGGTAGAACTGCCAGAAGACGTGGACATTTTGAGTAAGTGCCAGTGCCAGTGGGTCCTCAAAGCTGCAGAAGGTCTCAAGATTCAAGCACTATGGAACTTCCGTTTTAACTCTTCGAAACGGACGATACGCAGGGACATGGCCCAGTGTAATTTCCGTGTCCTGGGAATGGCGGATACATACGCCTTGACATAACGATTTTCCGAGATTCGGCCAAGTGCGTGTCCTTGTGTCGTGTCGCGAACTCGTGGCAGACGCAGAGGGAATTTAGCCATTGGTTGTATAACTCTTCCATTAGGTCGCAATGCTACAGCTTGGATGGAGACCTTTGACAGTTGATACAGTCCTATAGTACGATTATGGCTCAGGGTCTATTGGTATGCGGTATGCCAATCGGTTCCATCGATAACAATGCGTTCATAGCCAATCAAGCGCCTAGAGCTTCTATGCGAACTTGCTGAACCTGTATGTCTACGTAGCTGGACACTCCGAAAGCCTATCTCTCGTCAGGTTTTCGGACCAGACCGGATTATTAAGTGGGTGATCCAATATTAAATTCCAGGAACGTACAACAACACCTAAACAACACCGTGACTAGCGTCCTTTGCTTGAAGGAAGATCGACAACTGACCAGCACCCGAGCTGCCTGGACATGCTGGAGGTACGAGTACTGTTGTTGCCATGGTCGTCACGGGCGGACTTCGAGCAGTGCTCCGAATCAATTGCAAATCCTAGAATCTGATTACAGTAATCTGATTGGGGAGATCCCAAGGGAGATCCCGTCAAACTTCTGATTCTAGCATTGTGTAAAATGACACATTACTGTAGTACCAAGGTTAGTACAGTACTTATACTCAACGAGATTTTTCTTTTTCTTTTTCACGGGGATCTTATCCCTTGCATTGGACGTGAATGAAACGACGCCCATGCGTTCTAGCCCCAACAGTTACAATTGTACTACGGGACATTGTCACCGGTTCGTGGACCATCTCTACTTGTTTTTAGGACCTGATACCCGAGCCCGTCAATAGTACGTACCGCAACTCGATGGTACGGCTGACCTAAAAGTCCTAGAGTCTTGTCTGCATCGCCCAAGTTCCCATTGCTCAGCGCCTTGCGTTTCGTCACATACAGTACAGAAAAAGTACCCGCTTCAGGAAACGGAGAGCGCACGCTACCATTGGCGAAATAGTCATTGGGAACATTACGTCTGTATATTCGAGATCTCCATTGTTCGTGACAGGCCCGTCACCACCCTTCGCCGCCTCGGATCCGAGACGTCTCATTGCTCTTTCGGAGTCTTTCCGATTTCGTTACTTTGATCTTCCATTGTCCGCAGCTCTTCAGTACCAACTCGTGCTAAGTCTAGAGTATCGCAAGGTTCAGGCACCGACCCTGTCTCCAAGAATCGTTACAACTTCAGGCACTCGATGACACTGGCACCACCGACTTATCGCGGCTTCTATGTTTGATATCAGCTGATGAGTCGATCTGGCCACTATTTGATTCCTCCGCCTGCGTGCGGGACTGAGCGTCCCCTTCATGAACCACGACACCTCTCCGAGAATACCCGAGGCACCTAGGACGCCTCCTGTAGATACCCCGTGGCCATTACGCGTGCTCGGCCTTGGAGCACCATTCGCACAACTCCAGCAACTAACGATATTTGCTGCCCAGGGCGTGTTTCATCCACACTCATTACATATCAGGGCTCTTCTTGGGCGTGGAGGAGCTCCTTTGCTAGCTCCTTCTATTCCTATGCCTACGGGCGTGCATCATTTGGGTATATACAGCCACCCCATGTCGCACGCGAGCGATCTCGTTGCACAACCCGGAGAGCGTAATCGTAGACAGTTCGATCGCGACTATGAGCCGCCATTGCGCCTCAGATACCGAGAACGGGTGCGATTAGGGTGCTGTTTGTGGTAGACTCGCATACTACTCGCATGAGCGATACGACGGGCCGGTAAGAGTCCCTTGTAACTACCCGCCAAGTCTGAGTCAGGGGATTTCCTTCCACTACCGAAGCTAGAGTATCTATCATGATCCCCCACGTTTTTCAACGCGGAGAACTTCCTCCGAATGGATTCATGAGTGGGCCCTGCTCCATCATCTCACGGCCCCGGGAATCCCTCATGGGAGAAGGGGGTGTCTCTACGTAGTCCTTCGATGCAGAGTGTTTCATGAACAAACACTGCCAGTGCGAAACTGAGACCGGTGACCGTCTGTATATCAACTAAAACACCTCCATTTATTATGATGCTTTACCACCTGATCCATGATCCACGTCGTCTCACGCTCGCTTCTATATCTGACCTGTATCACAGCGAAATATGCCATGATTGCGGGCGATTGCATCTCGAGATGATCTTAACAGCCTGGGTAATACCTAGTCGTTTTAAAAAAAGTAAAAAGAAACCGTACTTCCTCTCTTGCTTCTTCTCTTCTACTTACAGCACGAGTTGTGAACCTCGGGCTGCCTTATCATCTCAGTGGAGCTACATTCGCATACCATGAGTACATGGGTGCATGACTCATAGCGTACCTACCTGTCAAACTCTACTTTGCGTGCAACACGATACAGCCCCTTCCTTCCCTTTGTTGGGTCATTCAACTTGAAGGGCTCAAGGGGTCGTGGGTCGTAAGTTCTCGTAACGCCGTATCCCCATTAGTCTTCACTTCACAAGTCTCGTACGGTCCCGGTCAAGACGGCCTATCATACTTACAAGGCGCTAGTGGTATGAGTTATTTCCAGTTCTTACCCTACAGTAATTAGTCATTGACTGTCATTCCCAGCCTCAAACCAAGATTCACTGTGCTTTGTGCCAACTTGGGTTGTCGATTGAACTCCACTCCGCTGCAATCGTTGGCTTTCTCCGCCTCTGTCTGGCCATTCTTAATAAGTACACACTTTCACTCTAAGTCCAACGGAACACCCCAATACTACGTGAATTACATTACAGTACCCCCGAGCCCGGCCCTACGGGAAATGAAGCGCCGGGACTCCCCGTGAGAACAAGCGCACCAAATTCGTAGATTCTGGAAGGTTGTCGATCTCTTCGGGTCTGCTTCAATAAATCCATCAAAGATGGTTGTGTAGAGTGGACACCCTGCCGAATAAGTCATGCTTCTTCCACCCCGCCAAATCGAGTCTATTCGCCTACTCAACGTAAAAGTACTCTAACCCAGAGGTTGACCCTATCACGCGACGAGTCCACTAACAGGTAGATCGCTTTGGAGATCGCGGGAGGAGAAACAGAACGTGCATTTTCAGTCAATTTGCCCAACCGCCTCACACGGATTCGAGTTGGTCATACTGTGCTTGTTGAAAACTGTCGTACAACACGCAAGAGAACACGTGTGGGGACCATCCGTGCACATGACTGCACATGAAAAGACGGTTGCTCGTCTTTCACATTGTGTAGACATCATTAAACTGGGGTTCCTCGGTCGTTGGTTCTCAATGAGGCTTCTGTCATTCCGGTGATTATAACTAGAAAAGGTTCCAGGCGAGAAGCTTACAATGATATTGCGTGCGGATCACACAGAACTGTAATATGGACCCGGGGAAACCACCGCCGGAGGCAGATACGATCGCCGCCCGACCCGCATCGCGTCGAATACACGCCTAGTGAAAATTATTCATTTTTGATACGAGAATTGTGATGGAGGCTTGTGCTGAACAAGGACAAGCAGAGACCACAAGTACTGTACTTGCTGCAGGACTCGGAACAGCTCAACAGTGGCCCGGGTGCTCGAGTTAGATCGCACAGCCACATGATCGCGAAACCACGGAAACAACCGGTCACGCATCACGTGTCTCTATCCGGCAACTTTTGCTCACTGCACCACGGTCCACGGCCATCTCGCATTCCTGCGCTTCACAAAACTGGGTCGCTATCTACCTAAAATCCTGGGGGAATGAGTTTTCCTTGTTGGTAGTCATTACATGGTACACTCACACGATCGTTGCGACTGCGCTTTCCAGTCACTTTTACTCTTGCTAGTAGATGCGCACGGATGCTGGTCCACACCGTTCTCTCGGATACGTCTCACGTTGTATCTTCAAGTTAAGGCACGTTACCGTTAGTTAGGCCGGTCAGGAGTTCAGAGTTCCGGTCTCCCTTGATCATTCCAGTGATCTCCCGGTCGAGCACAATCCTTCCTACGTCAGCATTACATATGGAACCAACAGCCTCTTCACCATCGACCTTCTTTTCCGGGTTGCTGCGGGGCGTTTCCCCTCCACGTGTCCACCGGAAGGCACTGGAGCTACTTAAGATGCAATTGTGGCATCCCGTCTGACTTGTCTTCTCTCTCCCTGCGTCGCAACGAACAATGCTCTCTCTTTTTCTTTCCGTGACTGCCGTTGTGTTGGCGATTTCATTGACCAGACCTGTTCAAGTAGTTTATGCACGGTGTCGCAATCAGCCAGGAGACCCTGGCTATCCCGCTGCAGCAGATTGGTCCACTCTTAATAACACAATTGGTGGCAGGCTACTCAGAGTCGTACCATCTGTTGAGGCGTGTCGTAAGCTAGGCTGCACTGAGGCACAATGGGCGAGCGGCATTTTCCGACAAACGATCCCTGGCGCGATGAACGCCGTGAGTACTGTGTTTCAACTTGATCCTGTTTATCACCGCTAAATTACTTTTTTAGTACAACTGGGAACAGGTAATGCATTTCTCGTCTAATTTTCCTTGTATTTGCTAGATGCGACCGTGATCACAGGACTACACTCCTCCCGCAGAACTCTGCCTGCTGAACGGTACCACATGTGCGCAGGGGAATGTCCCGCTTTATGCAGTCAACGCGACAATTGCTCAGCACATACAGGTTAAAAGGACTTCCTGCCTTCTAGTTGCGTCGCTTACCTTCTTATTCTGCAGGCGGGAGTACGATTTGCCCGGGCTCATGACCTACGCGTTGTTATCAAATCCTCTGGCCACGATTATTTAGGTCGTTCTACCGCAAAAAATTCGCTACTTCTATGGACAGCATACTTTCGCGACATCACATTTACCGACCACTTTCTTGTCGGCGGCGCGGATCAAGGTTCCGCGGTTACAGTTGGTTCGGGCGTTGGTCTCAAGAATATATACGCCGCAGCTAAGGCACAAAATAAAATGTTCGTGGGCGGCACTGCTGCGACCGTGTCTGCTGCAGGAGGCTACACCCAAGGTGCTGGGCATTCGGCTTTCTCACCCATTTATGGACTCGCCGCAGACAATGTTCTTCGTACGTGCTTCCGTCCCCTTCGCATTAAGATAAGCCTCAAAAATAAAATCAGAGTACAGCGTTGTTCTGGCCAACGGCTCTTACGTTGTAGTCAATTCAGCCTCTTTCCCCAATCGTACGTTCACCGTGCCTGGCGCTTGGTGGCGGCCTCTACTACTCCTACTTTTCCCCCTCTAGTATTCTGGGCCTTACGTGGAGGTGGCGCTGGCAGTTGGGGGGTGATTATTGATGCCACATTCCGCACCTTCCCGATTTTCAGCGCTACCCTGCATACCGTGAATCTCCTTACGGCGACGGTGGAACAAACGGGCGATTTGATGACTTTGCACGCCAAACACATCAGTGACTGGGATAACGTCAGGGCCGGGCAGTACTTCTATCTAACAGGTTCGGCTACGAATAGCACACTTGCCCTCAACACGGTCTTCAAGGGCCTCGACGGCAATTCCAGCAAAGCCCAGATGTCCGCTTTCCTATCCAACGCAACTGCCCTAGGAGCCATCGTACAGGGGGAGTCCACAATCACAGCGGCTCCCAACGATATTGTTGGATTCCCAGACGACCAGTCTGGGTATAACGTCATCCTCAGCTCTCGCCTCATTCCCAAATCTATTTACGTTCATTCGCCGTCGAGCGTGGGTGCCGCGTACAAGCAGCTGCTCTCGCAAGGTATCCGGTCGGTTCTTGGGCATCTCGTCGCTGGTGGTACGTAGCTCCGTACCCATTAAGACCTACACCTGGGCTGACCATTGATGTAGGTCAGGTCTCTGCCAACGCAAACATTGATTCAGCGATCCACCCCGCATGGCGGGTAGCCAAGACCCATGTAAGCTCCCCATCACCACCCTGATAACCCAGGCTTTATTTTGATGTTCGTTAGCTCATCGCCACTCAACTTTGGGACGATACCCTAGCTGCAGCTGATGTCCTCGCGTTGCGCAGGAATTTCACCTCAATAGTGAGGCCTGTGCTTGCGGGCCTTGCTGGAGGCCCCTCGAGCGGTAGTTACTCAAATGAGGGCGATGTACTCGAACCGAATCCCCAGGTCACATATTACGGCCCGAACTACGCCCGCCTCAAGAGCATCAAGGCTATTTACGACCCGAACGACCTGTTCATCGTTCCAACAGGCGTCCGCAGTGAAATCTGGAACGCAGATGGCACATGCACAGTATGACGAGAAATCCTTAAATATGCATGATTTATTATACCACTGTAGATTATTCCCAAGATTATTCCAAGGATTATTCTGTTCAATCGTGCTTGGATGGCACGCAAGTCGACATACCTTCCCGGAGACATACGCATAAGGGCACATGGTGTAGATGGTTTATCACGCTCGCTTAGCAAACATATATGCGAGAGGTGTCCGGTTCAATTCCGGATGTGTCCAAATACTTTTTTTGGTGTCGCATTTTTATTGTCGATTGTCGATTTTATTTTGTCTAAAATTTTCAGTGGCGCATAGACCATTTAAAGCAATAAAGATCGTAGCACCGAGCGACTACGGCCACGACCAAGAAAAAGGGTGAGGTACTCATGACAGTATCTGCACGTCCGCGCACCCTCAGATCACAGAGATATTGGCGGTGTCACAAGATCTGTCAGATTAGGTCTTAGAGCATCATTGGAAATTTCTCCGGGGCATCCGGTGATAGAACTCATGGTGTGATCTCCAGAGACGGAGACGCAAATGTTGGGTGTGGGATCCACTGTCGGTCGCACATGACAGGCACAGTAAACGCTCTGTGGGACGCCCCAGATGTGATTTGGTCATCACAATCATGTTTTGGCCAATATCATCCAGGCTTCACAGTTAGTGGTTTTGGGACTCAACAGAATTATTTTTTTGTGGGCGGGTTATCGCTAAATGAATGTAAGGATGGCCCTGAATAAGTCTACTAAGCTGAATCTCAGAATTCATCATCTTGGTGTGGCGGCAGCAACTCAGTGACAAGCAGCGACCTGCTCCTCGGACGGGTGTGTGCCATCTACAGTGTAGCTAAAATTGTGCAGGGCACACGTGCGTACAGGTACAAGAATGATGAGGACATGCTTTGAGTGCCTGCTTATAGAGGGCGTCAATCAAAGCAGTCTCGTGGTATGGCTTGGGTGCAATTTGGAGGTCGATCGTGATGCCAGCAGGAGGGAGACCTCCAGTTAGCTGAGACTCAGATTGCATGTGTGCTCCGCCCACATACCATCACAAGGTGGTGCGGCAGGCGCGTGACAGGCGCGACGCAAAGTTGTTATCTTGTCCCGTGTTGATGCGATCGGGTGATCAAATGTACATTCGAAAAGCTGAGAACTACCGAGGATCGTGAAGAATACCGTACAGTGAACCACTCTCTCGGGTTTTCGTAGAGTGTTCCGTGCCAGCGGGGTTTCGGCGTACCAACTAAGTTGGGGCCCGCTTTCCCCCTCATTGGGAACATGGAAACACCCCAGAACCACGAGAGAGTGATGTTGATGACCTGCGCCACGCGGAGAAACTGCGGTCCTCATGAACCTTGGGTACCATCAACCTCTCCCTGGGAAATCCCCGCTGGTACCGGAGCTAGATGCACCGGTGGGCGGTCATATGTTTCCGTCTGTAGTAGAGATACGATTTTTTGATTCGAATCAACCTCGACGACCCTGACCGCGCATCAAGACACAAGGAGAGCAAATAAAGGGGAGGCGTTCGTACCGCGCTTCCAGTACGACGTGAGTCAATGTCTGCATCGGGGCAGCGCGCAATCTGAACCTTAGTGAGCGGGTAATAGTGTAAGATCCTTTGAATAATACAGAGCGCTGTTCCAGGCGCGTGTCAGGGTGACGGCTGTGGTTGAGTACAATCAATGGCGAACCGATTCATCCTCTGGATTAGCGAGAACGCCTTCCCAAAGTATGTCAACCCGCGTAGCTCCTCCGCGCTGCGCCTTGATATGCTCGTCGTATTTCTCAAGCGAGAACACCTCTCCGTTGACGTTAATCTGCGCATCGGGCGTGAACAGCGTTTGTGTCTGTGGGTCTTGGTCGAGTTTGTACAGGTCTGTGAACGAGGTTTGCGTCCATTCTTGAAGCTGCTTCGATAGATTGAGATTATCGTCTGTCGTTCCTGCAACCGCAGTAGCCTGAGTGGAGGACATTTGTAAGTTCCGGGCCTGCATCGGCCCGCTACCGCTGTTTCCAATGAGTTGAACCCGAACTGACGTTCAAAATATTCGACCTCAGCTGTACAGTACGAGCAACGGGCAAACAGCTCTCCAGCTGGAGGAACACGGTCAATCGCTCGTCAGAATGACTACATTGCTCCAGACCGGCCTCGGGAGACTGGCACGTCTTTGTGGTAGTCATCCCCTCCGAATTCACATCAACACGGGCACCATTCGGTTCACGGCCATACCACAACCACAATCGCATCCCACCAGACCAACACAGTCCTAGGCGATAAGCTATCGCATCGTACCCGCGATTTTGTCCAACCAGTCGTAAACGACCATCGCCGTTCCTAGCCACAGCAATAAAAGGGCCATAGCGCCGTTCTTTGTCTTCCGCTTTTGTGACTCAGAATCTTCAACTCAGCACATCCACATTTCCTTTCATTCGGCTACTGTGGCTTGTGCCGTGCAATGCCCAACGCAAATATAACTGGGAGCAGCCCTGGTTTGGGTCCGCCACCTCCCTTTATATCTCACCCAGCTCGACAATGTCAACGGACTGCCTTCTTCCCGCTTACTGGAACTCTGATATTTGCGTTGCCACTTCAGCCATGAATAAGCCTCGCCTTTTCACACACTGGATCCCGAGACTACAGGTCTGCCCTCTTATACAGTACTTACATAACCTAATCATAATTCGCAGATCCTTAACGAGAGATCGCTCTTACAACTACGCCAGCAGCCGACCCATAGTCGGCTAAAACTCATTGACGATTATCTCGAAGGTGCACGAAGAGGCGAAGATAAAGAGTATACTTTCGTGTCCCTAGGGATGCCCAAACCCAGCACGACGACCCATAAACGAGACTTTTCGGTACTCGGAGAAAACATCACGACTGGCGTCGCTTCGCCGTCATCTACCGCCCCTAGCTCCCCCGGTCACCACCTTCCTCGTCCTGTCACTACTACCCTCATTCCAACTTTTTCGCAAAGTAGCGACCTCAGCTCACCCACCACTTCCTCCGACGCTTCGGATTTACTCCCAGAAGCTATGGTAGAAGACTCATGCCCCCATGAGTATTTATCGCAGACAAGTTGCGCGTACCGAGACGGCCTAGACGTTCCAAGTTCGGGAGGCTTGCTTTCCGTTTCCATTGTCGAGACATGAGGCACATGGACGACGCAGTTGGATTCGACACAATGTTTTGCATGTCGTCCTGATCAGCACTGGGCTGTGCTGTTGATGCTTTGGGGTTCACTATCCCCAATGCTATCATACCCGAGCTCTCAAAGCCAAAGCCTTATAGTACATACGCTATTCTAGTTCCCGCTATGTAGTCTTTCACCTTCAAGCCGTCTTGCAACACGGCCATACCCAATGATCAACTAGTTCCATTATAAGTGTCCCTTCCCTTAAATTGTCTAGCGTTTCGTCGGTCGTTGACGTGCCCAATTGTGGGCCGGAGTCCAGGTGACATTATGATGGATGTTCAAGACACTCGTCGACGAGCCCAAGGAGGTGACACGAACCTGGGAGATTGTCTTCCTTGAATCGCGTCGGTGGCATCTGGTGGGCGATTTCATTTTCGTGCCACTATCATCTACTGCTACCCACTACACCCTCCTCGGACCTCTGAGAAACACTGCGCAGGCTATGTTCATATCTCAGAACCGATTCCATCATTCCCCCCATCCTATGATAGCAGTCAACCGTGGCTCTCCTCCAAATTGACGTTTTACCAGTGACTATACCTCACTTCCCCCCCGGGACAGTGCTCTTCCCCAATCATACTGTAGTTTCGTACTTCGGTTCCGCAGACAAATCGTCTCGCGTTACTTTCTTCGTGAATGTGCCTACACCGCGAAGTTCGCTGGAAACGATGTCTCCGGTCGCTGACAGCTCACCGGCGTGATGGGCCCATTCTCGCACCATTCGATCATCTCATCGTCGCAATGAACTGATTCACTATCCTTACGAGCCTAGATTCCAAGGGCGACAGGTTTGGGGGCCTCGGCCTGATCGCGAAATACTCCGCTCTATCTTCTATTGCGAACCGAGGGTACCATCACCACATCCTCGTAGTTGGAGGTGGTGCAATTCGGCGAAGCATAGCACATCAGGTGGTTAGTTTCGCCAACTCGGTACGCAATATTCACCTTCCCTTGCCATCGCCCCTGCCCTTGCTCTCCAGACTCCGGCTGACGGACGACCTCCTTTCTTTCCGCTCGCCCTTAGACATACGTTTCTCTGAAAAATGATTTCCTGCGACCCGTCCCCTTTCCGCGCCTCCCAGGAATAGAACGCGTTGGCGCCGTCTCGCGATTATTCGCTCTCCAGGCGCCCGTATTTCAAGACAGCACA
This sequence comes from Lactarius akahatsu, assembly GCA_021524915.1. Classification (NCBI taxonomy): domain Eukaryota; kingdom Fungi; phylum Basidiomycota; class Agaricomycetes; order Russulales; family Russulaceae; genus Lactarius; species Lactarius akahatsu. Next base: position 66,846 of record JAKELL010000062.1, on the reverse strand, counting down.
TCGCCCCCTCAGATGGATACTCGTGACAGGCTCGAGCTATGTAGCCCCTTCATCTCCTCCATTTGCAACATCTCCATCTCTGCACCGTTTCCGGTATGCTTGCGGCGCCCTCACAAACAATGACCGGTACCTCCGCCTGCTTCCTTTGCGCTGACGCACGCCCCGCGCGCGCTCGCATTCGTCGGCCTCCTCATTTCCACTGCAAGCGTTTTTACGCGCCCTCGCAGACCCCTGCCGCCGAACTCCGGCGCACGAAGCTGTGCTCGGCAACCCTGCACGCGCCGGGCCGTACTGCCCGATGGCTACGCCACGATCCGGAACCCACTCCGGAACCCACTTGTTGCCATCCTTCAGCGTTCGCAACAAAGATATAAAGAGCGCCAAATAGAGATGTACAGCGAGGACGAGGTGCGCATGTGGCTAGGCAGCGCAGAGTGGGCGGATCTAATAGTGTGACTGGCCGCGTGGTAAAAGGAACAAGGAGGGGGGGGATTGAACGAGGGAATCAGGATGTAGAGTGGAATGCGTTGGACTGAATCAGTACTGAATATTAGTATTGAATCTAGAAAAAAATCCTAGACGGGATCGGTGCTCGGTGCGTTCGGGTCTCCTAAGGTCAACTGATGATGTAATACTTTTATCTTAGTTGTTGCATCCGCCTCTCTTCGCATATCACTACAGATACCGACTCAAATCTAAACGAGAATACTCTGAGTCACTAGAAGCCAGGACGGTAACATGCACGATTGTTCTTGTGGTCAAAATGCTAGATCATCGAGGAGTACCACATCAACTGCTAGAGGTGGTTTGGGCGCCATATGCAAATCCCTGCCTAACCTGTCTATCACGGGGTGTTTCAGGCACATACACAAGACGAATTTGCAGCCTTCTGACGCCCTAAAGCCTTTTGTTTTGTTCCTCTGGCTCTGGGCCGCCTCTCGTGCTCAGCCCTCAAATAGGGGTCGTCTGATGTTCTTTTGCCACCGGATACAGAAAGCAGCGCCCACTAGCACGGTGGGGTTGTCGCCGTGTCATCACTCAACTTGGACATCCACAAGCTCCTGCTTCGCCGCGCCCAGCAGGGATCTCCGCGCAGCAGCCGAACTCCGCTGAGATAAATAGTCCCTTCCCCCCGAGGCTAGTCTTCACGCATCACCGTTATCAGGCTCGTACTGGCAATATGCCGACTTTCAGAACCACCGCCTCTGGCCCTTTGGTCGCATTCGTCGCCCTCTCGTACATCGTGCCTCTGTTCCACGCACAATCCCAGCTCCCCGCATGTGCCGCACGTTGCGCGGCGAGTGCAGCCGCTATCACAGGGTGCTCCCTGTATGACTTTTTCTTCCCAGTCTTATTACATTCGTCCTCATCTTGAGCCACTCTCTCTGTGATTGCGTCTGGCAGCACCGATCCTGCGTGCATCTGTAGTAGCGACCCTTTCCTCTTAGCTTATGATGCGTGCATATACCAGCCCGAGAACTGTCTTAACGGCGACAATGCCGACATCCAGCCAGCAATCTCATTCTACGTCGATACCTGCGACGTCGACGGGCCAGGTAAGCAAGATAGGTGTACTTAGAATTTTTGGGCGCAAACGGCTATCCCTCCCCCCATTAGGATTTCCTACGATTGTGGTGCCGTCCTTTACGACGGGCTCTGGCGCTTCCTCGATCTCAAGCACCATCCTCACTCTCCCACCCCCCGTCTTGCCGACGCTGACGAGCACGCCTAGTACCACCTCGGCGTCAACGCAAACTGTCAGTTCGCCGCCGACCAATGCCGCTGCGAGTTTGCCAGTTCATGCCCGGGCTGCTGCTCTGATGGCGGGAGGAGTTGGCGCGCTTGTAGCCGTAGCGATGTGACAGGCTACGATGTTTGGGACGGTGACATGTAATAGAATTGTGTAGTGTTCAATTGTGGGATGCTCTGTACGCCTGGATGCATAGTAAACTGCAAATTTTCTACCCTCTTGTTTTCCTACCACTTGAGTACTTGTCCGACCCACTCGTCACACTGAAGTCAAACTCAAAAGGCCTCCTATCCTGCGCTTACGGCGCCGCTGACCAAGCGTGGAGAGGGCGGAGGCTATGCAAACGCTCCAGCGCTCTCACAACAACTTGAAGAAGCACCTTAGCAGGCTAATTGTAGATTGACCTGCCCAGCACTCCTCGTATCACACCAGCACGCCTCTGTGCAACCCGAGATGCAGGAACGGGACCCACCATTTCTTTGCATGGGCGCTGGTCATTTGTGCCACTGGCACACCTGCTTCAAGTTGCTGGGAAACCTTGGCAGGGGCACCCCGAACCCCGAGTCAACTTGCAAAACAATGAAAGCACAGCCCGTAGTCCCACATACAGTACGATCAATGCATGATCTCACCTCGCTATCTCCAAGCTACTGGCAGGTTCGGTAATCCCATCTATCGTCGCGACATCGCGGGGTCTATCCTCGGGCCCCCAATTCTACATTCAGGCTTCCACAGGAACACCAATAGTAGGCCTCTGATGGCCGCGCGGCCATTTCAAAACAATATATGCACGCATAGTCGCACCCTGCTTCGTGTCCAACCACGCTGTACTGTTGCGGTCAAAGTCTGGATCATCGGGGTTTATCTACCACCTCAAGCCTAGACGTGGTGTAGCCCGTGTGGGCACCACACGAAGCGTAGAGTCGTGTATCACAGAAAATCCCGTCTTTCTTCCACAGTGAGGTTATGCAGGCACGCCAACAAGACAAAGATCGGTGCCTCCTGACGCCTTTGTTGATCTCTGGAGTCTGGACTGTTTGTTGCGCTTAGCCGTCAAGCAGCTCTTTAAAAGCACGCATCAATACCGCTCGACCCATTGTTCTGCCCAAATGCTCATCTGCCACCGGAACCAAGGAAACAGCGCCCATTAGCACGGGGCTGCACGCAGGCTGTCATCGTATCAATTCAATTTGGACGTACACAGACTCGCACCCCCATACAGCTGGGATCGCCGCACGTTCAAGGAACCGAACGCCGCTAAGCATTGTAGCGATAAATAGCCCATTCCTCCCCGAGGTTCTTCACGCATCACTTTCAGCAGAAGACCCTCGCACTGGCAGTATGCTGACTTTCAGACCCACCGCCTCTGGCTCTTTGATCGGATTCCTCGCCCTCACGTTCTTGTCTCAGTATATCCCGGGCTCCCAGGCGCAGTCTCCGCTCCCTGCGTGTGCCTCACCTTGTGTCACGGCCTCAATCCCTACCTCGGGGTGCTCCAGGTATGTCGTCCCTCCCAAGCCTATTCCACTCGCCCTCATCACGAGTTGCTCCCTCATCTGGTAGCGCCAATAATACGTGCATTTGTGAAAGCAACCCTTTCCTTGTAGCTTTTAGCGCGTGCATAAACGAGAGCTGTAGTTCCGACGACATTCAGCAAGCATTGACGTTCTACAGCATCGCCTGCGCTGGCGAGGGGCCAGGTAAGCATTCTCTCGTTGACATCTGTGCTCTGAGCGCGAGCGAGTATCCTTCCTCCCCTTTAGGATTTTCTATACCTGCGACGGAGTCTTCCACGACGGTTTCGGGCTCGTCCTCGAGCGGCATCCCCACATTATCGAGCTCCGTCTCGACAACCTCGACGACCAGTTCGAGCAAGCCGACGAGCTCTAAGACGACGACGGGCACGAGCACGACGAGCACGCCCAGTTCCAGTTCTTCGCCGACCAATGCCGCTGCAAGTTTGTCAGGCCACGCTCACGCTGCTGTGCTGATGGCAGGAGGAATTGGCGCGCTTGTAGCCGTAGCGATGTAATGCTAGTACGATTTTTTGGGTTCGGATATTTGTTTTAGGACCGTATTATTCCCAAGTGTTGGACGTTCTATAAGCCGTAATTTCTCTACCCACTTTGATTTCCGAGCCCTAATCTCAAATGGACTTCCGAGTACTGTGCGTGACCTTGAACAGCCTCGAAAAACGTTTTGGAAAAAAACACGCGCGCACGCCTCGGGCTGGGGCAAGCCCAGCTCCGAAAGAAAGAAAAAAGGCATAGTGAGCGCAATTTTTTTAGGCTGTGCAAAGCCCCTATCACGAGCCTACCTTATGCCCGGTTCTACCCGCTCTACAACCATTGACTGCCCCCCAGCAGCGGATTGTAAAATTTTGCCTTAGAGTCAGAGCACTGCGCATCCGACGTCGACTCCCGACACGAATGAAGTCCTGCGGTCGCAGCGATGCACTTCCGGGGGAGGAAGCGCCGAAATGCTCAAAGCGGCCTTGGCAAGTGTCCCGGGGCCTACCTTTCCGAAAAGAGCGGAGTAATAGCACCGCACACTGCGCATGCCTTTGATCGCATGAGGGGTGGTGCATGACACCTGTTCCCGGCGCCGGACGCCCAGTATGTCTTTATAAATACTCGGCCCGAATTCTCAATCGACCTTTCTCCCCCTCGTTCAAACGTCATGGTCCGCCTCTCCACTGTCCTTGGCTTTGCGTTCGCCGCTACATCTGTCCTCATACCCGGGGTGCTGTCTCAGGATATTCCTGCGTGTGCTCAATCTTGTGCACAGAGCGCCGCGGATAGCTCGGGCTGCTCTCTGTATGCCGAATTTCGTCCTATTTACCCCACGTTTTGACATCGAATCACCTTCAGGGCGGATACCAACTGCATATGCACCAGTTCAGCGTTCGCAAGCGCTGGTGGTCTATGTATCGCACAGCAATGCACGCCTGACGAAGTTCAGGCGGCTCAAAATTTCTTCTTGTCTCTCTGCAGTGGTGCGTTTGTCCGTCCTCTTTCACATCGGGCGGTACCTAAACGTCAATACAGGGGCTGGCACTTCCTCTTCTAGTCCATCCTCCGGTGAGCGATATCCGCTGTGCCGCGCGAATGCATTTGTTTGACTGAACTCCCCGACTCAGGCACTTCGACCGGAACAGACACTTCGACCCCGACCGATACTTCGACCGCAATCAATACCTCCTCGGTCACTCCATCATCTACGACGAACACTACGCCCCTAACCACGGCTACGTCGTCGACCCCTAGGACGACGACTACGTCCCCGAGTAGCACGCGCACTTCCTCGACGAGCACAACGTCCTCGTCCTCGTCCTCGACGCCCTCCAACCACGCCACGCACGACAAGCCTGCGGGCGTGTTGGGTGCAGGGCTCGCCCTAGGCCTGGCGCTGTTTGCGTGGTGAAAGTTGTTTGAGGGAACACGGAGCGAGGTAATTGTCTGACACGCGCAACACATGCACGCATGCTGTTGCCTTCCTTACTGTATCTGACATGCCATACTCGGACGCTGTGCGCGGGAAAAAAGAAAAAGGTTCGCGCCAAGGCAATGAACATGTCGTTTCACGTTATTTACGATAATTCGCCCGTATCTTGACTTGACGCTGTTATGTTACTGGACTTTCTTACATTTACTACGGACCCTGATGAAATGGACATGACGCTTTCTTCCTCATGTTGTCATTGCCGTGTATTAAAACGGCACGCATGTGCGACGTGGCCCCTGCGCAATTGGCTCCAAGGCGGAACCCCTACGTGTACGCTGAAGAATGGATGACACCCTTACCCTTTCCCTGAATCGCTATGACACAATAGTAACGCGAAGCGTGGCCCACGCTGTCAGTCAACATGGCAGGACAACTACTGTCCATTCCACCCATCCAAGCCCATTTTGGGTAAAACAATATTGCCTTTCTGGACTAGAGAAGCAGAGAAGCCTGCACGCACGCACGCACTTGATTTGCCGGGGGTGGTAAGATGGGGTAAGCGTCCGGGCTCCTGACGTGCGGGCGCAGGTCCTCGGGTCCTCGGACACATTTCTCGCTACCTCCTTCACACCGTCCGAGTCTTCCTCTCCGCTCTCTCTCACCTAGGAAGGAAGGAAGAAGGTTCAAGATAAGAGTGGTATTCTGCTAACGTTAGTTATCAATAGCCAATGGTTCAACTGTCACATCCAGCTATACTACGGTTGGACTGTTGTTTCATGCCTCTTCCAGCCAAGACCAAGCAAGTCCCGTCCCTTGAGTGCCGTGGCCCGGATAAAGATGGCTAGTAGCCTGAGCTGAGTCATTCGTTGTACTTTCAAAACGAACGTCCCGTCGTCTATGGATTCGAAAACCGCGGCTGTCACTGTCACTTGTCGAAGTGCTGCCGGCATGCATGTAGAAGTTGCCAGGCAGGAAGATGCAGGTAGCTGCGGACCACCGCCGCGGCCGCATTACAACGAAGAACTCGGAGCGGAATTATGAGCTCTCTCCGGCGCAGATTCAGAAGTGTGCTGGCAAAGCGAATAACACCAGTATAGCAGCCGTAACACGCGTTGCTTATCGCCGCGCCTCGCGCGTACTAAGTTACGAAGGGCTCAGTTTCTGCCCGCTCTAAACCCTTTCAGAGTCGTCCGATAGAACGGGCAGACGGACGCGGGGGGTGTATGGGGTGACATTCAAGATTTGAATCGCCAGCACAGCGCCAGCCTCTGAAATGTATACAGTATCCCAATAACCCTAGCGGATTTGGATTCTAATCAATCATGAATAGAAAATGAATAGAAGGATATGGCGTACTACCATGACTGGTCATTACACGACCCAGTAAATAAGTAGCAGTACTGTACATGCGCACACGACGCACATGTCGTGTCATCCAAGCGCGGACGCGGCCGCCTCGACGCTCTCAAGCCCAATACTGTAACTGGCATCATAATTTACTATACAGGGACAGCATGAGGTTTGAGCCCCTGCCGGAAAGGGATCAATTACGATGGCCCACATTCTATCACAGATCACAGAAGTCGCCAGATGGGGTTTGGGGAGGGAATCGACGTGCTGTGACAGTGGGGCCAAAGGTAGGGCTGAGAGAAGTGTTTTTTTTTTGTTATGGGAACCGTGTTTATTCCGGGAGACCGGGACAGCATGTAGTGCAAGACCGGTCGCCATGAGCCGAGCATTTACAGGTTATGACGCGCGACGGTGAGTGGAGTGCCCGCCAAACCACGTAGGTAGTCGAACGAGTCGGGAATGTAAACGATTGAGAGGAGTGTGTTATGGGGCGGCGGGGCGCGTGCGGGCTGAACGAACCGGGGTAATTGTTGAACGTTGATCAAGGGTGGATCACGGCCATCAATCCCGTCCCCTTCATGCGTGGGTCCTCAAAACCACTGACCGGATATGGTCATATCGTTTTCCCAGCCGCCACTAGCAACACCTGAATGAGACAAGACCTGAGACATCTGAAGGTCCACCTGAGGTAATACCGCCCTGTATTAATGGCCAATTTTAAGCCGATCAGCCTGGCGCGCATGCGTGCACAACGTTTATTTACCTTTTTTTATCAAATGAAACTGGCACGCGAACTCCGGGTACCAAAAGTCCCGGTCGCTGCTGCAGCGCTTTTCTTTTCGCTTCTTTTTGTTTTTGTTTTGTTTTTGAAATCTTTTTTTGTATTCCGCGACAGCCACCGCTAGCCGGATGATGCAGAGGCGAAGCCCGGATTTCATGGTCCCGTCGCTCCGCTGCGCAGCCCGGGAGCTGTAGATCTAGAAGGTGTCTGTCTCTGTTCGCAGCAAGGGTGCAGGTGCCAAATTGAATCTCGACAAATGCTAAATGCTTTGCCCGTGCCTGCATGAGGAACAGTACACTTGACGATTGATCAATATACTTGCGAACGGCCGGGTCGAAGCTGCCTACGCGCCATCACGCACTTGCATTAGCGACTGTCCAACAGGCTACCGTAATTACCGGTAATACAGAAATAATGAGGTCCGGGGTTCGATCTCGTCACCACAGTCAACCGACACAAATGCTGTTACTGTACTGTAATTACCCATTGTGGTCATTATTGTTGTCGTTGTTTCTAGATGCCAAACTGGTGCCAATGGTTGCACCGCGCCAAGATGATGATGACAAACCTGATGCCATCCATCGCTGGCTTCTCACTGATCCCATGGCGAGGCGGCTGAATATCGTACCGTAGTTTAACCACTATCATCCCTCAACCATCATTGAGTTAAGACTCGGCGGGCGCCCCAACCCACGGATCATTGCTTCATTGAACGAGCGAACGACAACAGGCAACACATAGCAGAAACCATTTGTATGACATGTGATATCCTCTCCCGCACATTAGGAGGAAGAAAAGCTTCAAGCGTTGGTTGGTTGTACATAGTGCTACTCACCGCACGTTCCCTACACCCCCCAAAAGTAAACGAGAGAAAAGGACAAAAAAAGGGGACAAAGAGAAGTGGGTGGATGCAATTAGTGTGTTCCAACGCTACGTAAAAGGGATAAATATCGTCCAGGTCGCGGTACGCCGAAATTTTACGCCCGTCCGGTGTAATGATCGTAAGGAGGGTGGAGTGGGGGGTCGGGGAATATCACAAGCGCATAAGGGGAGAGGGAGAGAAGTACGAGATTAGGATGCGATGTATCGGCCGTATGCGAAAGGGAGAGTGGGGGAGAGTAGGTGTCGACGTTGAAAGGAATAGGGAGATGGAGGTGTTGAGCATGGATTGGCGCCGCCGGTTTCGTGTGCACCCTTTGCCTGGCCACTCGCGCGGATCGGTCGCTCCGCAGGGTAAGCATGTGGATGGCGAACCAAAGGGCACGCACGAAGAAAAGCGGGAGAAGGTGGGAGAGGCGAGAGAGGGTTGTAAGATGAAGGATGCGATGAATAGATGTGTGCGAATGAGGCAGATATATGAAGACATTGCGGGGCGTAAGATGAGCTGTGCGCGAAAGCAAAAGTTAGTATTTTAAACCCCGGAGAGGACCTATTGGCGTACCGATAATGGAGCGATTCGTATCCAATCCATGGGAGAAAATAACGGAGATAGAGTACACGAGGAAAAAAGGTAAATGGGGAAGTCGCGGTTGCCAGATATCATAGGATACCTGACTCCTTGAGTGCGTTCTGTAAGATCGTCTCTTTCACCGTGACGAAAACTAGTCTGATATTAGACGTGTCGGTGGCTTGCGTGATACTACATTAGGCTCAGTAAGCCACGGAGAGTCGGAAAATTAAATGGAGAGGCAAGTAGACGCACTGTGGGTACACGTTTAATCGTGCGCGGTTCGCCTGCATAAATCGCCAAAGGATATATTTTGCACCCTTGTTGACATCCGCGCCGCCTGTGTACTCGGGGAAATACTTGTCTAAGGGTACCTGTGAGGACGAACGCCAGGTCAGGAGGACTGAAAACGCGGAAACATCAAAGGGTAGCGCGCCTTGGGGAGCTTGTTCTTGAATACATCGATTTTATTTAAGAAAAGGATGATCGAAGTGCGCAAGAACCACCGTGAGTTGATGACCGATTCGAAGAGAACGAGAGACTCCGCCATTCGGTTCTGCGATCCTTCAGTCGGTGAGATGGTGACTTGAATTCATTTACGCACCTGATTCCTCTCCTCTAGAAGGACCTGGTCATACTCCGATAATGCGGTGCAAAAGATAATACTCGTGACGCTCTCGAAATTGTGTATCCACTTCTTCCGCTCCGACCGCTGTCCGCCAACGTCGACCATATGTATTGATAGCTGGCCCAGGGGAAACCGAGTTTCGGTAATTGCAGTCGTCTTTGCACGCGCCCGCAGGACGTCCTCCATTGATGGAAGGTAATTGCTAGCCGCTATCCGATGTGCTTCCGCAAAAAAGCTGTAGATGATTAATAGTAAGCGAGCGGATACGGCGAGTGTCGAGACAGGAAAACGGAAGCCAAAGGACGGCATTTACGTAGAGTAAATGCTCGTTTTGCTTTCTACAGTGTTTTTCCTTTCTTATCAAAGGGACTCACTAAGTGGCACTATCCATCAAATAAAATTTAGACGAATAATTCATCAAGGCGGGAATGATCTCGTCCGCCCATAAATCCTGAACAGCTTGCGCGACGTCGGGGCTGAAGAAGAAGTGTGGGTCTTCGATGGCGAGCTGATACGCCAAGATACGTTCGCAATTCGCCTGAAAGAGATGGGTAAAAAGGAGGCGGGATAAAGGAGGCGGCGGCATACTCTGTTGGCGGGGGTGATAGGCTCGAGATTGAATTTAGTCAAGGCTTTGACAACGCCGTGGGCGCTTTCGTGGAGGTTTTTCCATATGAGTGGTCGGAAAGCGAGAAGCTCTTCGGGAGTGTAACCGTTCTGGTGAATAATTTTCATTTGCTTGACTATCGTTGATTTTCCGGACTCGCCGGAACCTAAGTAAAGAATGATTGAGCATACATGCGCACATACAACGAATGAGACGATTGAGAATAAATCCAGAGGGCAACATGATGCACCCCGATTGTGTCCTGTATGAAAGCGTTGCGGTAGAACGCCGGAACATGAAAAGGTTATAATCGATGGTCCCGTGACGCGGGTGAAAGGCATCGCTGCTATGCCGATCGGAATCCCCTCCCTCGGTCGATGAAAGAATATTCTTTGTTTTATGGGGAGGCAGCGGTCAAGCAGCGGCGGGGGAAGAAACAAAAGGAAGGACAGAAGGGGTGAATGCGCACCGAGTAACAAGATCTTGCATTCTCGCTTATATTTCTTAGAGTCCTCCTCGATCTGACGGTCTATCATGTCTGAGCGGGCTCTCTCTTCAGCTTCTCGCGTATTTGAGGCGCAATTCCCCATCGTCGTATGAGGGAAGGGTAGGATTGGAAAGGCGGCGGTAGGTTGATCGCTCTAAGACGAGGTAAGAGTGTGCGAGAATGTGTCGTGATGGAGCGTAGGAGACTCGGGGGGGGGAGTAGGGGAGCGGAAGGACGGAGGGATGTGAAGAAGGGGGATGGGAGAGAGGAAGGAAGATGGCGGACGGGAAGGACTGGGATGGGAAGGAAGGAAAGGGAAGGAGTGACTGGAATGGATTGCGTGTAATACGCCCCGCGCTTGATGCCATAGCCGGCGACACTTGTCAGCTCAGTTCATCCTTCGCTCAACACCTATCCATCCTCTTTCAGCGAGCCACTCTACCGGCCCGTCCCCCCCCTGGTTACTACACCCCTTGTATTTCCAGTATAGCTTTCTTGTTCTTATTCCTCTTGTATTTCATCATGATCATGGTCTTCTACTTGCACAGAGGCTAGCACAGGCAGTCTAGTCAAGATCCGAGAAGATCGATCTGTGATCGAATCTGTACTGGATTATTCCTCATTTATCCTTATGCACCCGGCACTTTCCAACCATGTCTCTCACGCTTACTCCCGCCTGAACATCGTCGACAGCTCAACACAAGGCGCCCATCTAAGCGTCCCTCATCCTCGCTGATACTCTACTGTACCGCCGATGCCGGTATCGGTACCGATATAACATAAATGCTACAGGTAAGATCATCCCCGACCCTGTCTTGCATTGATTGCATTAGCGTAGTATATCATTAGCGTCAAGTACCGCCGAATCCTGCCACCAATGTCCTCACTGCCCCACCACCACGGCGCAGACCACGTACTGCACCGCAGATGCACAAACTCGGATTTCTCTGTGGGAGAGAAGATCCCTGGCGGGCCGAATCTCACCTAACGTTCACTTTTACCCCAATCGCGTCGTGAGCGTGCCGCCCCTTGATCATGAGGAAGGGGAAGAAGCTGCGTCCTGCCTATTCAGGGCACACCATCTGTCAGAAAACTCCATCTCAACAAATCCATTCCATTCCAGTCGTCTAACTCCTTTGACCCGTCCATATGTCGCACGTGTCCCTGTCATGCCTAACAATTCTAGCGCTGTGTCCTTGGAACTCGAATTCTTCCCTTTCTCGTGCTCGTCTTCAATCTCTCAACAAGCAATGTCTTTCTCCCAAGCCCGGTACGACTCGTATCACTCTGGTCGTGACTACCTTTGTATACCGTATACATAAGGGACCTGTAGCACGCTCGCCACATATATAGGATTATTTAAAAATGTGTTGTCGATCAGAGTACTACTGTATGCTCGGAACTACAATCTACAAGGCCTGATGCATTGCCCGAAAACAACTACAAAACAAACAAAAACATACGACTGTGTCGTTGTCGCTGTTGCGCAACGGCACGAGCAAGTGAAAACAGCATAATGAATAATGATAGTACACCGTAACAGAGCAGCAAGACACCACTGTCCTTGTCCTCGTCGTCACCTCACATAGCAAAAAAAAAATGCAAACTCGAACTTGAACCTGCCCACGTAACATTATGCCGGCACTGGCTGCACGACGCCCTTGAGCATTGCGCACACGTTCTTAACGAGTTCGTTCGCCTCGTCGCGCTCGACCACCACGAGCTTTTCCTCTTTCTCGAAACGTCCCTTGTGCCCGTGCGGGTGGTCCGCCGACGCTGCAGCGATGTAAGCCAGTTTCTCACACGCGCGCTCGGAATGCGTCGCAGCGTCTACCACGGCGTGCTCCAGCTCGTCGATCCTTGCGCGCGCCTCGTGCAGCTGGCTCAGCGCGATCAGCAATTGCGTGTCTGCGAAGCGCCATCGCTGTGCGTCATCGTCTTCACCATCGTCCGTTTCCTTCTCGACCACTTCACTCGACCTGCCACTGCCGGCGACAGTCGACGCCGGACCCTCAAGTGCATCTATGTTCTCACGTTTGAGGGGATCTATCGAGCACAGTTGGCACAATGTGGGAGCTCACCGCTAGTGCCGTATTGGCTCACGGAGCCCATGGATGGCCAGCGCGCCGCCGCCGCCGCAAAGACGTGAGGTGGCAGAAGCGCCTCCTCATTCGCTCCAACATCGTCACCGGCCGGGGAATCTATACACAGAGTGAGGGTGTGAGGATACATGGATACGGCGGAACGCCGAGCTTACTGGATCGGCCATCGCTCAGAGAAGGGACTTGCGAGATTGAGTCGTCGGGCTCGAGTGAGTATTCCCTCCCTCTGTCGCTAGGATCGCCGAGTGTGATGGGAATAGCAGCAGTATGCCACCCAACCGGACCATCGCCAGGCGGCTTAACCGTCTCGCTATCATGGAGCGCAAACAAGGGGTTGTACGACGCCCGGCGGCGGCACTCGTCCAAGGGGCCCACGAGCGCGCCACGGAAATCGAGCTCTTCTTCGTAATCCTCCTCCGGCGCGAGCAACTCAAATGAGTCCGCGCGCTCAAGTAGGCGTGCGTCGCGTCCAGATTTATGCGCAGACGCAGACGAAGGGTCGTCTGGCTCGGGGTCAAGGAGGCCGTCCGACACACGGTTCCAGCGCTTAAGGAACCAGACCATCATGCGGCGGGCGGCAGGCACGGGCCCGCCAAACACGGACGGTCCAAAGATGCGCCCGATGTCCTCGAGCGCGATTCCATTCTCCGGGCACAGCGGCACCTGCGTGAAGAATGCGCACAGATACACGATCAGCGAGAAGCTATGCGTCGGCAGCAGCCGCAGCAGGTCCTGCGCCACCGCCACTTGCCCCGTCTCCGCCGACTCGTCCTGCGCCGCGCGCAGTCGCGCCTTCTCGAACAGTATCCGACGCGACGGCCGTGGCGGTCGCTGACCCGTCTGGAAGAACCGCGCGCGTAATTCCTCCTCCTCGTCTTGCTCCTTCCGCGTGCGCTCGTCCTCGCGCTTTACGCTTGGCCGCACGCACCAGTTCCAGAACGCGTTGAAGAGATACGGCGTCAGCACGGGCTCGGGAAGCTCCTTGAGGTACGTCAAGAGGAGCGCGCAGATGTCCGCCGTGGATTCTGCGCGCAGGTTCATACCCTCGCCGAAGGCAGGCGGGGTGTCGAACAAAGTCCTTAGCTCATGGTGGCGCTGGCGATTGGGCAGATCCCGGAAAAGGCCGCTCTTGTATATACCTGGAATGCAAATAATGAGTACATGAAGTGTAAGCCAGTGAATGCAACACGGGGACTCGCCTGTGCGGTACAACTCCTCCACGCACAGAAAGACAACGAGGGGCAGGTCGTGCCTGAATCCGCCAAGGATCGCAGTTGCCGGCGCGCGAAGCACGCTCTCGTTCAACGGCACGCCAAAGACATCTATCCGTACCACGTCAGCTCAACAAAGAACAACCCAGCTGAAAGGATACAAACGGGCATTCTCGTCGAAATCCGCGGGCTCCTTCCCGGCGCGCACCCGTGCAATCCGTGCGTACTCACGCTCCCGGCGCGCACGCTCTTCGACGTCGCGGTGGAACAGCTCGTCGATCTGCGCCGCCTCTACGTAGTCCCGCACGTCCTTTCCGTCCCTGCGCAGCGCACGCTTGATGCGGAGAACGAGCGTCCAGTGCGGCCACTTGGGGGCCGGCGGAGGCGGCGCGCCGTCCCCGCGTGGCTGGTGTGGCGAGCTGGGCGGCGGGTCATCGCGGACGCGCAGAAGCGCTGCGGGCACGCGGCCGCACGCGCGCTCGAGGCGGTCGCACTCGGTCGTTTCAAACCGCGGGAGTGGCAGCGACAGCAGCGGTGAGTACGGCACGGAATTGGCATTGACAATCGTAGGGAGCGAGACGAAGCGTGCGCGCACGCCGTGCATGGTCGTCGTGCCGTACGGCGCCGATGACGGGAGACGTGGGCCGTGCGTGTACACGACGTCTGGCATGGAATGGCGCTGGCCCGAGGAAGACGGGGACAGGAGGGGCTCGTCGATAGCGGCGGCGGAGAACTCCCCGCTGTTGCCTCGTCCGTTTAGAAAGGGTGGTGAAGGTTTTTGGTGGAATTTGCCACGGCCATGGTGGTAGGGGAGAGGGTAAGGTGAGTGCGGGGAGCGCGGCGAGAGGCAGGGAGAATTCGAGACCCCGTTCAGGTTTTCGCGTCTGTGGCGTTGAGCGCCCGTATATCGACGTCCTGCGTCGCACTCCATGACTGGTACATGTGAGGGGGGGTAGTGGTGGTTGTAGTTGTGATCGTGGTCCGCAGACCTATCGTGAGGAGATGGATGTAAAGGCATTGGGGGGACGTGATCCCGAGACCAGCAGGAAGGAAGGAAAGGCAAGAGAAAAAAGAAAAGATGACAGAAAAAAAGCCAATGGTGGAAAGTATGATGCAAGATGAGACGAGAAGAGAAGCTGAGGCGCAGAGAACTACCTAGCCCAAGTCTCGCATTTGGATAATAGCCGGGATCGGGCGTGCGTTCTGAGACGGGCTAGACCATCATTCACTTCTTTCTTTCTCTGAGCGCGCGGGTGTGTGTATGACGTGCATCCTACATATGGCGCTCGGCAGCTGAAAAGAGGGTCTACCTTGGAGCAAGCCACCAGCGTCTCAGTGTCATATCTACTACTGTGGGAGGCAGCGCGAGCTCGAGAGAGCGCAAAGGTAGTCAATCAGAACTTGAGAAGGGCGAGAGAGATCCACGTGTAAAGGCGGTGTGTGCACCGACATCGACGACGTCATCGTATTGGTCGAGGTCCAGATTTTTATTCTTAACAAGGTTTCGGTGCAAAGTCTGGACTCAGCAAGGCCGTGAGCCAGTCGGGGACCAGAACCAGGCTGGGAACACATCGTGCCTGAGAGAGAAGTGCGCCCAGTGCACGTGCTTATACCCGGGTGTCTTGACTCTGCAGGGCAGGGCAATTGGAACGCGATGCAGCTGGAGCTATGTCCTATCGATCGCAACTCTTCCCAGGGCTTCTGGGCAGGGCTCAGAGATCCGGGCTGGCTTGCCATAATCACTGGCAAGCATAAGGCGAGCGTACTTGGGCGATCTCTCTTCAAGTTCCAGTAAGATCTTCTGCATGTCTGTCACGACAGTAGCTATGGGAAGCGTGTCTGCGTCGTAGGTACATGTTGCAGGATATAAGACTTCAAAACCGTTCCCGTTGCACATTCTAGGGGCAAAAAATTACAAACAACACAGTAATAACAACAATACCAACAACAACGAACTACAACATCTAAGTTAGTTGGCTCTCATTCATTCATCTCCCCCGTCCCCGTCGCCATCCCAAGCCCCCAGCCCAAGCCCAAGATCGCGTACGCTGGGGATGGCGATGAGCAACGGGTGATTGGGGTCAAAGATGGCAAGCATTTTGGCCAACTCCTCTAATGCAAATTCCTCCATCTCCTCGAGGAGGGCGAGGTCCTCACGGTCCTCCTCAATTTCGGCCGCTGTGCGAGCGCTGCGCGCCTTGCGCCGGTCCGCGAGCGCCTGCAGCTGTTGCTTCGCCGCGTTCTCCAGTGCGACACGCGTTTCAGGCGTCCCGTCGCCCCATGCGCGCATGCTGTCCGTCGCGCACTTGAAGAGCGACGCGAGGAACGTCGAGTCCGTCTCCTGCGAAATTACAGACGCCACATGCTGCATGACGTTCCCCACCATGTCACCATCGATCGCGTTACTCGCCTTCCCACAGGATATGAGCATCGGCAGGACACTGCGCTCGACGCATCAACCAACAGAAGAAAAAAAGGTGAGGAAAGACGCACAGCGCACACGCTTCCCGCACGCCGTCGTGCAGGACGAATCGTAGCGATTGGAGCACCATCTCGAGGCTCTGCTGGAGGTACGGCGCAAAACGAGCTCCGAGTGTCGAGCAGTATATCACAAGCGTCTCGAAAGCCTGGCATTTTTCGTCGATGGCGGACGTCCGGATGCCGACCTGCTGTCCGTCCATCTCGATTATGTCCCAGCCTTCTTTCGATTCTGGGGCTTCCTCGTCCTCTACGTGCGGTCGGCCTACGCCCCGCAGATATGACCAAAGAGGAGTACGAACCATAGACGGATACGTCGGCCTTGGCGTTCGCCGCGCGGAACAAGGGCGGCATCACCACGGGTAAGTATGGCTCGAACTCGGGACCCATCGCCTGACAGACTTTCGCCCACGTTGCGATGAGGTAATGCGGCAGCATCGTATCACTCGGATCGACCGGACTGTCTGTAGATCCATCATCTGCGTCGGCACTAAAACTTCGTGACGCGGGAAAACGTGGACAGCATACTCTGTATTCGAATGAGGAGTTCAACAAACGCGCCTGCATCGGCTCGAAAAACTTCGCGCCCGACCGCAATGGCTGAGAAAATAGTATAAGTAATGCCGAGGGCTGGTAAACTATTGTCAGTGAATACCTATGAGACCAGCACACTCCATAGCCTTGGCGCGGAGTTTGCGATATTCCGAAGTGTTCGCGTTTCTCAGTACATTGAGCAAGAGCGGCATGATTGACGAGTAGTGCTATACTCCGTCTTGTCAGGCCCATGTATCTAGGGATGTGAACACATTCTCCTTTACCTTTGCAAAGGTGGTCTCGCTCGCATCTGCGACCATGGCAAGCGTGGTGACGGCCTGCTCTTGTACGTACCGCTTTGTTGGCCGGCTCCCGTCTTGCGCTGGGTTCAACAACTTGAGCAGGCGCTCGACGATTGGGTCCAGGTATGGTAGTAATGTATCGCGCTCGACGCCTTCACAAAAGTTGATCAGCGCCGCAGCAGCATGAGCGTGTACCCTGAAAAAGTTATTCGAGGGAGGTCAAGAAAACGGGGCTGTAATAGACTGGAAAGCACCTGGGTTCAGGGACCTCGAGTGTGGGGATGAGTACCGCGAAGATTTGTTGGTGGTATTGCGCCTGAATGACTTCTTCCAAATCGGTGCACAGCTGTCCTCTAAAGGTGGGATAGGAACCACTGAGCATCCTTCGAAATGACAAGATCAACAAAAAAAAACGGACATGCATTGGCACGCGGCGTAGCGGACACGGGGATATGGGTCGAGGAACAGAGGCGTGATGAGGCTTGGATATTGGCGGTCAATCAATTACGGTCGATAGGGTACGCGTTACACGTACTCGACGACCTTGCCTAACTCATTTTGCATCACCTGAAAACCCTTGTCAGCCAACTGGGTTATATAGCAGTGGAGGGCGCCGCCCCGGAAAGGAAATAAGGAAAAAAAAATCACTTTGCTTGTGCCCTCAGCCACCGAGGCAATGGCCATGAGCCCTGCATGGCGGAGCTTCCAATCATGCGATGCCAGCATCCCTGGAATATGCTGGAACGCGGCAGGAAGAACCGCCTTTCCGCCGACTGCGCAGGCGAGGCGGTCGAGAGATTGTTCGTACACATGCGGGTAAGCGTCGTCCGTAGGGTCCTCCGCCGGCTAAAGATTTAGTATATAAACTGGTGTATTCCCCAAGGGAGAGGGCAAAACAGGGGAAGAACGACACACGCACGTCTGCATCTAACCATGAGCTCAGTTCGTCGTCTCGAAGTTCGCCCATCCCGCCCAGGCACCCACGCACGATGGCGCTTACCCACCCGTCACTGCGGCGAACCATGGCGGGCTTGGCCTCGCTGAGGCTGATCATGAACTCGAGGGCGGCTTTGCGCACCTCCTCCGCCTCTTCGTCCAACTCGTCATCGTCGACGGGTCCCCCGTTTGGAGTTGGCGGGAAGGTGAAGCTCTGCGTCCCCGGGAAGGGTCTCGCCACCGTCGGCGTCGGCCCTGAATCGGCCGACGGTATGATCAAGGCAGGGAGAAAGGAGAGTAGGGCATGGAGATGAGGAGCAAATAGTTGTGGATGGGAAGTCGTGAGCGGGGTGAGCGTGTTCAAGAATTTCGGCAGGTGGGCATGGGAGAGCGATGGGAGGGTGTCGAGCATCGGGTACATGAGCGATAAGGATTGCGCGACTTGGTGTTGGTCGCAGGATGTGAGATAAGAAACTGAAGCTCTAAGAGCCGCGTGCCGGACCTACAGGGAAATTAAAGTCATTGATTTGGTCAGACGCCGGAAGAGTGAATTGCACTTCGACGCTCTGTCGATCCTGCAAACCGTCCTGGAGGACCCTGAGAACCGCATCCGTCTGGAGATCCATGACGAGGTTGGGGCAACCAGCAAAGATGCGGAACGCGCTGTCGCGGGCGCTGGGGTCTGCTCCTTTGCACATCGAAAAGGCTTGAGCCTGCAGTGCGTGCCATGGCCTACCGCGCTCCATCGAGTTGTTGGCCAAGTCGCATATTGTGTCGACTGCTTTTCGACGGACCGAGTCGATCTGCTCGTGTAAGAGGGAGTGGAGGAGGATGCGCTCAATGGTAGTGAGAGTCTGAGAGGAGAGACGATCGTAGAGGGTCATGCGCGGAGATTTCGCGCTAGAACCGGGGGAAGCGCGGAAGAGGAGGCGTCGGAGGAGAACGAGCGAGAAGGAACGCATCTGGGCACGGGGTCCAGGACGAAGATAAGAGAGGCATTGTGGATCAACTTACCACTTCGACGGTATCTGGTCGAGTAGCGAATTGAGTGAGAGCGAGGAGGTAGACATCAGGTCTGTGGGAGAGACGCTCGTCAACGACGACCTCTGCACTGATAAAGTTGTAAGAATTAGTTTTATTGGAAGGAAAGAGAAAAGTTGAAGACGAGCTTGGATCTGATTTCGTTGTCACCGAGGACAAGATTGGAGAGGATCTGAGTGAGCTCAGCGGTGACATCTGGGGGGACGAGAGGTTCCATTGTTGATTGTGGGACAGGAAGTGCTTGTCCTGCGAGCCTCTGCGCTTGTACCGCCGCTGACCTCATCACGAAACCCGAAACTGATAACACATCAAGCTCAGGATGTAAACATAGATTATTTATTGTGGCCATCAGCATATCATTCTATAGCCCATTCTTTGAAGCTCTCCACAGTTTTGGTCTGAGTCCTGTGTTCATATGACTGTATGGGGCCTGTGCCTGTTGCATTTGCTGATCACTACACAGGTTATGTGGTACAGGTATGGGATGGGTCACCTGTCCACACCCATTAATTAACAGTAGTTTATGGCCATTGTCACTGTGGGCATTTTAGGATGTAAAGTATGTTTCCATGCTGATTTTATGAGAAACTTATTCCAAAAAAGCCTCAAATATACTCTTGTGATGCAATGTGAACTTATTTACAATGCGATTGCCAATAAAGCAAAAATATTGTAACCAGATACATTGTGACTTCATTTACAAAATAATTGCCATAAACTTCTCATGGGCTCAGCACTTTTATTAATAATATTTTTGATTTCTTCATGTTGATGACATAGCAGATAATATTTGTAATTTAATTACCATTTTTCTGATGAACAGCGCACATGAAGGGATGATACTCACAGTGAACTGAGGACTGTGGTGAGATATCAAGGGTGGCTGGAAGCAGCAACAGAGTGTAATCAAGCAAGTGAAGCAGATGGTAGTCTGGCACACAACAGATGAGAACTGATGTGGACCAGGAGCATACAAGCTGCACTACTTATACAAAACTACAGAGTGACACAGGTAACACCAAGTCACAGTAAATACAAGCTGCATTGTTCTGTACACAGACAAAGGAGTGGACTAAAGAGAGAACAAGGCATGAAAAACAAGAAAAAAGTCCAGACTATGATATCATAGTGACATCACAATAAAGATAGGAATAAAGCAAAGTACAAGGATGTAGTACAAGGAGAATCCAGAGGAGTCCATGATGTCATTGTACAGTGATGTTTTCACGATCGGAGACTCAACCAGCATCGAGGCGATCATGTTCGGGAAGGTCGTGCAGAGCCTGGGCACTGTTCTGGGATGTAGTCGGGTTTGGTTATGTAAGACGACTTGCCTCGAGCAAGTGAATGGTAATAGCAGTTGAATTTGAGATGGAAAACAAGACTAGAACAAGGGGATACAAGCTACCCTACAGGTTCTTTTATACTGTACAGAGTCCCTATTTTTTTGTATTTTCCACAATTTTCTACTCTCAAGATTTGTACTATTTGTAGCATGGGAAAATGGAACAGTTCAGAATGGAACACAGAAGATGGATCATTCCAGAATAGAACAGAACTAAGGAAGATGGAACTTTGAGAAATGGAATATTCTGACACAGAACTTTCTAGAAGAGAAGAAGAAGACGAATGATTTGGAGATATCTGATTTCACAATTGGATCGTGACATACACCCCTTTCTTGGCTGATTCATCCTCGAATCATTTGCACAGCGACTGTCTTCCATAGTCATAGTTATATGAGTTGTTTGCTGTGTTTGTTGACGTGTCGGGTGCTCATGAGACGTGGCGATTGCGACCCTCAGAAAATCTAATGTGTGGTCGACAGCATAGTGTATTCGGGGCGATGGGGTCAGCGACCGTTTGCTGCGGAGTGGTTAGTCTGTGCGGTGTTGATTTCCGAGTCCTTGACTTCTGTCTGCTGGTGCGCATCATCACGTGCTGCATGGGCTCGCTTGGTTGCCCTGGACTGTCGGGCCTGGGCGTGGTTAGAGGGGTAGGGTGTGGTGTGTGTTGTGTTTCTTTCTGACTGTGCGTTGTCAGAGCGTTTGGTGTGACATTGTCTGGATCTTGCGGTTGTTCGAAGGCATGTGAGAGGAAGAGGGATGGGTAGTATGCTTCTTTGATTGGGACAGTGATTTCTGGGACAGGATTGGGTGAGGTGCGAAGAGCGTCCAGTTGTCTTCTTCTTCCTTTGTGTCCTTTTGGGGCGTTTTGATGGTCGAAAACTGAGGTATGGGAAATTTTCACCCCCCTCTTAGACGTGTTGTCTTCCAGGGCAACCAAAGGAGGCTGAGACGCAGCGTCGAGTAGTGGGGATGAGTTGGGAGAGGGCACGAGGGACGGATGACCAGAGCACAAGGGGATCAGAGAATGGGGTGATGAGGGAAGTGCGGTGGAAGGGTGAAGGTCGAGGGTCTGAATCGAAACAGAAATCGATCCCAACAGATCGGCGCTGAGCAGGACAACACCGCAAGAAGGGAATGCAGACAACTGAGGGACAGGGGTGGAGGCAAGCATTTGAGAGGACTGCAATATGAGGATGAGAGAAGGAGCAGGGGAAGAGACAAAAATGGCCGTGCCAAGTCTCTGGGTCCGAATGAGGTCAGAGGTGCAAGACAAAGAGGGATGGCCCATTGGAACGTCCGACTGACCAAGAAGAGCGACTGGAATAGAGCAGACAGTTGATCGAGAAGGCGGCGGTGAAGGGAGGGGGACCGTGAGCGAAGTCAGGGGCATGAAGGCTCGAGAAGATGCGAAATCATGAGCTTTCGAGAAGGACTGCTGACTAGGGCCTTCGAGATGAATAGAATCGTTGCGTCTCATAAGGTCATCATGGAAAGGGTCAGCAACTGTGGATGACTCTGGGAGAAGTCGTAAGGATTTTGCCAATCGAGCGAGACGCACAAGGTCGGGAAGTGAGTTTAACAGGCCATTTGAGTCATCAAACGGGTGTATCAGAGGGCCAGGGCTATGAAAGATGCATTCCTTTGGCGACAGGATCGATCGTCGCGTGAGGGTGTCTACGGGTACGGGAGAAAGGTTTGTTATTTGCGTTGTACTCACACTTGCGTTTTGCGAATGCGTGTGAGTACTGTAGACTATCTGTTGGGATCAGGGCAAGGCGAGTTGGTACATCTTCTATGTGTTTCGATGTAGAGATCACGGTGAGGTGCTCGACTGTGGGGACAGTGATTGGTGAGAACAGGGAGAGACTAGTGCATGAGACGGAGCTGTGAGGCATGAGGTGGTGATTGGGTTTATCCACCGATCGAGGGATGATGAAAGGACGATGAGCAAAACGGTACTGTGGGGGTAGAGGGCAGAGAAACTGATCAGCGACACTTTCTCAGATAAACTCAATGGGTGCGCATGAATGCAGGGGGGTTGTTGGTTGGGACTGTGGTGGTGCAAGTTCCAAGAGTACATGTGCGGTGTTCTGCGGGGAGGGTCTCGTCTACAACTGGGTTATACAAAATGTTCGCAGTAACAAGCGGCAACTGGGGTGGTGAAGTGTCAGCGGGGAGCTTGTCCATGCGTGGCGGCAATGGGGAGACTGTTGGGGTTTTGCTTTTGTTGTTGGACCGATTGTCGATCTTGGGTGAGGGCTGTAGTGGCAACTCATCGATTGGGGCTATTTGCGTGAGGATTGAAACGAGAGAAGGCGGGGAGATGGGGATATGTGGGGTGAAAGGAGACCAATCATCGGTATCCTTATCCATCGTCAGATCGATGGTCCCGGAGGCATGGTGTGGCAAAAGTTCTTTTGCAGCAAGGGTGATCAGTAAGTCTTCTATTGAGGTCTGAGTAACGGGAGCAACTGTGGGTACTGTTGACTCAGTATAGTGAACCCAGATCTCACAGAATGAGTCTAGGAACTCGTCCCAGAGTGATTCAATGTCGATGGAAAGTTCTGGATGAAGGGTTTGTCGAATGCCATGCTTCCAAGTCTTGGTAGCAGGGCCGTAAATGAATGAAAGCACCATGTCAATGCGCAGTCAGGGGGTTGGAACAATTGGGTGATTGAGATTCTTCCATATGAGACGGTTCAGGTCATCCAAGAACTGCACCGCCTGCATCAAATCTCCAGTAAAGGGGGTTGGGAAGGGTCCAGTCAGGGTGCATAACATGGACAGGGGCAACATGTCAAGTAAACAGGTAGCAGGGGGGGTCATAAAACGTCGTTGTTCCTTGTCAAAGGTTCTGGGGTTTTGGGGGCGAGAGCGTGGCTCTCCAAGTAGTCGAGATCGAGAGTTCTACTCTCCAATCGAGTTCATAGGGTTGAGTCACTTACGGGTCTGTCCGCCTGTTTGTTTGTGGGGCCGTAAGATCAGGAGTCAGTGGTGTGTTCCTAAGCATGGAACCGGGTTTGGAAATGTTGTTGACTCGACTGCCAGGGCAGCTTACAGAGTCTGATGTCGGAAAATGTTGTTGACTTGACCGCCAGGGCAGCTTACAGAGTCTGATGTTGGAATCTTTCGTCGTACACATGAAAGGGTCAGTATAGAAAATGGTTCTAGTCTTATTTCACGATTGGAGACTTGCCCAGCATCAAGGTGATCGTGTTCGGGAAGGTTGTGCAGAGCCTGGGCACTATTCCAAGATGTAGTTGGGTTTGGTTATGTAAGACAACTTGCCTCGAGCAAGTGAATGGTAATAGCAGTTGAATTTGAGACAGAAAACAAGACTAGAACAAGGGGATACAAGCTACCCTACAGGTTCTTTTATACTGTACAGAGTCCCTATTTTTCTGTATTTTCCACAATTTTCTACTCTCAAGATTTGTACTATTCGTAGCGTGGGAAAATGGAACAGTTCAGAATGGAACACAGAAGATGGATCATTCCAGAATAGAACGGAACTAAGGAAGACGGAACTTTGAGAAATGGAATATTCTGACACAGAACTTTCTAGAAGAGAAGAAGAAGATGAACAATTCGGAGATATCTGATGTCACGATTGGATCGTGACAGATGTCATAGATAAGCAAATACAACAAGTCTGAGATTGTGTGATCATAATAATCTAATCTACATAAGTCCTGTATATCTTATCTACAGCAGTCCATATCTGATCGTCCTTTGAGCCGCTAAGTATGCAAGGGTCACTTATCAACAGGGTACTTTTCATAACTTTGGCAGCCACTTTTAGTGCTGTGGTGACTTCAGTGCGAACTTGTTCTAGGGAGTGAAGATGTTCTTCTACTGTGGGGATTTTGGATGCAAAGTTTACTGGTGGGATGAACTTAGGCTGGTATCTGTACCAGATCTTGAAGGGTGACTTTCCTGTGGTGCTGTGTTGTTTTGTGTTGTGGGCAAATTCCATGAAGGGTATTAGTTCTACCCAATTATTGACTCGGAAGTTACAAAAGATGCAGAGGTATTGTTCTAGCTCTTGGTTGACGTATTCTGTTTCTCCATCTGTCTGTAGATGAAAAGCTGTGGACATGGTTGACTTGACTCCTAATTTGCTCCAAACTTCTTGCATTACTTTGGACACAAACTGTGGGCCTCTGTTGGATATTACTTGATGTGGTAGACTGGTTCATCTCCAGATTTGCTCTAGGTATAACTTGGATGTTTCTTCGGCAGTGATGGTTTTGTTAGCCTACATGGTGCAATAATTGTGGCTTTGCTGAGGCGATCCACTACAACTGTTATGATCAGACTCATTATTACGGATTGGTGGCTCAAGGGGTTCTGACTACCCTAGTATTAGTCAGGGACAGTTGTCTCAGTCAGCCGTTGGGGCTGTAGTATCACATGTAGTTGGTTTTGGACATGACTCACACCTAGGACAGTTGTAGTAGGGTTTGAGCTATTATTGCCACTGGGTACTATACATTCAGGAGGAGCTTCAAAGCCCCTCATCAATTGTATATCTACTAGGCTAGATGAAGACTGAGCTCTCCAGCTTGGTCTTCTTGAATCGCCATTGCATTGACTCTCTCTCTCCTTGCCTGCCTTTCTCTCTTTCTTGGTCTACTGGTGCACCTGACCCTCGTTGGGCAGGCCGTTTGATGACTTGTATGCCTGGTGAACCTAGTCCCAGTGCTCGAAGTGATTGTGTCCTTGTTGAAGGCATGTATCTATACTAGCTAAGTCATCTCTGCCTAGCAAGCCACTCTGTCCCCACTCAAGTTGAGCACTGTTAGGACAAGCCTAATGCAACATTAAGACCAAGCTACCCTCCACAAGAACGACACAGTGGTGCCCACAACTGGAGATCAGTGGGGCTGGAACCAGATCCAATCGTATACCATCCCCAGGAGAGGAGATCGAGACGTCCCCACACGCTATTTGAAAGCTGCTAAGTGGAGGACACACAGAGGAGAAACGGGATACTTCGTCGACTTCCCAAATCAACCAAGTTGCTACTACCCAGTTGAGTTTAACCACAAACATACCTGTTGGTGCATACTCGCAACAAACAACGCAGGAGTACACATGGTCATCAGACCTACAATGCATGAGTATTGGTGCGACATTCTAGAAAGTGAAGTAGTTCCCCCTGCCAGAAGAGGACCTATTGATGGTGCAGCCACCACCAGTACCACAGAAGAAGAAGATGAAGACTCGAGATCAGAACAAAGCAACGACGAGTCAGAGCAAGATCACCTATCCCAAGTAAATGCAGAAGAACAGGAAGAACTAGCCAACCTCGCTGCAGGAATCACGCTTAACAAAGCGCCCCAAGCTGAGCATATCATTGTTCACTCACTGCACAAGATGATGACCATGCAACTAGAACCAACGTATGCACTCCAGCTAGACCCAGTACAGCAGCCACAAGAAGGGATCCCCATGGACCTGCTCCCCATAGACCCAAACACGGGACACCAGATGACTGCAGATGATGCAGCTCTAATGAGAGCCATAGGGCTGGACGAGCCAGACCCCCCAGGCGGAGGGCCACCTGGAGGAGGCTACCCACATGGAGGAGGAGGTGGAGGACCCAGCGGAGGAGGAGGACCACCGGGAGGAGGGTTCCCAGGAGTGGCCCCTATTGGCAACCCACCCCAATCCTCAGACAGACTTCAAGGCAATCTGCCTATGGTCTTCAACGGCGACTGCACCAAAGCACTACAATTTCGAGCACAGTGGAACCTCTACCAAGGGGTCAACAGCATGAGCGACATCATGCACAACTATTACCAACGATCACTCCTCTTCCTCAGATATATCCAGGGAGAGCTAGTCAACGAGTGGGTAATGTACATGACAGACTGGCTGATGCGCCAGATCGACACTGGATTCCCTGAGCACACTTGATGTCTTTGGGAAGAAACCCTCAAGGCATTTACCAGATGATTCGCTAATACAATGGAGAAAGGGCAAGCCCAAGCAGAGCTGTGCAAAGGCATCCACATGAAAGAGGGAGACATTGACAGCTATGTAGCCACTTTTGAACGACTGGCTTGACAAGCTGACTACAACCTCGACGCACCCCAAACACTGGACCTGTTCATGGCAGGACTGCCAAGAGCATTGTTTGCCAAGGTGTACAAACAATACGAACCCTCCACATTCGAAGCATGGAAACAAGCGGCAATGAAGAAGCAGCAACAATACATACACCTGCAGGCATGTCTTAACTTGTTAAAAGTATCCACCCCAAAGACTACCCTGCACCCTAGTCAATGGGGAACTCCCCAAAGTGGGTGGGCACCATGAAACCTACCCCACCAGTATAACCCCAATGCCATGGACACCTCTGCGGACAGAGCACAGGCCAGAGGTGCAGAAACAGAAGACACCCAGGTGAGGCTCGTCAAAGCACAGTACATGCTCGATCATCAGAGGCCACCCTATCCCCCACAAGGAGGCCCCAGAGGGCGGGGCCAAGGAAGGGGACCCCCCTGAGATGCAAGGGAAGTAATCTGTTACACATGCAATCAGAAGGGACACTTCAGCCGTGAATGCCCACAGCGCCACAACCATACACAAGGCAGCAGTAACAGAAGATCTGACACAGACTACCATCCCCCAGAATCGCATACCCAAATATGCACAATGATGACCCCGCAGCAACAAGCCCAAGAATGGCTCTAAGGAGTAGCTGCGGCACCAAACAAAGTGAAGGACCTCATCCTTCAAGATTTGTGGGGGAGGGAGGGTTTTCCAAACACCTAAACCCATTGGCCTGGGTGAGGGCACTTCGTTGTAACTCTGTAATAATCACGCGCTTTCAATCACTACGAATTCCAGTTTCTGTTCGAACGAGTTACAACATGGCTGAAGTAAAAGCACTGGTGGACTCAGGAGCCGCCAACAGCTTCACATTCGCAAAATGAATGGGAATCAGTCTCCAAGAACTGGAGACCCCCAAAAAGATATGGAACATTGATAAGTCTACTGTAAAAATAAAGCAGGACTAATCACGCATTGCGCAGACCTTGACGTACAAACCAAAGGAACCCACAAGACAATGTGCTTCCTAGTCACTGACACAGGAGATGAAGACGTTGTCCTAGGGTAACCCTGGCTGGCAACCTACGAACCTCAAATCAGCTGGCAACATGCAGTCATCAAAGAAGACACATACCCCATGGTCCTCCAAACCATGCACCCCCTAGACCAACGACAGGGGGTGACCATCGCGTTCGCTCCCACTGAGTTCACTGAAGAAGAGAAATGACAAGTAGTACAGGAATTTTACAATGAATGGAACGAAGCCAGACTATGCTCCACAGCCACCAACCTGGCCATCATGGCCCAGCAGTACACCAACACTACAGAGATCTCAGAGGAATATGTGGACTTTGCCCAAGTGTTCAGCAAGGAAGAGTCTCACCGCTTCCCACCTTCCCGACTGTGGGACCATGCCATCGAGTTCAAGGAAGGAACACCCGATGCCATCAACTGCAAAATCTACCCCATGTCACACAACGAGGATATCGCACTGAAGGAGTTCCTCGATGAGCAACTCAGAAAGGGATACATCCAACCGTCCAAGTCTCCCTACGCCTCCTCCTTCTTCTTCATCAAAAAGAAGGATGGGAAGCTAAGACCTGTCCAAGACTACCGAAGAATCAACTCCTTCACAGTGTGTAACCAATACCCACTACCACTGATACAGGAACTCATCACGGACCTGGGCAATGCGGACACCTACACCAAACTCAATATCCACCTGGGGTACAACAATGTCCGCATAAAAGAAGGCGATGAAGGAAAGGCTGCGTTCAAAACATGCCGCAGATTCTTTGAGCCACTAGTCATGTACTTCGGCATGACCAACTCCCTGGCCACCTTCCAAGAAATGATGGACTCCCTATGCGCACCTGCCATCACCAAACATGAGAAATTGGGCACCACAATAAGGGTATACATGGACAACATTGCCATAGCCTCCCGAAACAGCCAAGCGGGCCACATCGCAGCCGTATGTGACATACTCCAGATCACCAAAGACAATGACTTGTACTTCAATTTGACGATCTAGAGCTTGGGCTGACACCGAGTTAGTCGCAAGCGAAGATCGTGCAGGGCCCGGGCTCGATACCGGGTTGCGCACGGGTCCGGTCGATTATGTAAGACGACTTGCACACGACCGGATGCAAGTGAATGGAATTAGCTGTGAATTCAGAGACAAGCACAGAAGACAAGACTAGTACAAGGGGATACAAGCTACCCTACTGGCTCCTTTTATACTGTACAAACTCCCTATTTTTCTGTATTTTCTATGATTTTCTACGAGACGTATAACTTTCTTTTACTCTTTAGAATCGTGTTATCCACAGCGTGGGAAACGGAATATTCTAGAGTAGAACGGAAGCAAGGAAGATGGAACATTCCAGAACAGAACAGAACTAAAGAAGTCGAAACTCAGAGAAGCAGAACAGAGAAACAGAACTTTCCAGAAGAGAGGGTAATTGATCGGAGGTGATCGATGGCACGATCTTGATCGTGACATTCAAGCTAGAGAAGTGCATCTTCAACGCACCATCCATCGATTACCTGGGGGTAATCCTTGAAAAGGGGGTGACTTGCATGGACCCAGTCAAAGTCGCAGGCATCCGCAACTGGCCAACACCCACCACGGTCAAACAGGTCAGATCTTTTCTTGGTTTCTGCAACTTCTACCACCTCTTCATCAAGGGGTTTGCCACACATGCACATCCACTGAATCAACTAACAAGAAAAGACACGGAATGGCAATGGGGCCGGGCAGAAGAAGATGCATTTACGAAGCTCAAAGACCTAGTCACCAGTGAACCAGTGCTAGCCCACCCAAACCTCCAAGACCAATTCGAGATGGGGGTAGACGTGTCAGGTTTTGCAGTAGGTGCCGTACTCCTACAGCATAATGACGACAGGAGATGACACCCTGTGGGCTACTACTCGGTGACTCTCAATGAGGCAGAACGAAACTACCACATCTACAACCTCAAACTACTAGCCATTGTCAAAGCCTTCCGCCACTGGCGACCCCTGCTCACAGGATCACCACACAAGACCAAAGTATTCTCTGACCACCTCAACCTGCAATACTGGAGGTCCCCACAACGAATAAGCAGATGCATTGCAAGGGAAGTACTAGAGCTCTCTGAGTACAACTTTGAGATTCACCACATCAAGGGTACAGCAAACGGACAAGCAGACATGCTCTCTCAAAGGCCGGACTATGATCGAGGGGACAATGACAACAAGGACGTTACCATCCTCCCAGATGCCCTCTTCATTTGAGCCACCCATGTTGAAGCAACCACGCCAATGACACTGACAATAGAACCCAAAGAAATGGAAAGACCAGATGCGACATACTACCAAGATGAAGACTACCTCCACCCATGGATAGACCCGCACCACCTAAAGAAAGTCAAGAACACTTGGTACAAGGATGGAAGGCAAGTAGTGACAGGCGGACTATACGACAAGAGAAGTATCATCTCCACTCACCACGCATCACCAGTTTATGGACACCCAGGCATCAACAAAACCTCACAACTAGTGAAGCGCTCCTATTGGTGGCCAAACCTTGCCCAAGACGTCCTAGACTATGTGAAGGGTTGTGCTGAGTGCCAGAGACACAAGGCAAACAATTGACCAACCAGAGCACCACTGTCCCCGATCTACCCAAACCCCAAAGCACTCCCCTTTGAAACCATCGCCCTTGACTTCATCACCAAATTACCTCGGTCGCAGGGATTCGACTCTATCTGTCATGGACGCGTATATTATTTTCCCTATTTTTCTGTATTTTTACGGAATTATCTGGTGAAGATATAAAGGGCCGAAGTACGAGATATTGTTAGTCACATGCTGCCATCATGTGCACCTTTGAGCACGTGACCCTGGGATAGTCGCACCCTTAATGGGACAACCTAATCCGGTCACATTTTCATTTACGTACGGACTCACACGATTGGTAGATAAGGAAGGAACCTTCTAGATAGTTCTAGACGTCGCTTAGTAGTTTACGCTTACTCGCTGTATTAGGTTTTACTCAGCAAAGATAAGGCATCGCGTCAGCGCCATGACTAGTGCATCAGTCAGCACAATAGATAGCGCTATTAATAGACACGACGCGTCAGCTCCTGAGTCATGGAGTCTTACTGTACACTTAGTAATAGTGTTTAGACTCAGTTCAAGCTCAGCCACAGTAGCGTATATAAACCCTCCTGTAGCGTCCTGAGTGGAACCAACTTGTCCTCTTGGTTCTCCACTCAGGTGCGCATTCCATTGTACTCCTTACTCCTCACCAATCTAACTTGTCCTCTTGGTTCTCCACTCAGCGTACCACAGCGTGATCACTGACGTCTTGAGTTCTTGCATAAAGACTCTGAGTAATTCGTCCACTCCGCTGTGACTGTGCGTTAGCGCGTGATTTATCTCCGCGCCGAGCTTGGGTGTGCTCACCAGACGGTTCACTTACAGTTTACACTTGAGCTTGACGTAGCGAGGTTGTCATACCGCTACATTAGGACAAGTTCCTTATCACTCTCTTGAACATCACGCTCACCAGTTTTATCATTTTCCCTCTAGGTGGTTGACGACCATCAGTCCCTTGTGTTATCTACCTCACTCTTTGCCTGGGGAAGTCCGTAAGCAGAATCTGTGCATTTGTGGTACAACTGTAGTGTCCGTAAAACCGGCATACATTGTGCTTGCCTTTATTGGGTCTATCTGGTCATCAGTAGACGCCTCTGGGTACTGGCTGCAGAACTGGTCACCACGCCAGATAAGCTGCAGTTAGACATTGAGCCAGCCAGGCCTAGCCTGCGACAGCTGTACGCGTACCAACCAGAAAAGTTTGAGAGCGCTTCGGTGTGAGAGGCAGCCAACAGGTCGAGAAGACTGAGGCAGACAGCCTTGTAGCTCTACACATAACCCTTCACTATTCCTGAGTGTTCCTTTATCGCCGCAGCCTCGCGCAGTGTGAAACAATCACTGTGTATTGGTCTCGCTTGATAGGGCATTCCATTCATCCTCGAGTTAGCGTTTCGCGCTCGTTGTATCCCGTCGTCCAAATCCACCCCACACCTTTCCAAACTGCCTCGCATACTTGCGAACGTCCGCACCCGCCTTCGTCGTCTCTTTAGGAGGAGACAAGCTTCCATCACACCACCCCAGACTACAGCCTCTGCTTCGGCATCGCTGCACGTGCACCAGGACACCCAGTCTGAACAAGACCGGATCCCCTCCCCAGTGTACGCTTCACCATCACCCACGATTTCAGTAAACTCCTTCCACTCCGCCCACTCCTCCTCCCAAGCAACACTCGCCCAGTCAGGCGAAAGCTTCATTGACGAAGACGGTGTCAACATCCGTTACCAGGGATTCCAGTTAGAACTACCCCCCCGTAACCTCGCCGAGCAATACGTGCAGGCAATTTACCACGACCAGGAGATCCGATACGGACTACTAGACCTCTACGGCCTAGAAATCCCCGTCCTCGGAACAAACTTCACAGTCCCGCAGCTGATAGCGTTCGCTGCAGACCTCATCCCTCGTCTCGAATCGCCTCCCAACCCCCTCATCTCCCACGTAAGGGAAGACGAAGAACGTGGCTCCCAAGAAAGGGAAACAGACAGCTCGTCTAGCACAAGCTCAATATCCCAGCGGAGCTCGCTCGAAATTCGCCCTCCCTCCCCCAACTAAGAAAGAAAAGGAGTTCATATCTCGGATCCAAGACTGGGACGAGATCTCGCCAGACGAACAACTCCTTCTGTTGGAAGAATTCCGTCGGGCACAAGAGGAAGCAGAACGAAAGGAGAGACAAAAGAAATTAGACGAGATGTCACAACCAAGCGGAAGCACCCTCCCCGCCGCCGTACCACCTTCACCACTCCCCCCTCCCACAGTCCAGGATTGCCTGGACCTCATCAACCACCTCGGCATCGCCGTCGGCAACCTTGCGCAACAAGTCACAGCCCTGACAGCGCAGGTAGCCTCGGCAACCGCCACTCGCCCCGGAAACGGAAAGAACAAGGAAATAGTGGCCCGCCCTAAAGCTTGGGATGGGAAAGGCTCCTCCTCGGATGCCCGTCATTTCCTTGCCGCCTTCCACAACTGGGCAGGATCATTAGGGGACGCCATGAACACATGGCATGCAGTGGACAGCAAGTGGTACGCAGATGAACATAGGTGGATCGCTGCCGCCCTCAACCTGATGGAAGGGGACGCCAAAACCTGGGCACTCCCGTACCTGGAGTCCGCCAACCAAGGGACTATTCCCTTTGGAGGAAACTGGTCGGACTTCGTCAAGGAGTTTAACCGCAGGTTCAGCCCCCTAGACGTCCAAGACATAGCTCGAGAGGAGCTAAAGAAAACAAAACAAGGAAAAAAGACGGTTGCCGAATATGCATCCATATTCGAGCAGTACTCTGGACAGACCGGGTGGTCCATCATCGACCTCCGCACCCGTTTCTATGATGGTCTCACAGACGAGATCAAGGACCTCCTCGCCATCACAGACAAGCCCCACAACACATACGACGAGCTCAAGCAGAGCGCGCAAGTCATTGATCAACGACTGCGCCAACGCCAGAGCGAGAAGAAAGGAAAATCTTCATCGTCATCACCACACACCACCTCCAACCCTGACGCCATGCAAGTCGACGCCACGCGTCAGCAAGGCAACAGAGCGAAAGAGGAGATCTTCAAAACACGGGGCGAGTTTCAAGCATGGATGAGAGGAAAATGTTACGGGTGTGGTTCGAAAGAACACACAAAGAAGGATGGAAACCATGAGCGCGACGTCTGCAACTGGTGCCAAAGAGCAGGGCACCGAGCAAACGTCTGCCAGAACAAGAAAATGGGGAAACCGGCTAATGCGAAAGCTGCAGCAACAACGGAGTCCCCCAACCCACCATCGACGTCCAATACTGCGGCAGCAGCCGCCACAAGCACTTCCCCCGCCCAGACGTCCCAGGCAGACGTGGCGAAGTTGTTGGGAATGTTGGAAAAGCAGCAAGAACAGCTGGATGCGTTCAAAGCGGCTTTTTAGATCAGGGGTCGCGTATAGCTGCGACCGGCCCCTCTACAGTAGATGACTCGGCTTCATGTAGTTGTAATATATGCTTACGCTCTCGCCTCGTTTCGGACTCACCTTCTGTAATTCATACGACTCATGCCTGTAAGTTAGATAGTAGTGTTAGTTCAGTCTCTTGTTTTCCTGATCCTATTACATCTACATCTGCCTCGGAGATGAACAATAGTAGTGTTTCTTTTGCTCCACTTTCTTCAGAAGCAATGCCGCACGTGATGATTTCTGATGCAGCACTGTCTTCTACTATTATTCCCGAAACAAAAGATAAAAAATCACACTTTCATATTTCTGTGTATTTAAAAGGACGTCATCGTACTGTAAAAGTAGCAGCAATGGTAGACTCCGGGGCAACTTCGTTGTTCCTGGACAAAAAGTACGCTGACCGCCACAAGATGTTGCAGGTTCCCCTTGATAGTCCCATCACTCTATACAACATAGACGGGACTCTCAACGAAGCCGGTAGTATCACCCATAAAGTTAGACTCTCTCTGAAAGTCGGCCCTAGTGAAGAAAGTTATGACTTCTTAGTCACTTCACTCGGCCCAGAGAACGTCATCTTGGGACTACCATGGCTTAGGCAAAGGAACCCGCAAATAGACTGGCAGGAAGGCACTATGCGCCTCAACTCAACCGCTGAAATAGCGCAACCAGAGTTGGAGGTAGAGGTGACGCGCATTATGGCGAACCGGATGGAACGCCGCCGTCTCCTTGCGGAGAAAGTGCTAGACACGGTCCAAGACGAAGTTTTCTGTTTGGCAGGCTTCACCTACTCTCAGCAGATCGCCGAGAAAGCCACCGCCTCCAAACCTAAGAAAACCTTCGAAGAAATGGTACCAAAGCACTACAGAGACTTCGCGAAAGTTTTCTCTGAGGAAGAATCCCAGAGGCTCCCTGAGCATCAACCGTGGGATCATGCTATAGACCTCGAGCCAGATGCCGTTAAACACTGGAGGGTCAAAACGTATCCCATGTCCCCAAGCGAGCAAGTGGAACTCGACAAATTCCTGCAAGAGCACATCTCAAAAGGATACCTGGTCCCATCCAAGTCACCGATGGCCTCACCAGTATTCTTCATTAAGAAAAAGGACGGTAAACTCCGTCTAGTGCAGGACTATCGTCGTCTTAACAAAATCACCATTAAAAACCGATATCCACTACCGCTCGCCGCTGATATCATAAACCGGTTGAAAGGAGCGAAGGTATTCACCAAGTTCGACGTAAGATGGGGGTATCACAACATCCGGATCAAACCCGGAGATGAATGGAAGGGTGCAATAATCACCAATCGCGGACTGTACGAGCCAAAGGTCATGTACTTCGGAATGACCAACAGTCCAGCCACCTTCCAAGCCCTCATGAACGCCGTCTTCGCCGATCTAATCGCAGCAGGAGAGGTTGCAGTATACATGGATGACATCCTCATCTATAGTAACTCCCTGGAGCACCATCGCAAAATTGTACGCGAAGTGCTCAGGAGACTGCAAGAACATGACCTCTATCTCAAACCCGAGAAATGCGACTTTGAAAGGCAGGAAACAGAGTACCTAGGGATGATTATTCGTCCCGGAGAAGTGCAGATGGACCCTGGCAAGGTCGCTGCAGTAAGGGAGTGGCCTACACCCACAACGCTCAGAGAGGTTAGAGCGTTTATCGGGTTCGCCAACTTCTATCGTCGATTCATCAAGGACTTCGCGGCCATCGCCCGACCCTTGCATGACCTCACGAAGAAGGACACTCCATGGCACTGGCATTCTGAACAGCAGAAGGCTTTCGACCACTTGAAGGAAAGCTTCGTACGAGAACCCATTCTCAAAGTGTACGACCCACAGCTTCCAACAAGAGTCGAAACCGACGCTTCAGGATTTGCTACTGGCGGTATACTTACTCAAAAGTATCCTGATGGTCTCTGGCACCCCGTTGCGTATCGCTCGCAGTCTATGAGCAAGGAAGAACGCAACTACGAAATCTACGACAGAGAAATGCTTGGCTTAATCCGCGCCTTAGAGGATTGGAGACACTTCCTCGAAGGCATCTCCTTTGAAGTGATCACCGACCATAAGAATATGGAATGGTGGGCAAGCATGAAGGACTTAAACCGCTGACAGGCCCGATGGGCCCTGTATTTAAGTCGCTTCGCCTTCAAAATCACTTACAAAAAGGGAGACTCTATGCAAGCCGATGCATTAAGTAGATTCTCGAGAGACCACATCAGAGACAACGAGGATAACCGCCAGGTTCAGGTTTTACAACCTAAGCACTTCCTCAATGCCGCCCAAGCACACTTCCGCCCAGAAGTGGACTCCCTAGGGAATCGCATAAGACTCGCCTCCATTCGAGAAGCAGAAGTTATAGAGGGTCTCAAAAGTTTA
Organism: Lactarius akahatsu; assembly: GCA_021524915.1. Lineage (NCBI taxonomy): Eukaryota > Fungi > Basidiomycota > Agaricomycetes > Russulales > Russulaceae > Lactarius > Lactarius akahatsu. Next base: position 30,886 of record JAKELL010000062.1, on the reverse strand, counting down.
CAAAAGACCGCTCCAAAAGCTCTCATGGACGGAGTCGCGATGTGGGAGGAAGATGACGGCCTAGTTTACCACAGGGGGAAACTGTACGTTCCCAATGACCGGACGTTAAGACGAGATGTGGTTAAGTCATGCCACGACTCCATCACCACCGGCCACCCTGGTAAGAACGGCACCATCGAGCTAGTCAGTCGCTACTACTGGTGGCCACGCATGGCAGGCTTTATCAGCTCATACGTAGAAGGATGCGATCGATGCCAACGCTATCGCAAAGACCTACACCCCAAAGCCATAATTCAGCCACAGGAAGTACCTGAGGGACCATGGCAGATAGTCGGAGTCGATCTAATCGGTCCACTGCCCATGTCACGTGGAAAGGATATGATCCTTAACATAGTGGATCACTATACGAAACAGATCCATCTATTTCCAGTGACGTCCCAAATCACGGCTGATGGGGTAGCATCCATCTACTTCGAGCAAGTCTTCCCCTTGCACGGGATCCCCAAGAAAATCATCAGTGACAGGGGACCCCAGTTTGCTGCAAGGAGCATGCGGGCACTATATAAGCGACTAGGGATAGACGCAGGTCTTACAACCGCCTATCACCCTCAGGCTAATGGACAGGTAGAGCGCAAAAATCAAGAAGTAGAAGTCTACTTGCGCTTGTTCATTAGTAAGAGGCAGGATGATTGGGCAGACCTGCTTCCTACAGCGGAATTCGTGGTCAATAGTAGACTCAACTCAGCCACGGGGCACACCCCCTTTGAACTACTATACGGCTATACGCCTGACTTCACCATTCCCGCTGGTAGGCCTACCGGTATCCCAACACTCAATAAGCGTCTACAACACTTAGTTTCCACAAGAAAGGATGCAGAGGCAGCTCTACGCCTAAGTAAAAGGCGAATGCAAACAGATGTTGAACAAAGACACAAGCCATACGTCTTCAACGTCGGGGATAAAGTCTGGTTGCAAGCTAAGCAAATAAAGATACACCAGCAGTCGTCCAAACTGGGCCCTAAACAGCTAGGCCCATTTGAAGTCACTGAAGTTAAAAGTGACGTCGACTACAAGCTTGCACTCCCCCCTGCATTACGGATCCATGATGTATTTCATGTAGACCGCCTCTCCCCTTACAAGGGAAACGAAGTTAACGGGCTTATGCCACCTCCACCTGAACCCATCACAGTCAAAGGGGAAGAAGAGTACGAAGTAGACCACATAAGAGATTCCAAACTCTTTGGTCGCACTCTTAAATACCTAGTTCGCTGGAAAGGGTACGGTGAAGGCGAAGACACTTGGGAGCCAGCTAAAAACCTAGCGCACGCCCCGGACAAAGTCAAGGAGTTCCACTCCTTAAATCCGGGTGCACCTAGAAAAATAGCAGCACTCATCTACGCGTCCTTGCCTTGGCAAGCATCTCATATGTACACAGAGGCCAACGCGGACGTCGACCCTTAAGAAGGGGGGTGATGTCATGGACGCGTATATTATTTTCCCTATTTTTCTGTATTTTTACGGAATTATCTGGTGAAGATATAAAGGGCCGAAGTACGAGATATTGTTAGTCACATGCTGCCATCATGTGCACCTTTGAGCACGTGACCCTGGGATAGTCGCACCCTTAATGGGACAACCTAATCCGGTCACATTTTCATTTACGTACGGACTCACACGATTGGTAGATAAGGAAGGAACCTTCTAGATAGTTCTAGACGTCGCTTAGTAGTTTACGCTTACTCGCTGTATTAGGTTTTACTCAGCAAAGATAAGGCATCGCGTCAGCGCCATGACTAGTGCATCAGTCAGCACAATAGATAGCGCTATTAATAGACACGACGCGTCAGCTCCTGAGTCATGGAGTCTTACTGTACACTTAGTAATAGTGTTTAGACTCAGTTCAAGCTCAGCCACAGTAGCGTATATAAACCCTCCTGTAGCGTCCTGAGTGGAACCAACTTGTCCTCTTGGTTCTCCACTCAGGTGCGCATTCCATTGTACTCCTTACTCCTCACCAATCTAACTTGTCCTCTTGGTTCTCCACTCAGCGTACCACAGCGTGATCACTGACGTCTTGAGTTCTTGCATAAAGACTCTGAGTAATTCGTCCACTCCGCTGTGACTGTGCGTTAGCGCGTGATTTATCTCCGCGCCGAGCTTGGGTGTGCTCACCAGACGGTTCACTTACAGTTTACACTTGAGCTTGACGTAGCGAGGTTGTCATACCGCTACACTATCCTCACCATCATGGACCATGACTGCACAAAGGCTGCTGTCTTCATCCCCTGCCAAGAGGAAATAACCACAGAAGGGACTGCTGCCCTATATGCTAAGCACGTCTTCCTACAATTCGGACTTCCCTCCAAAGTAATTAGCGACAGAGACCCCTGCTTCGCATCCAAATTCACCCATGAATTGTGCAAGATACTTGGAATCTTGCAGAACATCTCCACTGCCTACCACCCCCAGACGGATGGACAATCTGAGCAAACCAACCAGTGGCTAGAACAATACCTTCGCTTCTGGGCCAACGAGCAGCAAGACAATTGGGCAGCCTATCTCCCTATAGCGGAATTCACGCACAACAACTGGCCTCATGAGACCACAAGGAAGTCCCCCTTCTATCTCCTCATTGGGTACAACCCATGCGCTGATTGGATTGATAGGCCATTGCCCATACCACAGGTGGTGCTATGAATTGATCAATTCTGAGAAGCCAGGGCACAGGCCAAATTGCTCCTCATCAAGGCACAGAAGTCATGGATCAAGCACAAAGATACGCCCAAGTACAAGGAAGGCAACCTCGTGTGGCTAGAAGGGCACCATGTTATGCCACTACCAGTGCTAAGTCTGACTTAGACTTCGAAAGGGAGTTCACAACTTAGCGATGTATGAGTCACGTTGACTCCCGGTCCTTGATCTTTGTGCGATAGGGTCGCGTTGCCTTCGCCGTTGCACCAGGACACTTCCGAGTTCACTGGGCAGTAAAGGGGTTGACTTGCTCAAGGGAGACAAGCAGCAGACAGATGTACGTGATGAACAGCGCACATGAAGGGATCATACTCACAGTGAAACTGGTGACTGTGGTGAGATATGAAGGTGAGCTTGAAGCAGCAACAGAGAGATCTTGCAGGTGAAGCAGATGGGTGTCTGGCACACAACAGATGAGAACTGATGTTACATTGGAGAGGTGGAGACATACCTGGCACACAACAGATGAGAACTGATGTGGACCAGGAGCGTACAGAGTACTCTACTTATACTTGTTACGGTTTCGCCCGTAACTGCTCCCCCGAACACCCCTGCACGACCTCGGAACACTGCCGTGAAGCGATCACGTGCTGAAGAAGCCGAAGAAGAGGTTGTAGTTATGGGATATGGGGCTTGGAGTACCCAACAACCAGCTAAGTCACGCGACTTTCCCAACTACCACGGATTCGCTCAAGAATACTGGGAGTAGATCACGTGATCTTACGTCAAAACGCCCGTCACGTGACCCTGGCACATGACCTGGCTAGACTTGCACCAGAAGGGTCCAGATGAGCTTGTGCCTGGACCGGTCTCGACTGCCTCGTGTTTGTGATGACTCGTATGCGCCTGATTGATTGTGCCTCGAATTCTGATGGATTGTACACGTTTGCGTTCTAATTGGATGGAAGCAGCGCTCATACAGCTGCGGATGCTTATCTCTGACTCATACCTTTGCGCCTTACTGCCATTGGTGGATTGTTATCTCTGACTCGTTTGTGACTCATTCCTAGGACCCGGATATTAGGGTTTCGGAGTTCCAAGCTGGGGTTCAAACCTCCTTGGACGTGTATATAGACTGGGGCTTATGGTCGCTGAAGACCTAAGCTTGACTTCTTGGATTATACCACCCATTATAGTGCCACTTCTGCGCTGTCTTGCCAGTTGTGTGCTGATAGCTACCCTTGGTGCATATACATCTGTTGAATCGTCCTTAGCTGTGGGATCGCCGTGAGGCCCCTATCCATTCCTTTCCGCTCTACTCTTGCCGTTCGAGGAACGTGCTGCATCATTCTCCTTTGGTTGTGCTGTCTTGCCGACCATTCCTTCACATCAACTTCGACTTGCTCTCTTCATCGCCCTCTGCATCCTCTGGGCCACTCTACTACGCCTCATTTACGAGTTAGTACAAGATCGAGCACGTGACTTTGACATATCACGGTGATCGTTGGGTCGTCCCGAAAGCCTTGTCCGCAGTACAAGGAGGAACGTCCGGTGGAACGTTACAATACTGCTACAGGGGGTGACGCTGGTAACAGCAGGTCACAGTAAATACAAAGCGCATTGTTCTGTACACGGACAAAGGAGTGGACTAGAAAGAGAACAAGGCGTAGAGAACAAGAAGAGTCCAGACTATGATATCATAGTGACATCACAATAGAGATAAGAACAAGGGAAAAGTACATAGACGTAGTACAAGGGTAATCCATGATGTCATGTACATATGTGATGTCATAGATAAGAGAATACAAGAAGTCCGAGATTGTAAAGATCAAAAATAATCTAATCTACAAGTCCTGTATATCTAATCTAAAGCAGTCCGTTATCTGCGTGTCCATTTGAGCCGCTAAGTGCGCACAGGTCACTTATCAACATCTCCCCGTGATCAGCAATCTAGGACTAGCACAAGCCCATGTCTGTATTGTGTTGGTGCAGCAGGACACGCGCTAGCGACTTAGTGAAGCCGTCCGCAACCATTTCTGCAGTAGGGGTTCTAATAAGGGTTATGGTCCCCTTTTCAATGTACTCCCTAATTGTTACGTCTACCACGGACGCTTGCCTGACTTAGGCTTCCTGCTTGGTGGCGATCTGTACGAGTCGGTAATTGCGATTGGCGAAGGTGTCTGCGTAGAAGGCTGGATGAGGCTGAAGACTTTCGTCTCGTCCGAAGTATGCGTGAAGGTCCTCAAGCTGTGGTACTCCTGCTGGGATATGATCGATGTACTGAGCGTTAGCCCACGCAGTGCTGTCGATGATGTAGAAGGTGTGATAGGGGGACGCTACTCGATCGTTGCGGTATAGGAAGACTTGGTATGCTGCGGTGTCGATGGGATATTCCACTGATCCACGAAGGGACAGTCAAAGGATAAGTCACGGGGATCCCTGGTCTAAGAGGATATGCCGGACACTCACTTAAGAGGGGAGGAGCCTCTTTAGACGAGTAGATGGTAGTGGTATTGGAAGAAGACCAAGATGTCGTTCTTGGTCTTCGCACTGGTCTACTTATACAGTTACGCGCGGGCTTTGAAGCGCCGCTTGAATACTAACTAGCCAATAGCGTAAGTACCGTGAACCCTAGTACAGCTATCCTAGTTATGAGTCACTACGAGTCATTCCGAGATCCGATCCGTTATCGTACAATCACATGCGCTGGAGCTTACCCGGCTGACTGATCCTACAAGTCCATGACGATATCCTGCTGACGGCGATGTCATAGTCGACGCGTCAGTGTCCACTTCCCGGCCCGAGGGGCCGTTCAATCCGAAACGTGACACTAATGACATGATGCCGTATGGCAATGTGCTTGGATTGCCTCCCAGTGACAGGGTTCAAGGCCAAGTCAATGGCACCCTTATTGTCACCATGTAGTGGGATGGGGTCGTCGACTTCGTACCCGAGTTCCACAAGGAAGCTCTGATACCATGTGGCTTGGTTGGCCGCGTCGGTCATGGCCATGTATTCCGCCTCTGTAGTGTTTTTGGGCTACAGTCTTTTGCTTTCGCGAAGACCAGCTTATTGCACCATTGGCTAACAAGAACACATAACCGGAAGTGGAGTGTCTATCATCAGCCTGGTCACCCAGGGAAGAATCAGAGTAGCCATGAAGGCCATCTCCACTGGCGCCATCATACACTATGCGCATGTCCACAGTTCCCACTAAGTAGGACAGAACATATTGCGCAAGCCGCAGATGTTGAGGTGAAGGATTTGCTGCATACTGCACCAAACGTGATACAGCAAAGGAAATATCTGGCCTAGTGCCAATCTGAACGTACAGCAGACTACCAATGAGTGACTGATAGTGCGTAATGTCAGAGGCAGTGGCCTGACCCGTATATTTATGAAGGTGCTCGTCAGCACCAGCAGGTAAGGGTGTGTGTAGCGGTATGACAACCTCGCTACGTCAAGCTCAAGTGTAAACTGTAAGTGAACCGTCTGGTGAGCACACCCAAGCTCGGCGCGGAGATAAATCACGCGCTAACGCACAGTCACAGCGGAGTGGACGAATAACTCAGAGTCTTTATGCAAGAACTCAAGACGTCAGTGATCACGCTGTGGTACGCTGAGTGGAGAACCAAGAGGACAAGTTCAGATTGGAGAGTAAGGAATACAGGGGAGATACGCACCTGAGTGGAGAACCAAGAGGACAAGTTGGTTCCACTCAGGACGCTACAGGAGGGTTTATATACGCTACTGAAGCTGAGCTTGAACTGAGTCTAAACACTATTACTAAGTGTACAGTAAGACTCCATGACTCAGGAGCTGACGCGTCGTGTCTAATAATAGCGCTATCTATTGTGCTGACTGATGCACTAGTCATGGCGCTGACGCGATGCCTTATCTTGCTGAGTAAAACCTAATACAGCGAGTAAGCGTAAACTACTAAGCGAAGTCTAGAACTATCTAGAAGGTTCCTTCCTTATCTACCAATCGTGTGAGTCCGTACGTAAATGGAATGTGACCGGATTAGGTTGTCCCGTTAAGGGTGTAACTATCCCAGGGTCACGTGCTCAAAGGTGCACATGATGGCAGCATGTGACTAACAATATCTCGTAGTTCGGCCCTTTATATCTTCCTCAGATAATTCCGTAAAAACACAGAAAAATAGGGGGAATAATATACGCGTCCATGACAGTGTGGAGTGTGGAGTGGCATTTGACATGCCAAAGCATTCAAGGACATCCTTGACATAGCCAGACTGATCTATTTCAATGCATCTGAGGGAGCGGTCGCACACAATGCGCATACCAAGATAGGACTCTATCTCCCCGAGATCTGTCATCTCATAGCGTTCAGCAAGATCTGACTTTAAACGCTTGATCCTCTCTAAAGAAGCACCCAAAATTGTGATGTCGTAAACAATAATGAAGAGTGGACCATCCCCCTCTCGTTGAGGCAACACATATACGCCTGCATCGGCGAACGTCCGCTTGAAGCCGAGTGCTAGGAGCACTCCATGGAATTGTAAGTTCCATGCACGGGAGGCTTGTTTGAGACCATATATCGCCTTGACAAGGCGACACACCTTCGTCTCTGCACCAGCAACGGTGAAACCTTGTGGCTGCTCCATGTATATCTCCTCGTCAAGCACGCCATTGAAAAACGCGGACTTAACATCCATCTGATGGATGTGCCAGTCCTCCAGCGCGGCCAACGCCAGAAGCAATCTCAGCGACTCAAATCGTGCGACAGGAGAGAAGGTTTCATCGAAATCTATGCCAGGGATCTGCGTAAATCCCTTAGCCACCAAGCGAGCTCTGTAGCGACCATCCGCTTTGAGCTTGAAGACCCATTTGGATTTTACTGCCTTTCGATTGGGCGGGAGATCCACTAACTCCCATGTGCCATTGTGGGCGAGTGCGTCCATTTCATACTGGCACGCCTTAGTCCACTCATCTGCATCTGCAGACCTCATGGCCTCTGCATAGGATGCAGGGTCTCTGCCGACATATGCTGCAGCTAGCAGCTCCGCATACCCCAGTCGCCTGCTGCGCAGTGCCACATTGTCCCCACTGTAATAGCGAGGGTTGGGCACAGGTACACGGCTAGAGCGCCTTGGTGCATTGTCCATCTCATGCAACAGCTGACTACGCTGTGCACGAGCCTCAAAACCTCCCGGCATGTCCGGTGAGGGAGGTGGGACATGGCGCATAATGTGCGTTGCACTTTGATGCGGCGGTGGTGAGGTGGGAGTGGCTTGCTCATGCTTTGGAGTGGTGGGCAGAGTGGGCAGTGCAGGTGGTGGTGGTGGTGTGTGTGGATGCTCTTGTTTTGGGTCTAGGAGTTCTTCAACATCCTCCTCCTCACTACTGTTGGAGTGTGCAGGGGAGGGAACTCGCTGTGGTGGTAACGCCGACGTGCTAGGTACGGCAATTACTGGTGGAGGTAGTGGTTGTGACACCACTTGAGAAGGTTGTGGGTGTGGCTCAGCACCCTGGAGGGACGGGAAGCTGCTCTCGTCGAATGTCACATCCCTGGACAATCTGACTGAGCGGGTTTGGCGGTCCCAAAGCTTATAGCCCTTAGATTCAGGCTCAAACCCAATAAGCGTGACCTCAATGGCCTTCGCATCCAGTTTGCGACGCTTATCAGCGGGTACGTGCATGTACCCCTTGCATCCAAAGACGCGTAGATGTGAGACATCTGGTACTTTGCCAGAATACCAGAGCTCAAAAGGTGTGCGCCACTTAAGTGTACGGGTGGGAGAGCGGTTGTAGATGTGTACCACAGTGCTCATGGCGTGCTCCCAGAAGCCTTTAGACATGCCAGCTGTGTGGAGCATGGCCATTGCCTTGTCCGTAATGGTGCGGTTAAACCGCTCGGCTTTCCCGTTCGACTGTGGTGAACCTGGCATCGTAAGGTGATGCTCTATCCCTCTCTGCTTGAGAATGTCCTGCACTTGGCTTGCCATGTACTCGCCTCCGCGGTCAGAGTGGAGTGCACGCAGTTTATGGGACGTCTGGGTTTCACCCCAGGCCAAATACATCTGCAGCGTTTTCACAAACTGATCCTTCGACTTAATGAAGTATACCACTGCGAACTTAGAGTGGTCGTCTATGAAGGTGGCGGTTTAGGCTGAGCCTTGCAGGGACTGAGTTTGCATAGGACCGGCTAGGTCACTGTGCACAATCTCAAAGATACGGGTTGTCCTTTTGGTAGAGGATGCAGAGAAGGGTTGGCGAGTAGATTTGCCTAACTCGCACCCACGACACACACCAGTGTGCGTGGTAGAGCTGTCAATGTCCATGCCAGTAGTGGCAGAGGGACCGTACGACTTGAGAGCAGCAGAGGAGATGTGTCCCATGCGCTGATGCCAGATATCAAGAGTGGTGGCAGCACTTTTGACGTGAGCATTTAGGCCAATGCTTGAAGCGTCCAACCAGTATAGGTTGTCCTCCAAGTAGCCAATAGCTACACAACTTTTATTGACAGATATTTTAAACGAGCCACTGTCGAAGGCCACTTCCGCACCCTTTTGTGCTAGTGCACGCGTTGACAAAAAGCGTGTTTTCACCTGTGGTAGGTGCAGCACATTGCTTAGGGTGATAGGAATGCCCTGGCTCGTAGTGAAGATGACGGAGCCTACACCAACTTGGTCGATTGTGGACTTATCCCCTAGGCGCACACTGCCTTGACATGGGGTATAGTCCTTGAAGTCAGACCGATGTGGTGTGATGTGGTGTGTTGCACCACTGTCCATCATCCAACGCACACGCGAGACAGCATACAAGGCAACTCCAACTGTATTTGCGGCCCAATCAATGGCCGGTTCATCACTGACCTCCTTAATGGAGGCGGTGGTAGGTACGAGTACATGAGAGTTGGCAGCCTTGTTGCCAGTGTCCTTTAACTTCCCCGCAGCTTCATCCTTCTTCCTCTGCCTGCAGTCAGGCTTGATATGCCCCTTCTTGTTACAGTAGTGGCATGTAAGTTGAGAGTGATCCTTCTTCTTACGGGCACCACCACTTGGCTTGATAGGGGCAGCCTTATTGAGCGAGGAACCAGAGGGGCCAGAGCGGCGCGCCTCCTCTGAAACAATGCATGCAATTATTTCAGCGTGCTTGAGCTTGGAGGGTGCGCCACTGGCAAGGATGGTGGACGCCAGAACCTCATAGGAGGCTGGCAGGGCGTGGAGGAGTATGAGACAGAATTGGGTGTCAGTGACACCCATCTGTGCATTGGTGAGGCCGACCCGCAGCTCATTGAGTTTGGCCAATTGTGAGGCCATGGGCGCGGAGTCGTCGAGGCGGGCTTGAGTTAACTGAATCCACAGATTAAAAATGGTGGTGCTGCCCGAAGCACCAGCATATACATCCTTCAGCTTGTCCCACTTCACAGTGAAGGTGGGATAGGCATATGGGTTGGCAACGAGGGAGTAGACGTCTGGTTTAAGATATAGGCAGAGGTACGCCTTGGACCGACGCTGGATGGATTCCCACTCTTCAGGGGAGACTCCAGTGGGCGGGGTGTGACAGGTGAACACATCCTCTGCTTCATGTAGAGTGAGGATGGCCTCAAGTGTTCCAGACCATTCGTTCCAGTGAGTCCCGTCGAATTGCTCGAGGCGAATGCCAGAAGGCATGCCGAAGGTTGTGGAGTACGCATTGGCAATGCGTGTAGAGGGTGTGGACCCAGAAGTAATTGGGGGCAGGCTGGTTGAGGCACCTGCCGTGGCTCCTGCAGCCGCACCAGTGGTGGCAACACCGGTGGGCGAGGCAGCGCGAGAAGAGGTGGCAGACATGGGGATGATTTATCTGTCGCCGAGGAGCAGTCAGCGACAGTGCTTCTAACAGTTTGCAAGATATGATGGGGATACCACTCCTGTCTGTGAATCTGTAAGGCCAGAACACTAACGCGTCCTGCCTCCTGTGGTATGCCAGTGATACAAGGGCTAGGCCCAGGATGGAAGGTCCCTTTGCCATACTAGGAGCCAGCTGCCAGCCAGGATGTGTCTAGGACACGGCTCACTAGTTTGCGTCAGGGGGATATGGAATGGATGCTTTCAGAGCCCAAGGCTGTCTACCTCAGCCTCCTCGGCCTGTTGGTTGCCTCATCGCCACAAGTGGCTTTACTGAATCCTTTCCCATTGCCGCTACAAGGCAGGTATCTGGTTGCAGAACACCATAGTGGTGAACACCCCCCAGAGTCTGAACCAGGTTTTACACTCCCATGGTGAGGAGATCCTGCGCCCAGTGTGGAGCACCAGAGACAGCTGGCACTAAGCTCCACAATACACAGCCCAGTGGGCCATGCACACCTGGATATGTATTAAGGGGCTACCAGACCCAATCTCCTTGCGCATAGCGCAGGGGCTAGGAAAACAGTAGGGGTGAAAGTAGGACTACTGGGCAGTACTTAAACAGGAGGTTCCTCAGCAGAGACCACTGGCGCCCCAGTGTCTACTACCTTGGGCAAGGCTGGTGAGGCCCCAGACAGACCTTAGCCTGGTGTGTGATCCTAAGAACACAGTGACCAGCCAAGTGGAGTGGCTAGGGCACCAGGTGTTACGGTTTCGCCCGTAACTGCTCCCCCGAACACCCCTGCACGACCTCGGAACACTGCCGTGAAGCGATCACGTGCTGAAGAAGCCGAAGAAGAGGTTGTAGTTATGGGATACGGGGCTTGGAGTACCCAACAACCAGCTAAGTCACGTGACTTTCCCAACTACCACGGATTCGCTCAAGAATACTGGGAGTAGATCACGTGATCTTACGTCAAACGCCCGTCACGTGACCCTGGCACGTGACCTGGCTAGACTCGCACCAGAAGGGTCCAGATGAGCTTGTGCCTGGACCGGTCTCGACTGCCTCGTGTTTGTGATGACTCGTATGTGCCTGATCGATTGTGCCTTGATTCTGATGGATTGTACACGTTTGCGTTCTGATTGGATGGAAGCAGCGCTCATACAGCTGCGGATCTTTATCTCTGACTCATACCTTTGCGCCTTACTGCCATTGGTGGATTGTTATCTCTGACTCGTTTGTGACTCATTCCCAGGATCCGGATATTAGGGTTTCGGAGTTCCAAGCTGGGGTTCAAACCTCCTTGGACGTGTATATAGACTGGGGCTTATGGTCGCTGAAGACCTAAGCTTGACTTCTTGGATTATACCACCCACTGTAGTGCCACTTCTGCGCTGTCTTGCCAGTTGTGTGCTGATAGCTACCTTTGGTGCATATACATCTGTTGAATCGTCCTTAGCTGAGGGATCGCCGTGAGGCCCCTATCCTTTCCTTTCCGCTCTACTTCTGCCGTTCAAGGAACGTGCTGCATCATTCTCCCTTTGGTTGTGCTGTCTTGCCGACCACTCTGTCATATCAACTTCGACTTGCTCTCTTCATCGCCCTCTGCATCCTTTGGGCTACACTACTACGCCTCGTTATCGAGCTAGTACAAGATCGAGCACGTGACTTCGACATATCCCGGTGATCGCTGGGTCGTCCCGAAAGCCTTGTCCACAGTACAAGAAGGAACGTCCGGTGGAACGTTACACCAGGGCCCATAACCTGATGAACAGCGCACATGAAGGGATCATACTCACAGTGAAACTGGTGACTGTGGTGAGATATGAAGGTGAGCTTGAAGCAGCAACAGAGAGATCTTGCAGGTGAAGCAGATGGGTGTCTGGCACACAACAGATGAGAACTGATGTTACATTGGAGAGGTGGAGACATACCTGGCTGTTATTTGTAGCTAGAGCGTGCTATTCTCTGCTGTTCTGTGACTGTACAATGCTCCAAGTGGAGTTACCTTATTTAGATATGCTTAGTCAGGTTGGTATATCCTGCAGAGGACGGAAAATATCCCTTTAGTCTTATATCCTCCTCTGCAGGTGAGTAATTAGTTTTACCTTGATCAATATAGTCTTATATCCTCCTCTGCAGTCCCCTTGTGTCCTCTGTGACTCAAGGGCCCTCTATAGGTCGCATTTTAACACTGGCACACAACAGATGAGAACTGATGTGGACCAGGAGCGTACAGAGTACTCTACTTATACTGCTACAGGGGGTGACGCTGGTAACAGCAGGTCACAGTAAATACAAAGCGCATTGTTCTGTACACGGACAAAGGAGTGGACTAGAAAGAGAACAAGGCGTAGAGAACAAGAAGAGTCCAGACTATGATATCATAGTGACATCACAATAGAGATAAGAACAAGGGAAAAGTACATAGACGTAGTACAAGGGTAATCCATGATGTCATGTACATATGTGATGTCATAGATAAGAGAATACAAGAAGTCCGAGATTGTAAAGATCAAAAATAATCTAATCTACAAGTCCTGTATATCTAATCTAAAGCAGTCCATTATCTGCGTGTCCATTTGAGCCACTAAGTGCGCACAGGTCACTTATCAACAGTACAAGTCGAAGATGGTAGTGATTGAAGAAGACCAAGATGGCTCATCTCGGTCTTCCTGGCCTACTACTTATACATCTATGAGGACGCTTTGAAGCTCCTCTTCAATCCGAGATGACTAGTAGTGTAAATAGCTCGAACCCTATTACTACTACTATGTGGAACGAGTCATAGTATCTAACATGTGATACTACAACGGTTGACTGATCTACTACTGTCCATGACTCATTACTGCTTACTAGAGGGGTCATGACTGTAAAGTAAGAGTCCACTTTGCAAACCGTGACATCACCCCCTTTTCAGCTGTGACGCCCACAGCGCCGAGTGGGGATGATCCCTCCTACCCACGCTTCCTGCCTCTCCGTAACTCGATCTAACATATTCACCATCTCCAACCTGAATTTGCAGTGGGTGAGCTCCCCCTGTACCCCCCCCAAGCGCCTGAGCCAAGGCGTGGAGTTGCTGCTCCATCCTTTCAGCCTCGTGCTTGTAGGCGTGGTAGCGGGTCAACTCAGCTTTAAGCCCGACGTCCCTCAACTCGTTCACCGCCCAATCCAGCCGATGTTGGTTGCTGTGCCCACCGACGAATGCGTACATATCTTCGGGGGTGTAGTGAGGCTTGCCGCTTTTGTGGACTTGCAGCTCAGCGTAGAGGGGGCGACTGTAGACCTTGTCGCTGTCGTCCACAAGTCCCAGTACGAGGGGGTCAGGTCCGCCGACCACCTGGACGAAGGTGGCTTGGCACGTGACTCCTTGGGCGTCAGTGATGGGGTAGTGGACAAAGTCGTCCCCCTGGTTGTGCTTGTACCCGTGCGGCGCAGTGCGCGCGGTGCCCCCGAGGTATCGGAGGCAAACCATGGGCATGGGGGCGGTCTCCATGTCGACAACAACTCCTGCGCAGTACAGGGGGCGTCCGGTGGTGTCATACGCGTAAGGGGTCTTGCGGGGGTCGTCAGTGTCGGTGGCTGTTATCAGGTAAGGCTGCTCAGCTGGGTACCACTCCCGCAAGGTTCCTTCCACCGCTTTGTACACCGCCCTCTCAGCATCTCGGTATGCTGTTGGCGTCGGATGAGGATGCACACCCGTCGTGCCGCTGCTGCTGCCAGCTGTTGCTGCCTCCACTGCTCCGCCGGCTCCCTCCACAACTGAGTCTTCATCCACTCTTCCCACCGTAGGGTTGCTGGGTTCTTCTTCTTCTTTGATGCGCGGGGGGATAGGTCGAGGTGAGGTACTCTCACCGAGTCGGACAGCTGCACGAAGCCAAGCAATTTCGGCTTTCCGTGTATGGAGAGGTGCACAACCTCTGCCCACGACTGTCGGTGAGCCAGTATGTCGCTGGCTGGTCGGGGTCTTCGACGTTGATGATGGACTGGATGTTGTCCAGGGCGTCGCGGAGTTCTTGTCGGGTGAGGCTGTCGACGAGATGGGAAGCGAGAGGGGCGGAAGAGGAGGAAGTGGAAAAGGCCATGGTTGATTGAGTGAGGAGTCCAGTGTGAGGAGATGGGGAGAGTGTCGTCGTCTTTCCTTGGTTTATATGTGTTGCTCTGGCGTTTGAACTCCGCTCATACTCCGCTATTGCTTCATCTGCGAACACGTCATCTTTGTTGACCCACTGGTTTTCCGAGTCTGGGTACCCCTTCCACTTTACAAGATATTGCAATTTCTTGCTCCGGCCGAATCGTCAGTGGTCTAGAATTTGCTCCACTTTGTACTCCTCTTCGCCGTCTACTAGATCTGGTGGCGGGCGCTGGAAGTTTTCCCCGTGCATGGGCGTCTCTCAATAGGGGGTCAGTAGATCCGTGTGGAACACCGGGTGGATGCTCCACTGCGTGGGGAGTTCCAGTTGATAGTTGACGGGGGGTAACACCTTAGTGATTTTGAATGGTCCGTGTCTTCGCGCTGCGAGTTTGGCGGTAGGTTGATTAGTTCATAGATGGCGTCCCTCCAACCACACTTGGTCTCCTATTTGGTATCGCGGTGTGTTTCGGTGTTTCACCCACAGCGCTTGAGCCTTCTTAATCAGGCTTTGGGCGTCCTTCCGTGCTTCTCGGAATTGATGTAGGCGCGTGAGTACTTGTGGTATCGGCGATGGCTTATCAGTCCAATCAGCGTGCGGATCATAACCCATCATGAGAGCGAAAGGGGACTTCCTTGTCATTTCATGGGGCCAATTGTTGTGTGCGAATTCTGCCATAGGAAGAAAGTGCACCCAGTTATCTTGACGCTCGTTTGCCCAGAACCTTAGATATTGCTCCAGCCATTGATTGGTCCGCTCTGACTGTCCATCCGTTCGGGGATGATAGGCCGTGGATATGTTTTGATGAATTCCTAAGATCTGGCATAGTTTGTGTGTGAATTTGGACGCGAATCGGGGGTCTCGGTCGCTAATAATTTTTGCCGGTAATCTGAACCTTCGAAACACGTGAGTTACATACAGCGCTGCCATTCCCTCTGCTGTGATCTCTTCGTTGCAGGGAATGAATATGGATGCCTTGGTGCAGTCGTGATCTGTAATGGTGAGGATGGAGTCGTACCCTTGTGATATGGGGAGTTTGGTGATGAAGTCTAGAGCAATGACTTCAAAGGGATTGGCATCAGGTTTCGGGGTGATGGGTACCAGTGGTGCCCTTGTGGGGTGGTTGTTGACCTTATGGCGTTGGCATTCAGTGCATCCTTTGACATATTCGGTTACGTGTGCGATCATGTTGGGCCACCAATAGTGTCATTCGATGATTCGAGACATTCGCTTGATGCCTGGGTGTCCGTATGTTGGTGGGTCATGATGGTCACGGATGATGGTGCAAATTTCATCTTGTCCTCCCGTGATGACCCATGCGCCTTGTCGATACCATACCCCATCGATCTTTTTTAGTTTGTGTGGGTCTACCCAGGGGTGTATTTGGTCCTCAATTTGTCTGTGGTTCCCTGAGGGTGGTGTTGTCGTGGTGCGTACAAACACATTTTCTGGTAGGACGGTGACTCCTTCATTGTCTCGTTCTCCTTGGTCATAGTCTGGTCGTCGAGAGAGGGTGTCTGCTCTGCCATTGTTCGTTCCTTTGATGTGGTGGATCTCGAAGTCGTACTCCATGAGTTCGAGTACTTCTCAAGCTACTTGGTGACTTATCTTTTGGGGCGTTTTCCAGTGGGTAAGATTGAGGTGATCAGAGAAGATTTTGATTTTGTGCGGTGATCCTGCAAGGAATGGTCACCAGTGTCTTAGGGCTGTAGTGGTATGACACCTCGCTACGCTAAGCTCAAGTGAGAGGATAGTTGGTGAACTGTCAGGTCTTCAGGACTTGAGCCTAGCGCAGAGATAAATCACGCACTGAACTTACAGTCACTGTGGAGCGTGCAAGGTCAAAGGTAGTCCTTACACAGAACTACAATCTCGCGGTGTCACACAGTGGTAAGCTGAGTAGAAACCAAGAGGACAAGTTAGGATTGGAGAGTAAGGAATACAAGATGGTACGCACCTGAGTAGAAACCAAGAGGACAAGTTGGTTCTACTCAGGACGCTACAGGAGGGTTTTTATATGCTACTGGAGCTGAGCTTAAACGGAGTCTGAACACTATTACTAAGTGTACAGTAAGACTCCCTGACTCAGGAGCTGACGCGTCGTGTTCTAATAATAGCACTATCTATTGTGCTGACTGATGCACTAGTCATAGCGCTGACGCGATGCCTTATCTTGCTGAGTAAAACCTAATACAGTGAGTAAGCGCAAACTACTAAGCGTGGTCTAGAACTATCTAGAATGTTCCTTCCTTATCTACCAATCGCGTGAGTCCGTACGTATGTGGAATGTGACCGGGTTAGGTTGTCCCTTTAAGGGTGTAACTATCTCAGGGTCACGTGCTTAGATGTGCATGCGGTGGCAACGCGTGACTAACGAAGTCTCGTACTTCGGCCCTTCATATCTTCCTTTAATAATTCCGTATAGATACAGAAAAATAGGAAAATAATATACGCGTCCATGACATCACCCCCCTTCTTAAGGGTCGATGTCTGCGTTGGCCTCTGTGTACATGTGAGACGCTTGCCAAGGCAAGGACGCGTAGATGAGAGCAGCTATTTTTCTAGGTGCACCCGGGTTGGAGGAGTGGAACTCCTTGACTTTGTCCGGGGCATGATCTAGATTTTTTGCTGGTTCCCAAGTGTCCTCACCCTCACCGTAGCCTTTCCAGCGAACTAGGTACTTAAGAGTACGACCAAAGAGCTTGGAGTCTCGTATGTGGTCAACTTCGTACTCTTCTTCCCCTTCGACTGTGATCGGGTCTGGTGGTGGTGGCGTAAGCCCGTTAACTTCATTTCCCTTGTAAGGGGAGAGGCAGTCTACATGAAATACATCATGGATCCATAATGCAGGGGGGAGTGCAAGCTTGTAGTCGACATTACTTTTGACTTCAGTGACTTCAAATGGGCCTAGTTGCTTAGGGCCCAGTTTGGATGACTGCTGTGATGAACAGCGCACATGAAGGGACTATACTCACAGTGACAAAGTAGACTGTGGTGAGATACAGAGGGTGGCTGGAAGCAGCAACAGAGTAGATCTTGTAAGTGAAGCAGGTGGAGTGTCTGGCACACAACAGATGAGAACTGATGTTTATACATGAGAGGAGACATACCTGGCACACAACAGATGAGAACTGATGTGGACCAGGAGTGTACAAGCTACACTACTTATACAAAATCACAAGGTGACGCAGGTAACACTGGGTCACAGTAAATACAAGGGGCATTGTTCTACAGATGGACAAAGGAGTGGACGTTCTGAGAACAAGGGACAAGAGAACAAGAAGGATCTAGACTAATGATATCATACTGACATCATAATAAGGATAGAACAAAGGGAAACTACAAGAGCGTTGGGAACAATGCAAAGTCCAGATTCTATGATGTCATAGTGTACAGTGATGTCATAGATAAGTAAATACAGCAAGTCCGAGATTGTGTGATCATAATAATCTAATCTACATAAGTCCTGTATATCTTATCTACAGCAGTCCATATCTGATTGTCCTTTGAGCCACTAAGTGCGCAAGGGTCACTTATCAACATGCTGGTGTATCTTTATTTGCTTAGCTTGCAACCAGACTTTATCCCCAATGTTGAAGACATATGGCTTATGTCTTTGTTCAACGTCTGTCTGCATTTGCCTTTTGCTTAGGCGTAGAGCTGCCTCTGCATCCCTTCTTGTGGAAACTAGGTGCTGTAGACATTTATCGAGCGTTGGGATACCGGTAGGCCTACCAGCAGGAATGGTGAAGTCCGGCGTGTAGCTGTATAGTAGTTCAAAGGGGGTGTGCCCCGTGGCTGAGTTGAGCCTACTATTGACTACGAATTCCACTGTAGGGAGTAGGTCTGCCCAGTCATCCTGCCTCTTGCTAATGAACAGGCACAAGTAGACTTCTACTTCCTGGTTTTTGCGCTCTACCTGTCCATTGGCTTGAGGGTGATAGGCGGTCGTGAGACCTGCGTCTATCCCGAGTCGCTTGTATAGTGCCCGCATGCTCCTTGCAGCAAACTGGGGTCCCCTGTCACTAATGATTTTCTTGGGGATCCCGTGCAAGGGGAAGACTTGCTCAAAGTAGATGGATGCTACCCCATCAGCTGTGATTTGAGAGGTCACTGGAAATAGATGGATCTGCTTCGTATAATGATCCACTATGTTAAGGATCATATCCTTTCCACGTCACATGGGCAGGGGGCCGATTAGATCGACTCCGACTATCTGCCATGGTCCCTCAGGTACTTCTTGCGGCTGGATGATAGCTTTTGGGTGCAGATCTTTGTGATAACATTGGCATCGATCGCATCCTTCTACGTATGAGCTTATAAAGCCTGCCATGCGCGGCCACCAATAGTAGCGACTAACTAGCTCGATGGTGCCATTTTTACCAGGGTGACCGGTGGTGACGGAGTTGTGGCATGACTTAACCACATCTCGTCGCAGTGTCTGGTCGTTGGGAACGTACAGTTTCCCCCTATGGTAGACTAGGCCATCATCTTCCTCCCACATCGCGACTCCGTCCATGAGAGCCTTTGGAGTGGTCTTTTGTAGGCTTTTAAGACCCTCTATAACTTCTGCTTCTCGAATGGAGGTGAGTCTTATGCGATTCCCTAGGGAGTCCACTTCCGGGCGGAAGTGTGCTTGGGCGGCATTGAGGAAATGCTTAGGTTGTAAAACCCGAACCTGGCGGTTATCCTCGCTATCTCTGACATGATCCGTTGAGAATCTACTTAGTGCGTCGGCTTGCATGGAGTCTCCTTTTTTGTAAGTGATCTTGAAGGCAAAGCGACTTAAATACAGAGCCCAACGGGCCTGTCGACAGTTTAAGTCTTTCATGCTTGCCCACCACTCCATGTTTTTATGGTCGGTGATCACTTCAAAGGAGATGCCTTCGAGGAAATGTCTCCAGTCCTCGAGGGCGTGAATTAGGCCGAGCATTTCTCTGTCGTAGATCTCATAGTTGTGTTCCTCTTTGCTCATTGACTGTGAGCGGTATGCAATTGGATGCCAGAGTCCGTCTGGGTACTTCTGAGTGAGTATCCCGCCAGTAGCAAATCCTGAAGCATCGGTCTCAACTCTTGTTGGAAGCTGTGGGTTGTACACTTTGAGAATGGGTTCTTGTACGAAGCTTTCCTTCAAGTGGTCGAAGGCCTTTTGCTGTTCAGAATGCCAGTGCCATGGAGTATCCTTCTTCGTGAGGTCATGCAAGGGTCGGGCGATGGCCGCAAAGTCCTTGATGAATCTACGATAGAAGTTGGCGAACCCAATAAACGCTCTAACTTCCTTTAGCATTTTGGGTGTAGGCCACTCCCTTACTGCAGCGACCTTGCCAGGGTCCATCTGCACTTCTCCGGGACGGATAATCATCCCCAGGTATTCCATTTCTTCCTTTTCAAACTCGCATTTCTCTGGTTTAAGATAGAGGTCGTATTCCTCTAGTCTTCTCAACACCTCGCGTACAATTTTGTGGTGGTGTTCCAGAGAGTCGCAATAGATGAGAATGTCATCCATGTATACTGCGACTTCTCCTGATGTGATTAGATCGGCGTTGACGGCGTTGACGAGGGCTTGGAAGGTAGCAGGACTGTTGGTCATACCAAAGTACATGACCTTTGGTTCGTACAGTCCGCGATTGGTGACTATGGCACCTTTCCATTCGTCTCCAGCTCGGATTCGAATATTATGGTAGCCCCATCTTACGTTGAACTTAGTGAATACCTTGGCTCCCTTCAACCGGTTAATTATGTCCGCGGCAAGTGGAAGTGGATAACGGTTCTTAATAGTGATTTTATTAAGACGTCTATAGTCCTGCACTAGACGGAGTTTTCCGTCTTTCTTTTTGATAAAGAATACTGGCGAGGCCATCGGTGACTTTGATGGGACCAGGTATCCTTTTGAGATGTGCTCTTGCAGGAATTTGTCAAGTTCCACTTGCTTGTTCGGGGACATGGGATACGTTTTGACCTTCCAGTGTTTTACTGCATCTGGTTCTAGGTCTATGGCATGATCCCACGGTTGGTGCTTAGGGAGCCTCTGGGATTCCTCCTCAGAGAATACTTTTGCGAAGTCTCTGTAGTGCTTCGGTACCATTTCTTCGAAGGTTTTCTTTGGTTTGGAGGTGGTGGCTTTCTCGGCGATCTGCTGAGAGTATGTAAAGCCTGCCAAACAAAACACTTCATCTTGGACCGTGTCCAGCACTTTCTTCACAAGGAGACGGCGGCGTTCCATGCGGTTTGCCATGATGCGCATCACCTCTACCTCCAACTCTGGTTGCGCTATTTCAGCGGTTGAGTTGAGGCGCATAGTGCCTTCCTGCCAATCTATTTGCGGGTTCCGTTGTCTGAGCCAGGGTAGTCCCAAAATGACGTTCTCTGGGCCTAGTGAAGTGACAAGGAAGTCGTAACTTTCTTCACTTGGGCTGACTTTCAGAGTAAGTCTGACTTTGTGGGTGATACTACCGGCTTCGTTGAGAGTCCCGTCTATATTATATAGGGTGATGGGGCTCGCAAGGGGAACCTGCAACATCTTGTGGCGGTCAGCGTACCTCTTGTCCAGGAACAACGAAGTTGCCCCAGAGTCTACCATTGCTGCTACTTTTACAGTATGATGACATCCTTTTAAATACACAGAGATATGAAAATGTGATTTTTTATCTTTTGTTTCGGGAATAATAGTAGAAGACAGTGCTGCATCAGAAATCATCACGTGTGGCATTGCTTCTGAAGAAAGTGGAGCAAAAGGAACACTACTATTGTTCATCTCCGAGGCAGATGTAGATGTATTAGAGTCAGAAAAACAAGAAACCGAATCAACACTACTATCTAGCTTACAGGCAGAAATTTTGTGAGTACGAATTACAGGAGGTGAGTCCGAAATGAGGCGAGATCGTAAGCATATATTACAACTACATGAAGCCAAGTCATCTACTGTAGAGGGGCCGGTCGCAGCTATACGCGACCCCTGATCTAAAAAGCTGCCTTGAACGCATCCAGCTGTTCCTGCTGCTTTTCCAACATTCCCAACAACTTTGCCACGTCTGCCTGGGAGGTCTGGGCAGGGGAAGTACTTGTGGCGGCTGCTGCCGCAGTATTGGACGAGGATGGTGGACTAGGGGATTCCGTTGTTGCTGCAGCTTTCGCTTTAGCCGGCTTCCCCATTCGTTTGTTCTGGCAGACGTTTGCTCGGTGTCCCACTCTTTGACACCAGTTGCATATGTCGCATTCGTGGTTTCCATCCTTTTTTGTGTGTTCTTTCGATCCACACCCATAACATCTTCCTCTCATCCATACCTGATACTCGCCCTGAGTTTTAAAGATTTCCTCTTTTCCTTTGTTGCCTTGCTGACACGTGGTGTCTATTTGCATGGTGTTAGGGTCTGAGGGTGTGTGTGTTGGTGACGATGAAGATTTGCCTTTCTTCTCGCTCTGGCATTGGCGTAGTCATTGATCGATGACTTGCGCACTCTGCTTGAGCTCGTCATATGAGTTATGGGGCTTGTTGGTGATGGCTAGGAGGTCCTTGATCTCATCTGTGAGACCGTCATAGAAGCGGGTGCGAAGGTCGATAAGGGACCACCCGGTTTGTCCAGAGTACTGCTCGAATACTGAGGCGTATTCGGCAACCGTCTTTTTTCCTTGTCTTGTCTTCTTTAGCTCTTCTCGAGCTATGTCTTCAACATCCAGGGGGCTGAACCTGCGGTTGAACTCCTTCATGAAGTCGGACCAGTTTCCACTGAAGGGGATAGTCCCCTTATTGGCCGACTCTAAGTATGGGAGTGCCCAGGTCTTGGCGTCCCCTTCCATCAAGTTGAGGGCGGTGGCGATCCATCTATGTTCGTCTGCATACCACTTGCTGTCTGCTGTATGCCATGTGTTCATGGCATCCCTGAGTGATCCTGCCCAGTTGTGGAGGGCAGCAAGGAAATGACAGGCATCCGATGAGGAGCCTTTCCCATCCCAAGCTTTGGGGCGGGCCACTATTTCCTTGTTCTTTCCATTTCTGGGTGAGTGGCAGTTGCTGAGGCCACCTGCGCGGTTAGTGCTGTGACTTGTTGCACTAGGTTTCCTACAGCATGTTGCGCAGCAATGTACACAGTGTACAGGTAGACCCTTACCTGTGTAGAGAGCTTAGACAAGGCTTAGAGTGAAGCAGAGGAAGCTCAAGGTGGGGTGGAGAGAGATGTGTATAGGTACTCGCTCCTATAGTAGGATTTATATACTCTATGGTCCACCCATGTCCGTTTGGGGAAAAGTGATGAGTAGAGGCGTCCACAATATCACGTTTTCAGTGTCGCCTAATGTCTAATCACTGGTGGACTCGGAATAATCCCTTAAGGGGATTCTGTACGTATACTGTATGACTAAATACTCCGAATTACGTGTATAGCATAACTAATCATACTGTCATTCCTACGTAATGAGCCTTATAGTAGGTATTACGGCTCAACACTCCCCCTTGCTAAGTGCAGCTACTAAGCGCTCTAAGCAAGTGTGTAAGGCGAATTAATATTCTAGCCATAATTAGAAGGGAGTCTATCTTGGAACCATGAGAGCGGTTTCGAGACCGAGTTTTCTTCACCATCCCATTTCAGCTTTTGAACTATTACAGTTCATTGGGCTGATTTTTTGGTATAATGAGCAGAAATGTTGTGATTCTCTGGTTGAGAAGAATCTATGTATGCGGAAGACAATGTCTTCAAGTGTCGCTCGATATACCTTCCATAGTATTAATGGAATTTTCAGGCTTGTCTCAAGGCCAAGTTTGTTGCCTTGTGACTTAGTTGGACAAGTAAAACTCAAGTCCTAACTGACTTCTGAATTTTTCGAACTTAATACACCCTAGGTTCTTGGTAAACATATCTGTGGGATTTTCTGAACCATCTATAAAGAATAGTTCTATTTTCTTGTTCCTCACTACTTCTCTTATGTAGTGATAGCGTATATCAATATGTTTAATACGCTTCTCTTGGACAGGGTTTGAGGCCATAAAGATGGACCCCTGATTATCACCACAGAGTGGTATTGGGCTTAGTTTGATGCCAAGCTCAGTAAAGAGTGACTTTATCCAAACTAATTGTCTGCTAGTATCCGACAGCGACATATATTCAGCTTCAGTGGAAGGTAATGCGACTGTCTTTTGCGCTCTAGAGTTCCAACTGAATATCCCATTAGCCAGTTTAACCATGTAACCTGTGGTAGATCGCCTATTATCTGGGTTTGAGGCCCAGTCAGAGTCTGCATAGGCAATTAAGCCTCCATTTGATCTTCCATCGTACACCAAAGAGTATGAAGAAGTCCTGAGCAAATAGCGACAGATATAGAGTGCTCTGTTCAAATGGTCCTCTGAGGGGTTTGCAGCGAATTGTGATAGTTTAACGACTGCATAGGCGATGTCAGGGCGAGTCCCAAGCATTATGTATAGGAGTGAACCTATAACTTGCTGGTATTTGCTCCTGATGCTTGGGTTGACTGGTGAATTATTAGGTACAGGTTGGTACCCTTCAGGAAGTGGAGTTGCAGTTGCTTTCGCATCTATGAGTCCAAAGTGTTGCAGCACCTTTTCTAAGTAAGCGGTTTGATCTAAAAAGATCTTTCCATGTTTCCGCTGAATGCGCATACGCAAGAATTCCTTTGCATCACCTAAGTCACGACATTCCCAAGCCTTCATGAACCTATTCTTAAGTTCATTTAAAAGGGCTTTGTCCGATCCCATAAAGATCACATCATCAACATAGACAATAATCACTACAAGGGCGCCACTCTTTCCTCTATGGGTAAAGAGTCCTGAGTCAGATAATAGCCTTTTGCAGCCCATCGCAGCCATGGACTTATCCAGCGCTTTCCACCATGCTAGAGCAGCTTGTTTAAGTCCATAAATGGCACGTTTTAGTCGCAGTACTTTATTTTCATGCCCTTTGGCTTTGAAGCCCTCAGGTTGTTCCATGTATAGCTCTTCATCGAGCTCTCCATATAGGAAGGCAGTTTTAACATCTAGTCCAGTGATGTGCCAATCCTCTAGCGCTGCAAGCGCAAGCATCATCCGGACAGTCTCAAAGCGCACTACTGGTGAGAATATTTCATCATAGTCAACGCCTTCAACCTGAGAAAAGCCTTTGGCAACAAGCCGGGCTTTTTTGCGACCATCAGTCTTTTGATCAAAGACCCATCTATTTTTTATTATTTTTCTCCCTTTAGGGGGTTCCACAAGCTCAAAGACATTACGTCTGTGAAGTGCCTCTAGTTCCTCGTGACAAGCAGTCTTCCATTCCTTTTGTTGTGCTGCAGGCATGCATATTATATCTTTATAGGTCCACTCCCATATATTAGAAGTGTCCAGTGGTTCCAGATCATTAGATGGAACTGCCTTGGCAAGCAGATGATCTAGGAATTTTACTCCCCCTTCCTGAGCAAGGCGTGACAATAAATCATCTACTTCATCCTCTGAGGGTTCTGGCGGAGCTTCACTCTCAGCAGGTGGAGGGTCAGGGTTTGTCTCAGGAAATCCTCCTGGAATCTGCCTTTGCCCTGGTGTACTATCAGCTCTGGAGCGACCAGGCTGTCTTCCAACCATTTCTTTCCACTTGCTACTCCGTTCAACGTCTTTAGTTATGTTTGTGGGGTGCCTGTCTTCCCCATAGACGTTGCCAGGACGAGTAGGTACTTTCCTCAAGCGCGCAGACCGTCGTGGTAGTGCTGGTTCTGGCGCAGGAGGCGGAGGCTGTTGCGCTTCTGGTTCCTCTGGTTCCACAGATCCGCCGTCACGGTCTGGCGCATCCTCCCTATTTTGCCTCTGTTTAGGGGGACGATGAGTAGGCATATCATCGTCAAAACCACTTGGAATGGGCTGTGTAGGTGATGGTTCATCCTCCATAGGAGGTTGATTCTCTACTGGCTCATTTATGCAGGTTGTACCCCGCACCCTTTGTGTCTCACACTTAGGGTATACGGTCTCATCAAATAATGCAGTAGTGCTGGTGAACACTGTGTTGTTTTTGATCCACATGAATCTATATGCTTTTATGCCCTCAGTATGACCAATATAGATCATTTGTTCGCTTTTGGGGTCAAGTTTGTTCGATCTGCGATCTTCTGGTATGTGCACATATGCGCCACATCCAAACACTTGTAAGTGTGAAAGACTAGGTGCTTCACCATGCAAGCTCATATAGGGTGTCTGCCAATTAAGGCGACTTATTGGAGTCCTATTATAGCAATGTACTGCATGTAGGACCGCAAATTCCCACCAGGATTGAGGGAGACAGGCTTCAAGGCGCATAGCCTGAGCCTTATCCATACAAGTATGCATAAAGCGTTCAGCGTGACCATTTTGTTGGGGAGTATGTGGTGCACTTTGTAGGATAGTAATGCCCATATCTTTCAGTACCTTAGTAAACTCGTCAGACTTGTATTCTCCTCCAGCGTCAGACATCCACTGTTTAATAGTGGCATTATGCTGATTTTTGACCATGGCAACAAACTGCCTTAACACATTGATGGCCTGTGCTTTGGTGCGTAATAGCACGACCCACGCATAGGAGGAAAAGTCATCAAAGAAACTAATGAAGTATTTATATTTGTGGTACGAGTCAACTGGGAAGCTCTTAAGATCGGAATGAATCTTTTCAAAAGGCTTCTTAGCACGTGTCTCAGAGGGTTTATGCGTTGAAGCAGGCATTTTCCCTTGAGCGCAACCAGGACATATGGGTGTCTCAGAAGGATATTTAAGGTCCTTAGGGAATCCCTTAGTGTGATCCTTGGCATGACGTAGTACTTCCTTCGAAGGGTGTCCTAAACGTCTATGCCAAATGTTGTAATCAGCAGTATAGATTGTACTATGGGCTGCATGTACATTCTTTACTTGCGTGACTTCGGCATCAAGCCAGTAAAGTGTCTGACCATCTGCTAGGGGTTTTGTTTGTAGTATGGGCGTCGTACTGCCCTTATAGAATAGAGATATATGCTGTGAATCCCCATGAACGCACAATCCCTGTTGAAGAAACTCCCCCATGGACAATAGCTTAGTTGTCATCTGTGGTATGTGAAAGACAGGATATATGCGTGTAATACGCTCTGTTTTAATGCCATTATGTTCCACAGAATGCTTCAGTAAGACTGAGCCTTTGCCTTGTATATAGAGAGCATGGGCTGCCGTCTTTACCATAGGCTTTTGTGAAAGGGGGGTATAACTTATAAAGTCCAGTTTATTATTTGTAAAGTGTGCCAACGCACCAGAGTCAAGTAACCAAATGTGTCACGGTACGCAAAGGAGTGGACTCTTACTTACGGTGATGACCTCGTTTGTAAGCAGTAATGAGTCATGGACAGTCGCATCAGTCAGCCAGTAACATTATCACATGCCGATGTGGCATTAGTAAACACTAGGATAGCGATAGTAGGGTTCGAGCTACATACGCCATTCGTCGTACCGATTCGGGAGGAGCTTTAAAGCTACCTCGTACATGTATAAATAGTGGCTCGATAAGACCAAGATTCGCCATCTTGGTCTTCTTCAATCACCACTTCTATTCATCTCCTTACGTGTGCTTCGCTTGTCTCTTTCCGAGCAAGTCGTCTTCATCGATTATCGGATTACCTAGTGGCACGACTTGCCCTAGTGTACGCTCAGATCACGTGCCCGTAAGCGCCGTGTATCCCGTGATCAGGTCACGTGACCTTGAAGGAATATTCTGCTAAGTCGTGAACGCCCTTTCGCGTCCAAGTCGGACTAACGCCAGTGGTGGCGTTACATTAAGACCAAGATCCCTTCATCGTGGCGTTCACAACTAGAGACCAGTGGAGAAATTTTCAAACCTATTCCCTCGAACGACGAGGAGACCGCAACGTACCAACCCAGTTCCTAGGAGCCGCCAGGTGGAGAGAATACCGAGGAGAAACAGGATACTTCGTGGACTTTGCATCGGGGCCAACCCGATACCGCCCCGTTGAGTTCAATTTCGACAATTTGTGTTGGGTTGAGATTGCTTGGAACCCCGTAGACAACCGATACGACGCAGTACGACCCGCAGGAAGAAACTACAACTGCGACATCGACGCAAGGAACCTACCCACACATGAAGAGTGGGGACGCATAGACGGACAACCCGAAGAAGAACCCAGCACATCCGAACCAAGAACCCCCGCACCATCCGAGACTAGTGGGGACGACGAAGAAACTGACAACGACGAAGAGTCCGAAGTGGGAGAAATAATACAAACAGCTGAGTCCCTACGTATCAATGAACCCGAAAATATCGAAGTACGCCCACCCGCAGATATGGCGACAGCAACGATCACCCAAGAAGATGTGGCCCTCGAAGAAGCCAGAAGAATCACTGAAGAAGCAGAGTCCTATCTACGCCCTATCAACCCAACCACCGGACACCGAATGACAGCCGACGACGCAGCAATTTTTAGAGCAGTAGGACCAGACGTCGCGGATCCCCCACCCGGCGCGGGAGGACCACCACCACCCAGAAGACAAGGAGGCAACTTCGGCCGAGGACCCCCAGGAGGACGACAACCTCAATTCGGGGGAGGAGGAGGTGGAGACCCGTTCGGAGGAGGACCACCACCACCAGCAGGAGGACCCGCTCTAGGAGCATTGCCACCAGGAGCACCACACGGAACGGATAAGCTAATGGGGGAAGCTCCAAGCATTTTCGATGGAAACAGAGATGAGTACGAGTCCTTCCTCACACAGTGGCACATCTACTGGGGACAAAATTCAGAAGCACCAATCATGACCAACGTCTACCGGCGATGCCTACTATTCCTAGGCTTCATCAAAGGACCACGAGTGTCAAACTGGACACTCGGCTTCCTCCAATGGCTCAACAACGAGCTACACCAAGGACGCAGCCGATACGACCCCTACCTGTGGGACACCCTGACGGCGGGATTCTCAGACCGCTTCTCAAATGTGCTCGAGCAAGAACAGGCGCAGGCCACATTGGCCAAAGGATTTAAAATGATCGGTGACGATATTGACTCGTACGTCACCAACTTTGAACAACTAGCGCGGAAGGCTGATTACCGCCTCAACGATCGCCAAACGCTGGACCGATTTACGGCGGGGCTACCGCGAGCGTTGTTTACGAAGATTTACGAACTGGACGACCCCCAGACCTTCAACAAATGGAAGGAAGCCGCTCTCAAAAGGCAAAAACAATACATTCACCTACGCGCACGCCTAGGAATCAACGCCACTCCACGCAACTCCCTAACACCCAAACCCCAACAGAACCGAGGATACACCCCGCAATGGGCACCACCCAGGTTCCCACCACTCCGACGCGACCCGGACGCCATGGACACCTCGGCAGACCGCACCCGCGCACGCCTCGCAGAGGTAGGAGACCCAAATCGAGGGGGCTACCAGCGAACCCCATTCCAACCGAGAGGAGGACCAGGACAAAACCGGGGAGGGAGTCAGCGTCGCGACATGAGGGAAGTCATCTGTTACAACTGTAACAATCCGGGCCACTTCTCACGAGAATGCACGCGCCCTAGAAAGCCCAGACAACCTGCCCAGCCATACGCGAGCACCAGCCGAAGCACGGACACCGGCTACAACCAAGAACCCGCAATGACGCGCCGCGTAGAAACCACCCCGCAAGAACAAGCCAAGGAGTGGATGGAAACACTGAGAGGGGCTAGTGATGAGGTCAAGGACCTCGTATTCAAAGATCTGTGGACCCAAGAGGGTTTTCAGGACGCCTGAACCCATCGGCCTGGGTGAGGGCAGTTAATTGTAACTCTGTAATCATGACTCGCTATCGTTCGCTCAGAATTCCAGTCTCGATTCGCACCAGTTACTCCATGGCCGACATAAGAGGGCTCGTAGACTCCGGAGCCACCGACAATTTCATAAGACCCGCATTTGCTAAACGAATGGGTCTCGGGCTACAAACCCTCGAGAAACCCAAAAAGATTTGGAACATAGACAATACAGAAAACAAAGCTGGGTCTATCACACACTTCATCGATCTAGACGTCCAAACCAATAACGTCTCTAAGACTATGAGGTTCCTCGTCACCGACATAGGCAACGAAGACCTCGTCCTCGGATACCCCTGGCTGGCAACATACGAACCAACAATCAGCTGGGCACACGCCACCATACATGAAGACACCCTTCCAGTAGTACTTCGGTCGATCAACCCCACAGAACAACAAATCACGATAGCCAACGCAATGACCCAAGAAGAGGCGGAGGAGGCAGTCCGAGAACTCGAAGAAGAATGCCAGATACGTACTACAGCCACCGAACTCGCCATAGCCGCTAACCAAAACACGGTCGTAACCGCACTCCCCGAACCGTATCAGCAATTCGCAAAGATCTTTAGCGAAGAAGCCTCACACCGCTTCCCACCTTCACGACCATGGGACCACGCGATCGACTTTAAACCGGGTACACCCCCAAGCATCGACTGCAAGGTCTACCCCATGTCTCAAGATGAAGACGGGCAACTACGCACGTGGCTGGACGAGCAACTCAAACTGGGATACATCAGACCATCGAAATCCCCCTACGCTTCGTCATTCTTCTTTATCAAAAAGAAGGACGGCAAGCTACGACCGGTACAAGACTATCGAAGGATTAACGCATGCACGGTGCGCAACCAATACCCACTACCCCTCATGTCGGAACTCATCAACGACCTGGGAGATGGACACATATTCACCAAACTCGATGTCCGATGGGGATACAACAATATACGCATCAAGGAAGGAGACGAGTACAAAGCAGCCTTCAAGACGAAATACGGACTTTTTGAGCCACTTGTCATGTACTTCGGACTCACGAACTCACCAGCAACGTTCCAGAACATGATGAACGACATCCTGGGTGACACAATCCGAATCTTTGCAGCAATGGGAACGATCATCCGGGTCTACATGGACGACATCGGAATCGCAACACTCGAACACGCAGGCCTCCAAGCGCACATCGACGCCGTCTGCGCAGTACTTCAAGTAGCACTGGACCACGACTTGTACTTCAAACCGTCCAAGTGTACCTTCCATCAACCACGAATGGATTACCTGGGGGTAATTCTTGAAAAGGGGGTGACTCGCATGGACCCCGTAAAAATTGCTGGCATACGCGACTGGCCCACACCCACAAAAGGTACGAGACGTACGATCCTTTTGGCTTCTGCAATTTTTACCGCCTCTTCATTCGCGGTTTCGCCACGTACGCACGAGCCCTCAACAAAACTCACACGCAAGGACGCGGAATGGACATGGGGCAAGGACGAAGAACCGCAT